>BLSH010127123.1:29932-41812 GCA_018402905.1 Glandirana rugosa | reverse complement strand
TAAAAACTTCAAACCTAGGGTAACTGGAATTACCCCAAGTAATAAGCCCAGGTTTGAAAACGTCACAAGCTTTCAAGACCACGTTTGGCTTGTCCCCGGGTAGGGATCACTATTCAGTCGGAGGTGGTGGTCCACGCACGTTGTGTGTATGTGGTTGTGTCCAATTTTACCTACTTGATAACAGAAAAAAGTTGGAATGTATATATATTTGAAGAGGAGATGGAGGTCGTGTTTAGAACGAACAACTTGATGTTGAAGGTCCTGGTCGACCGTATATGTATAAAGCTCAATTGCAAACCACTATGACATTAATAACATGCTTTACAGTTGCTGTTTTTTCAAAGTGCTTATTATAGTGCTCACAGGTGCTCCTTATAGTGCATATATATTATGGCTTGTATCTCTATATATGAAAAGTGCCGGTGCAATGTGTGCTATGAGTTTCCTTTGGTCTAAAACCGTTCAATTATACAGTCCATTTAAAATCTTGTATGCAAATATGTATATGCCAGCTGGTCCTGGAAGTTGTAGTTCAACAAGCAAGATTTGTGCTGGAGGTAGAGGAGAAGTTTATATATATGTAAGGTTGAAAAAAGACAATAGTTCATCCATTTTAACCTGTGTTGGTGTATGTGTGTTGCACGCACCTGGTGGTGGAGGCTGACTTATCACTAGGGATGGGCCCCTGTTCGGTTTGCACCAGAACTTTCGAACACTGCAAAAGTTTGGACCCGAATAATGAACCCCATTAAGGTCAATGGGATCCAAACTTCAAAAATAAAAAGTGCCAATTTTGAAGGCTTATATGCAAGTAATTGGGCATACAATGGTTATAGGGGTCCGGGTCCTGCCCTGGGTGACATGTATCAATGAAAAAAATGTTTGTGGAGTCGGGGCACATGCGCACGAGCAAGCAAGATGGCTGCGTAAGAGACTTGCTCCGTGCCGTCGGACCGTTACACCTTGCCTAACACAGCACAGCCGGTACAGCGCTACCTCAGACCTGCACATCGTGCCACTGGAACACTCTGGGCACACGGCGGTTATGTTCCGCTCGTCCAGGTGACGCCAGAGAAGCCAGTTACAGCACAAGGCCTCCCCAGCCATGCACAAGGGCAAAACAAAGATGGCGCTCGAACCACCAGAGCCAGATGACTCTACACAGCTCTACACAGGCGGATCCTGCATCCCCGGCTGACAGCATCAATCAGTTTCCCACGGACCTGGTGAGTCCTATAGCAACCGATTCAGATACTCTGTTAGCCAGATTTCGTTCTATTGAAAGGGACGAAATCACCCAGGCCTCCCGCAAGCTCTCCACAGACCTTGTCAAAGGCCTTAAAGAGATAGGCCACCGCACAAATCAGCTAGAGCAGCGCATGGATTTGGCCACTACTGTACTTGAGGGACATGAGGAAGAAGTGGATAAACTGTCCGCTGAACTAGACATTCTAAGGGACAAGCTGGAGGATGCAGAAAATAGAGCCCGCAGGGATAATCTCCGAATTTGCGGTCTCCCTGAAAATGTCACTGATCTGCAAGGCACAGCCACAGCTTTTTTCCAAGAACTGGCTCCGAAATTCCCCTGGAAAGGCTGGAATTTGACGACATCCATAGGTCCCTTGCCCCCAAACCATCTGAGGGCCCGCCCAGAGAAGTGATAATTAAGTTCCACTACTACTGTACTAAAGAGAGACTTCTACAGGCAGCAAGGGAACAACAAGATCTTTCTTTTCAGGGCAACCCCCTTCAATTGTTTGCAGACCTGTCTCCAGCCACAATAGCCATAAGACGGACTCTAAAACCCTATTTGCGAGTCCTACAGGCTTTAAGATCTCCTTCACTTATCAGAGCCGCCAGTTCCATGCCTCCTCTCTATCCGAACTGCATCACCACTTTCAGGACCTGCAGTTTGACCTGCCCTCTTCACAGGAGCTTCAATCTGCACCAGCTCATTCTAGACCTACCCAGGCTACACACCAGTCCCCTTGAATGTCCCAAAGATCTCAAGGATCCCAACCTACATCCCAGGCCCTGCAAGACCTTCAGGCTCAACGCTTTAAACCTGTTTCATCTGGCTGAAGATGGTCTACACAAGTTTTTGCATTTCTATAATATTCATTTTTTTTCTCTGGGTTCTCCAGGAAAGTCCCTGCAACTTGATACTACTTTGCTCAAGGAGCCTTACTTGAAATACCTTTGTGCACTTAGTGTCTGATCAGCGCCTTAACTCTTACACATGATGACTTGAGGTTGATACTGCTGAGGCCCTGGTCTGACACACCCTTGGAACACCTGCACCCCAACTGATGTGAGACTGTGTGGGGGATAATTTTTTCTTTTTCTTCCCTGTCTAGTGCCCCCCCCATTTGTGCGATGGTGGCCAGGGGAGTGAACGGACCTCTTTGCATTCTATTCAGATCCCCTGACCCTGGTTGTTGATAACGCTTTCCCCTTTTTCATTTTTCTAGTTATTAGCTGTTTCAACGAGTTCTTGGGTCTTTGTATGCTGGGGAGGTGCAGGGTATCTCACAATTCTTTTCGTTTTTTCTTTTTATTGTTTTATCTTTGCCATGGCCCATGTTTGCTTCTAGCTATATTATACCTGTGGTCTTATTGAATTGAGGAGATTTCCTCATAGTTGTTTAACTTTAACATCAGTCTAGTAGGTGTGATTTGCCTTGCACTGCCGTCTTACCCCCCTGGTGGGCGATAGCTGCCTGGGGGCGTCGGAGGCGGTGGGAGGGAAGGACCTTTTCGAATTCTCTCGGATGAACCCCACCCTCTGGGATTGGGGGTCCGCCCGGGAGTAACAGAGGAACTTCCTTTTATACTGTTAAACAGTTTGAGATTAATTTCTGTTTTTTTTCCGATTTGTTATAGAGTGATCGGCTTTGTACTAATATTGTTCTAAATGATAAAGTGTATCTCATTGGCGAGTGGTCTCGACGGACTATTGCTCCCCCCTATGAGCCAGAACTTGGCCGGGACCTTTGCCCCGACCAACCTCCGACCACTTAGTGGGCCTTCAGTCCCACGAACAGATGCGTTTATGCTTATACTGATTAATGTGCTTTATTTATCTTTTGGCCTACCAAACTTTACGGTCCTGTATCTTCTTCTCTTCTGTCCTGTTTCTTTCCTACCTAACATTCTGTTCTTTCCTTTTTCTTGGTCCTTGGGCGGGAAGTACAGGGTACAATATGAAGCCTCTTTCTGGGGCTCATGACACTAAATTGGTTGTCCCTGAACGTTCAGGGACTGAACTCCCCCCACAAAAGAGTTAAAGTATTTCGGTACCTCAAAAAACAGCAAATAGACATAGCATGCCTTCAGGAGACGCATTTTTCCTCCTCTTCCTGCCCCAAGTATTTTGACACCAGATACACCCAAGTTTTCGTAGCCAATGGCCCAACTAAACAAAGGGGTGTACTTATAGCCTTACGTAAATCAATTCCTTTTACTTGCAGTAAACAAATAGCAGACCCTAATGGTAGGTATCTTTTGATGCAGGGTATTCTCCAGGATGTGGACGTTACTATTATGACATACTACGCCCCTAATGTTAATCCCACATTTGCTCTTTGCTGAAAGCCCAGCAGAAGGGTACCTTGTTACTGGCAGGTGACTCCAATGTGTTGCTGAACCCATATGTAGATAAATACCCCTCGGAAGACAAAGTCCCCTCCCCTGATGCTAAGAAATTTTTAAGCTCACTGCAGTACTCTGACCTGGTAGACATCTGGAGGGAGATGCACCCCATAGGGAAAGATTACACCTACTTTTCCCATCCCCATCATATACAGTCCAGAATTGATCATATGTTTATCCTTCATGAACACCTTCCCCTGGTGCAGTCTGCTTCTATTCTATCAGCGCCATGGTCAGATCATGACCCGGTGCTGGTAGTTTGCCATTCTCTCCTCTGTAGGCCACAGTACTCCCCTTGGGTTATGAACGATTCTCTCTTATCAATCAAAGATATCTTAACTGACATTCAACAGACTTCATTAGAGTATTTTAGTATAAACACTGGGTCGCTCTCTTCTCCAGTAAGCCTCTGGGAGGCGTATAAAGCGGTCCTGCGGGGTAGAGTTATACAATTGGCGACGAAGATGAGGTGCGAACGGGCACGCGCCAGGCAAGCGCTGGAGCATCGCCTAGACGTAGCTTCCCAAACTTTCAAACAAACTCCAACTCCGACTAACCGCAAACTGTTGGAGCAGGCCCGGACGGAGCTAGACTTATGTTTAACTGATGAAGCCGAAAAAACATTGAGGTGGGCGAGAGAAAAATGGTATAGGAAGGCGAACAAGCCTAATACTATGTAGCCAACAAGCTTCACACTTTTGCCCCTAAATTTGCCCCTATTACCCCCCGAACCCGGCATAACATTTTGACGGGCAATCCCAAGCGGGTTTTGGAAGAATTTAGTTACCGACTCACCGCACTGTATTCAGCTCCCGATAGCCCTCCCGCTCAGGGTATTGAGACCTTTTTAAATAACTTATCAATGCCTTCTTTATCTGAGCCCCATAGGTCCTTAATGGATAAAGATATTCAGGTTCAGACTGTCTTACAGGCTATAAAAGAGTTGAAAGTGGGGAAGAGACCGGGCCCAGATGGCTATACGGCATTATTCTACAGGAAACTCTCGGATGTTGTAGCCCCCCACTTAGTGAACATGTTCAATTCAATAAAAAATGGGAATTCCTTCACCCCCTATCTCCTAACTTCCAACATTGTAATGATCCCGAAACCAGATCGTGATCATACTAGCTGGTCGAATTTCAGGCCGATTTCCCTCATAAATATCGATATGAAGTTGCTGACCAAAATCCTAGCTAATCGCCTTAATTCTTTTTTACCCAGATTAATTAAAAACGACCAGGTTGGCTTTGTTCCTAAGAGGCAGGCAGGTGACGCAATTAGACATTTGCTCCAAATACAACATAGAGCCCATAGCAAGACTATACCTACAATGTTTCTATCCTTAGATGTCAACAAGGCCTTTGACACATTGTCTTGGCCCTATATGAAAGCAGTCCTTCATCACTATGGTTTTGGTCCATCATTTTTATCCTGTATTTCGGCATTATATGCTTCTCCTCAAGCCAAAGTAAAATATTACGGCTTTGAATCCTCCCTATTCCCCATAAGTAGGAGTACCCGGAAGGGTTGCCCCCTGTCCCCATTACTGTTTATCTTGGCCCTGGAGCCTCTGGCGGAGGTGGTTCGATCTCACCCAGACATATCGGGAATCGAAATAGCAGGCATTGCCCATAAGATGTCTCTTTTTGCTGACGAGATTTTGCTGTCTCTGACCAATCCGAGAATCGCTCTCCCCCGAATTTATTTTCACTTCTGATCAACTTTGCCTTACTTTCCGGACTACAGGTTAACCCTACCAAATCTAAAGCTATGTCACTAAATCTTCCCCAATCTGAGCTGGCATCCTTAAAAGAGTCTTTCTCATTTCAATGGT
Organism: Glandirana rugosa; assembly: GCA_018402905.1. Taxonomy (NCBI): domain Eukaryota; kingdom Metazoa; phylum Chordata; class Amphibia; order Anura; family Ranidae; genus Glandirana; species Glandirana rugosa. The sequence continues at coordinate 36,327 of BLSH010127123.1, read as the reverse complement.
CGACCTCTTTGCACTACCTTGGAATTAAGTAAACTCCTGCATATTCAGGGCTTTACCAGGCTAATTTCCCTCCTTTATTTTGAAAACTCACTGACATGCTCTCCTCTTGGACACATTTTCCGATGTCCTGGTTTGGCAGAATTGCGGCAGTCTGCATGACCTACCTTCCAAAACTTTTATATTTCTTTCGAGTTCTCCCAGTTTCCGTTCCCTCCCATATCTTACGCATACATCAATGGAGACTCCTAAGATTTATCTGGGTACCTACTAGACCTTGAATAGCTAAACAGCTGTTATGCCCGCAAGATCAATGGAGGCCTCTCAGTCCCCAATTTGCGGGCATATTACCTACCCGCGAATATTGCCCCTCTCACGCTCCTGCATGAGAATAGTCAAATGCCTTTCTGGGCTATAATAGACCTGGTGGATTCTTCCCCTACTCCAGTCGCTTCTCTCTTGTGGCTCCCTCGGGAACATCGCCCACACTTGGGCCTTGCCTATCTCATTCTCTGCGCTTATGGGATTCGATTAAATATTCGGCGGGCCTCATCTCTCCTCACCTGCCCTTACTTTGTCTAATATATTGCCCACTGTTCCCTCCGGGAGTTGATAACCCCCATCAGTTTTCATGGTGGCTGGGGAATGGCTTCCTTGATGTTCATTCCTTGCTCACCCCCACTAGAATTCTCACCTTTGACGCTTTGAGGTCCTTCCACGATATTTCCCTCAGGGAACATTATAGTTATATGCAACTTAGACACTTTATTCAACAGCTTATAAAATCCAAACCCACACCTTATGCGTTGACTCCCTTTGAAACTTACTGCAGGTCCAGGCCCCATTCCGCCGGACTTATATCCTTACTTTACTCGGCAATCATTTCCTCCTGACGTCCACCGCTAAACCGCTATCATTCACAATGGGAAGGCGAGTTGGGGAGGCAGCTAGATCCAGAGTACTGGCAGGCCATGACTGTAGCAGTTTCTAAATCTTCTAAAAATGTAATTATCCTGGAGAATGCATATAAAGTCCTGTACAGGTGGTATTACACCCCAGCAAGACTGGCACGTTTCATTCCATCCTATTCCCCTCTTTCCTTCCGGGGATGCTCGCAACAGGGCACTATGGCACACATTTGGTGGACCTGCCCAAAGGTACACAGGCTTTGGGTCAGAATATACTCCCTTCTTCACACCCTATTTCATACTAATCTGAAAAAGGACCCCTATGAAGCACTCTTATGCAAACCTATAATGGAACTACTTCGTCCTGAGCGCCAACTGGCAATGCTCTTGTTTACTGCAACTAAACTCACGATAGCTAGGGCCTGGAAAACTCCAATACTAAGCTTTGAGGTGTTCAAAAACTGAATGAACGACATTATGATTAATGAGAAATTAACGTCCATTCTTATGGACACGCAGGACAAATTCTTACGAGTTTGGCAGCCCTGGATTGCTAACTATCATCTGCCCCGTTTTGATAGCACACTTCTCTCAATCTGACATGGCCCTGTCTCGCAGCCCTTGGACCTTTCTTCTTCTTATTCTCCTTATTTCTTCTTTCCTTTCCCCTCCTCTTTCTTCTTTTTTTTTTCTCTCTTCTTTTCTACTCTCCTTCCCCTTTTTTACTTTTTATAAAAGGTTTAATATTATTAGGCCAATCACAAGAACAGGACATTATTTTTTCTTCTTCGTGCCTTTGTATTACACAATTTTGAATGTTTTTCGTATACTTATTCATCGCTTATTTCCGTGTGATGCTCTGAATATGATGTCATCAGCAATGTCACGTACTGTTATGTATTATCCTCTAATGCTAATAAAACCCTTTGTACAAGAAAAAAAAGTTTGTGAAAAACTACATTTTTAAAGGAGCAGTGATTTTTTTTATTTTTAAAGTGAAAGCATACAAAAGAAAAATTCAATTCAATATAGTGCCTGTGGGGTCCCCTTAGTCTGCCTGTAAAGTGGCAGATCTGTACCATGTCTAGAATCTGCTGCAGCAATAATTGCATTTATAAAGCCAAAAAAATTACATTATCCCTGCAATATGCCTTTATTTTTCTCAGCAACAGCTGGGGAGCCAGTGTGTATGAAGAGGCCATAATGTAGTGCACTGGGAACAAGATTAGAGATTTTTTTGGATAAATTCTGGTGTCGCTTTGACTTTGGATAGAAGTAACGGGTGCGGGAAAATTGGGCTTTGGGTGTCGGTGGTGCCAGTTTAAGGTTAAACCATTTCTCCCCCAGTCTTATTGTGTGGCCCCGTGTCCTCTTACACTACCTGAGACTAAATCATTTTTTTCCTATGCTGGGATCACCATTGAGGTATTTGTAGATCACTGTCATGTCCCCTCTCAAGCGTCGCTTCTCCAGCGAGAATTAATTTAGTGCTAGCAGTCGTTCCTCATAATTGAGGGCATCTAGTCCCTTTATTAGTTTTGTTGCCCTTCTTTGGAATGATGACCAGAACTGGACAGAATACTCCAGATGGGGCCTAATCAGAGTTTTATAAAGTGGCAGGATTATCATTTTATCCCTGGAATATATGCCTTTTTTATGCATGTTAATATTTAACCAGCTTTGGTAGCTGCAGCTTGACATTGTATGCTATTGCTCAATCTGCCATCTACTAGGACCCCCAGATCCTTCTCCATCCTTGATTTCCCCAGAGGTTCTCCCGCTAGAGAGTAGTTTGCATTTATGATTTTTGCCTTCAAGTGCATTGCTTTGCATTTCTCCACATTAAACCTCATTTGCCATTTGCCTGCCCACTCCATTATTTTGTTCAGGTCATTCTGTAAAATTTCTATATCCTGATGTGAAGTTATTGCGCAGCTTATCTTTGTGTCATCTGCAAAAACTCAGATTGAGCTATTTATCCCATCCTTTATATCATTTATGTATAAATTGAATAGAATTGGTCCCAAGACAGAACCCTGGCGTGCGCTATTCACCACTTCAAACCAGTCCACATTATTTATCACCACCCTTTGGACACGCCCCTGTAACCAGTTTTTTACCCAAGAACAAACATTATGGTCCATGCCTGCAGACCTCAGTTTGTAACTTAAGCGTTTATGGGGGACTGTATCAAATGCTTTTGCAAAATCCAGATTCACTAAATCCACAGGCCTTCCCCTGTCTAGATGGTAGCTCAATTCCCCCGTAGAATATTAACAGGTTGGTATGGCAGGAACCCAGCCAATGTTGATTACTACTAATGATATTTTTTTCCTTAGTACATTTTTGGATGTATCATCCCCTCCCTTATCCCTTATCCCTTATCATCCCCTCCAATAATTTACCCACTATTGACGTTAAGCTGACTGGCCTGCAGTTTCGAGGAATATGTCTCTGTCCTTTTTTGAATATTGGTACCACATTGGCTTTTCTCCAGTCAGCTGGTACCAATCCTGTCAGTATGCTGTCCGCAAAGATTAGGAACAATAGTCTGCCTATAATCTGACTGAGTTCTCTGAGGACTCTTGGGTGTAAACCATCTGGTCTTTCCTTGACTCCGGCCTCTGTTAGCCACAGGGGTACGCCCTGTGTTGTGTCACTAACAGTACTGTTGTGATCGGTAAACCCCTCTTTTTCTGCATAAAAACTGAGGAGAAAAAGGTGTTTAGTAGAGTTGCCTTCTTTGTGCCATCTGTTCCCATCTTCGTCATTTATGTGTGCAATGGTGCTTTGATTTTGCCTTTAACTGTTAATATATCTAAAAAAATTATTTGGATTTTATTTTACTCTCTTCTGCTGTGTCTCTCATTTTCTTTTTTAGCTGCCCTGATTGCGGTTTTATACTTCTTATTGCATTCCTTGTAGTGTTGGAATGCTGGCAATGACCCATCTCCTTTGTATTTTTTAAAGGCCATATTTTTCTTTTTAATGTTGCTGTTTACATTATGGTTTTTGCCACCCTGGGTTAGCCTTTGCTCTTCTAAACTACCCATTGGAATGCAATGTGTGATATCGTTATTTAATATGCTCTTAAAACATTCCCATCTTTCTTCCATGTTCAATGTTTCTAGGATTTTGTCTCAATTGATTTTGTGTAGTCATGACCGCAGTTCAGAAAAATTGGCTCGTTTGAAATTTAGTGTTTTTGTGCTACCGTCGTGCCTCCTTTGCCTATGATTTATGCTAAATGCAATCATCTGGCTTCAATGTCCAGATCACAAAAGCTGACCACACAGCACCTAGAGCACAACAGATGACAGCGGACAGAGGGGATGACATGGAGGCGGGCTCGGAGGGGGGTTCATTCACAGATTCTCTCCTCTCCTGGCCCTCTACAAGGAGCACAACTATCGGCTCAGATTCTATCTCCAGCTTCTACTATTTCTCTCCTGGAAAGGACTCTTGATGAACTGATAACAACCCCACTAAAAGACCAGGCCATGGGCAATTCCCTTGCGCTATCCCCTGGTCCTAACTCTCCTGACTTCCAGATGATGATGGAGGTTTTTTCTAAGATGCCTTCTAAGGGACTCACCCAAACAGCCACCCAAATAACGTCAGTTATTCAAGCTGATCTCCAAAGTTTGGGAGCCAGAATCGATGCAATTGAACACAAAACGGACCAAACAATTGCAAGAGCAAACCAGAATTCAGCTCGGGTACAATTCCCCCAATTTGTCCATCCAAGGCCATCCTGTTGAAATCTTTGCGGACTTATCCCCTTCCACCATTCAAAAAAGAAGATCCTGAAACCGTTGCTGGAAGTCCTTATGAAATCCTCTATCAAATACTGGTGGTCCTTCCCTTTCCGCCTCACTTTCTATTACAAATGCAAGACACACAGTTTCTCCAATTTCCAGGAAGGGGAACACCTCCTGCTTCGTCTCAACCTCATCTCGCAGGGCGCTTCTTCCTCATTGTCCAATAAAGCTGCAGGCTCCTCCAAACGATCTTCTCCTCAGAGCCGATACCACAGCTCTGGCGGAACCAAAAACCCAAACGCCCCAAGGACTCTCACCCTCCATGATCCCGGAGTCCTTCCCCTAGTCTGAGACTCTTTGCTCCTTGGGGCCGTTGGTTACCCACACTGTGAAGTGCTTCATCCCTCTTTAGATTGTTTTTTTATATTTTCTTGTAGTACCCCCCCCTCCCCTGTCCCCTGGTTGACGGGTCGGGGGGTGGAGAATATCCCACTCTAATAAGCATGTTCTTAAATGTGGTCATAGGATTTACTAGGAATACCCCTATTTTAGCCTATCTCAGGGTGACCCTTATCGGGGTCTGGGCCAAATCCCCTGGCTTTTTTCCGGGGGGCGGGTTTGGGCCCGGTCCATGGGGGGGAAACTCTGCAGAGGTTCAATTAAAATTTTTAAGGGGACAGGATCGTAGGGTTCTTGTCTCCATGGAAGCAAGGTTGCGGTTAGTTTTCAATTTTCGTTACCTCCCTCTGATTCAGGGGTGATCTGGGGTGCCCTGGGTCCCTTTCGGGGGTCTGGTTTACTCTGCCAGGGGAGCTTCCCCGGAATCTTATGGACATTTTTCTATAGTTTTTTCAGGTTCTTTAAAGTTTTTGTTATAATTATCTAGTTTGGGGTTTAGGAATTGGCTGGGGTGAAAGCCTTGCGCCTCCCTCTGTCTCGGGGAATCACATGTGGGGATTCCCTTGGTCAGATGTATCTCTGCCTTTTGGGCAGACATGTTTTTGTCTGTTTCTGGCTTGGGGGGTGAGTTTTCCAGCCCCCTTCACCAGAACTAGGAGGGGTCAGGCTGGTGGTCCTCACCACTCCCCTCTGGTGTTCTTCTCCTCTGTATTTTCCTTCATTCATTTCCGTCATTCCTTTCTTAGCTTTTTCCTTTTTTTTTCTGCACCAGGGTCGTAATGCTAACATTGAGGTACAGTGGTTCATCTCCATGGATTCTAAGAGTGTCTGGTCCCACATCAAACGAGCTCTGGATCAGCTAAGCCTTCCCTCAGAGATGCATGGAATCCCTTTCAGATACAATGGGCAAGACTGTTGACACCCCGTAGCAATTGAGAATAGCAGCACATAATGTCCAAGGTCTTAAATCCCAGATGAAGAGGAAAAAGTATTTCTCATCTGCCCACTCCCAGCATATTGATGTGCTTCTACTGCAGGAAACTCACTTTCCAGGGCGGTATAACCCTAAGTTTGTCCACTCTAATTATCCCCAATTCTTTTTAGCTAACGCTACGGATAAAACTAGAGGGGTGGGGGTCTTTTTTGCCAAGCAGGTAGCATTTCTTCCTCAGAGAGAAATTAAAGACCCAGAGGGTAGGTTCATACTCTTATCAGGGGAATTAGGAGGTTCAGTTTATACCTTTATTTCCTACTACGCCCCAAACTAAATTCTTCCAAACATTGTTCAATCTTCTCTCTCCTCACCTTGAAGGGATAGTGGTTTTGGGGG
>BLSH010127123.1:16436-28418 GCA_018402905.1 Glandirana rugosa | reverse complement strand
TCTAGTAGACGTTTTTCGCGTGTAAACACGCAGACACTAGGTGTAACGTGAGGCGTATATAGTCCCTGAGTTATTGTGTACTTGTTTGAGATCCTTTCTAGATGGGGCTTTGGTCCAAAATTTATCCAAACTCTAAGAGCCCTATACTCTAACCCTAGCGCTCAGGTCAAATTACAAAGCTTCTACTCGGAGCCCCTCAACATTACCAAGGGCATTAGACAAGGATGTCCCCTATCCCCCCTAATCTTTGCTGTTGTTATTGAGTCCCTGATATATGCGGAGTGCAATGTGGATCACAGACGCACAAATGTGCGCTTTTTGCAGATGATCTGCTATTATTTATCACCGCACCCTTTTCCTCCACCCCTCGAATCATCCATTTACTTCAAGAATTTGGAGAGGTATCTGGGCTTTGCGTAAATTGGTCGAAATCTGCTGCCTTGAACATTTCTGCTCCGGTCTCCATGGTACAGAAGCTTAAAGAATGTTTTAAATTTTCCTGGAACCCCAATTATATTCCATACTTGGGGGTCAGCCTGACAGCCAATATCAAACACTTATATGAAGTTAATTATCCCCCGTTGTTTCAGAAACTAATGGAGGATTTATCTAGGTGGGAGCAGATGGGTCTTTCTTGACTAGGCAGGATTAATGTTAAGATGACTTTACTCCCCAGAATCCTATATTTCTTCAGGTCCCTCCCAATCCCTCTGAGGAAACGGCAATTGCAATCCTTGCAATCACATATAATCAAATTTATTTGAGGTCGGAAGGGCTATAGATGCCAAGCTAATGTCCTTTATAGGAGAAGCACCCAAGGCGGACTGGGTCTTCCAGACCTCTGGAAATATTATCAAGCTGCCCAAATAACTCAATTTTCTGCCATTTAAGCTAGGGGAGACAAACCTGATTGGATAGCGTTGGAGAGACAGTCTGTTCCGTTAAATACTATTGACTTCTTAGTTGGAGCGCCTCGCAAGATGAGACCCCCAATTCTAGCACCAACCCTCTCTCACTCCATGGCCCTCTGCGATTCGGTCCTCAAACCTCCCCTTTTAATCTCGCATCTCTATCCCCTCAATCATATATTCAATAACCCCCATTTCCCTCCAGGTCTTGAAATTCAAGCCTTCCAATGGTGGACAAATAAAGGCTTATTTCGTATAGGATATTTCTTTACCCCTGCTGGCCCTATTTCTCTCTCGTACTGTATTAATGAATTGGATATGCCACACTCCGAAAAATTTTGATTTCAACAGATAAATAATTTCCTGACCTCTTTATGGAGGTTACGCAATGATTCCGCTGGCGTTACTCCATACAAAAAATGGTGTTTGGAGTTGGAAGACCAAAAAGGCGGTATTTCATTGATATATGCATCTCTGACGGATAATTCGGATAAGCCCTCCTTTGTTAACAAATGGGAAAAAGATTTAGATATCAACTGGAGCACAGAGAAGTGAAATTCCCTGTTCCTGAGGTCCTCCAAGGGGATAATCAATGTTTCCCTGCGGGAGGCCAACCTGAAGGTCTTCACACACTGGTATCTGGTTCCTATCAGACTGGCTGCTATGTTCCCCAATTCTTCTAACCTTTGCTTCAGGGGCTGCGGTATCCTGGGTTCATTCTTCCACATTTGGTGGGAGTGCCCTCGGATCCGAGGCTTTTTGAACAAAATATTCCCCCTGTTGAGAAGGATCTTGGGACAGGCAATTCCCCAGAACCCAGAAACTGCGCTTCTTAACTCCAGACTGGATGGCCTCTCCAAGCCTCTTTTTAAACTTGCCCATTTCATTTTGCTGGGAGCTAAAATCACAATCGCTAGGGCTTGGAAACGTCCTTCGGTCTCCTTCAATGCTGCGAAACAAAAAGTTTCCTGGATCATGACACAGGAGAAGCTTGCCAATATAATCATGGATACTTCACCCAAATTTGATCTAATCTGGGATCCATGGAAGAAATATCTTAATTTACCTCTTTGAACTAGTTGTGGTTCACTATTTTATTTAGCTCCCTGGTGCCCTAACCTCCTTTCTTCTTTCTATATTTCTCTGTTTCCTTTGGTTTTCTTTTTTTTACTCTAGTTCTTTCAAGCCTTCCCTCATCATGTTGGTTATTGCTGAGGGGTTCTGGCTTGGCCAGCAATATCAAACCCTAAGAACGAGGCAGAGAACTAGGGCTTGTCCCTTTTCATAACAAGTTGACAGTCAGGTTACCTTTTTTGCTCCCCGGATTACTGGGACTAAGGTATTAGTTGTATAGGGTTATTAAGCTGCTACCGGCCTTTGAGGCCCTCTTTGTTACACTAAGTGGTGATATATATCCTCCTTCAGGGGAAGGGGACTTCTCACGTTGCCCTTTGTGGGGCCTCTCGACCCACAGCTTGTTCCCGGTAGGGGTGGGTCGGGGAATGCCTCAGAGGGGGTGAGGGGAAATTGATATTTGCCTTTTCTAGGTTGTTTCTCACCTGGTAACTGTATTTTTACTTGGCTAATATCATCTTCATTGCCAATGTTCTAGCCTGGGAAAGCGTGTTTTATTCAATTACATTTGCCAATATGTCTGAGGCTTGTATATCTTGTATATATATGGGACAGGAACTTGAAAAATCAAAAGTGCCCATTTTTAACCACTTCAGCCCCAGAAGGGACATGTTAGGACCAGAGCACTTTTTGCGATTCAGCACTGCGTCGCTTTAATTGACAATTGCGCGGTCGTGTGACGTTGTACCCAAACAAAATTTGTGTCCTTTTTTTCCCACAAATAGAGCTTTCTTTTGGTGGTATTTGATCCCATCTGCGTCATTTCTGATCACTACTATAAACAAAAAAAGAGCGACAGTTTTGCAAAAAAAAACTATATTTCTTACTTTTTGCTAAAATCCAAATCCAAAAAATATATAAAAAAATAATAATTTATTCATTGGTTTTGGCCAATATATATTCTTCCTCATATTTTTGGTAAAAAAAATCGCATCTGCATTTATTGATTGGTTTGTGCAAAAGTTGCCGTGTGTACAAAGCATGATAATTAATTTCTGGCATTTTTACAAATTTTTTTTTTTTACTGGTAATGGCGGCGATCTGCGATTTTTATCTGGACTTTGATATTGGGGCGGACATATAGGACATTTTTGACACTTTTTTTGGGACCAATGACATTTATACAGCAATCAGAAATTTGAAATATCCACTGATTACTGTATAAATGTCATTGGCAGTGAAGGGGTTAACCAGGGGGGCACTCTAGGGGTTAACTGTGTTCCCTGGGGGTGTTCCAAATGTGAGGGGGCATGGCTGTCAGGGACATAAGAGATCTAACTGATCCCAGTGACAGGGATCAGTAGATCTTAGTTGCTGCCTAACAGCTAGGGAACCGCTGTGTTTACATCGGCGTTCCCTGTTTTTCTTTTGTCCTAAGCAATCGCGGCTTGCCGGCGGACATCGAGTCAATCCGAGCTGCGGGCACACTCCTGCAGAGTGCAGCAGGCACGAGAGCACGCCGCTGGCCGGAGGCACAAGAGTACACTGCCAACGTCGCTCTCCCGTCCGCTAGCCGTGCACACATGAGCCGCCATTTAAAGATGCCGATTCACACTACAGCGCCACTCTGTGGCAGTAAATGTAGGCGAACCGGTCGGGAACCGGTTAACCACTTCAGCCTCGGAAGGATTTCCCACTTTAGGACCAGAGCATTTTTGCGATTCGACACTGCTTCACTTTAACTGACAATTGCGCGGTCATGCGACGATTTACCCAAACAAAATTGATGTCCTTTTTTCCCCACAAATAGAGCCTTCTTTTGGTGGCATTTGATCACCTCTGTGTTACTTCTGATCACCGCTATAAACAAAAAAGAGCGACAATTTTGAACAAAAAAAAACAATATTTTTTACTTTTTGCTATAATACAAAAAAAAATATAAAAAAACAAATTTATTCATCAGTTTTGCCCGATATATATACTTCCTCATATTTGTGGTTAAAAAAAAAAATCGCAACCGGCGTATATTGATTAGTTTGCGCAATAGTATAGTTAAAATGATGTGAAACCTTGTGAGCTGCTAAATTCATCTAGTCACGGTAGCTGCTAACACTTTTCACATCCCTAAATGTGGTAGTACCAAAAACAGTCAATATATACATACAAATGCATTTATATATATATATATATATATATCTATATATATATATATATATCTAGATATATATCTATATATATATATATATAGTGCAGAAACTGTGAAAAATACATAAAAGTTCATCAGAGGTATCCATATAGTGCTTTTCATCAAATTGTGCAAAAATAGCAATAATCAATGTGCAGAGGTTGTGCCAAACTCATCGAAGTTCATCAAAGACTTTAAAATTCGAGACGTTTGTAAACACATGGTTCATAAATGAAGAAAACAAAAAGTGCTCTGGTGCAGTATTCAATGCAGACTGTCCTCATAGATACACATTTGGCTCTCAAGACTTTCCCACATCCAGTGCAGTGTCTTTCTCTCAGATCTTTCACTCATAAGACTCCTGGCTAAAGGCACATAACATCAATTCCTCCTGATGGATCTATCCTTGTGACCACACAGCACCCTGTGCCCACCACCAGATGTGCCCTCACCTTAAGGGCGCATAAACAGTGCCTTTGAACAGCAAGTGTCTGTAAACATAAGACTCATCCAACCCAGGTGTAGCATAGTGCATCAGTGCATTATCCTCCTTTCCATGGATGTTTCACCTCAGCTCCACCGTTTTCCACAGATTACATGCAGGGATGATAATAGCAGCCAACATAGCGTAATCCCATTAAGGCTGGGTTCACACTATCCGACAAAAAAACGGTCCGACTTTGATCCTACTTTGCTGTGCGATTTACGTTCCTACATAGGGTCAAAGTCGGACCGTTTGTCTGTGAACAGGGATCCGACTTTGATCCCAACAATGCCAGGCACTTTGTGCTCTGGGGATTTTGAAGGGGAACTCCACGCCAAATTTAAGGGAACCCCATGCCGAAAAAACAGCGTGGGGTCCCCCCCAAAATCCATACCAGATCCTTATCCAAGCACGCAGCCCGGCAGGCCAGGAAAGGGGGTGGGGACGAGCGAGTGCCCCCTCCTGGACCATACCAGACTGCGTGCCCTCAACATGGGGAGTATGGATGTTTTGGGGCAGGGGGGGCTCTGCGCCCCCACCCCAAAGCACCTTGTCCCCATGTTGATGAGGACAAGGGCCTCTTCCTGACAACCCTGGCCGTTGGTTGTCGGGGTCTGCAGACGGGGACTTATCGGAATCTGGAAGCCCCCTTTAACAAAGGGGCCTCCAGATCCCGGCCCCCCACCCTATGTAAATGAGTATGGGGTACATCGTACCCCTAACCATTTACCTGGAAAGAAATATGTACACAAAAAACCACACGGCTTTTTTAAAATATTTTATTAAATCTGCTCCGGCGGTCTTCTCCCCTCTCTGGCTCTTCTTTTCTTCGGCTCTTTTGCGGGGTCTTTCATCTTCTGAGGGGTCTTCTTTCTTCTCCTTCTCTGTGGCGTCTTCTGCTCTTTTGACCCTTTGACCCTATGTAGGACCGCAAATCGCACAGCAAAGTAGGATCAAAGTCGGACCGTTTTTTTGTCGGATAGTGTGAACCCAGCCTTAACCAGATATTTATTAAAATAAAAAGTAGATAAAACACTCACATTTAAAACAATATAAAAACGCCTGTGTATATAAGTGGTCTGTGTGAAGCCGTCACCTGTCCCAGGGGTCTGCAGCTCCTATAGGCAGGGTTACGCTCCAGCACTCCTCACTGTTCCTCTGTAACAATCCTCGTTTTAACCACCGCAGTCTGGTAGTCCCAAGTGTCCCCATGGATGCAAATGACCCTGATTGTGCTAGGGTGTAATCTTGCAGGATTTACATAATTGCTGTGGACTAAATTCACAACACTACCCGAATCAAGCAATGAAGTGACTGGCTTCCCATCAACAGAAATCACACACATTTGCTTTTCCATGCGACCCTGATGTGATGCAGTACATGTGACCTGTGCAAAAAGAGATATGCCTCTTTACATATAAGCATTATCACACTGCATTGGTTCATCATTTAGGGGACAGTTGGCAGCAATATGTCCCAATGCATGACATCGGTAGCACTGTATATGCCCAGTCCTCTCAAGGTTCCCCAATGCCTTCCTGACTTCTTTGGCCAGTCTCCAGGTCTAGAGCCCATAGTCTCTTTAGCAATAGCAGTCTTATCAAACTTCCCCAAGGCAGAAAAGGTGCTAGCAGTCCTGACCATTGTCCTTTTTGCCATCCTTCCCGCACAGCGACTCTCTCAAAAGTGGTGAGGTACACCTCCACATCATCCGCAGGTGTCATCTTCTGCAGGTGGTAACTGGTACGGATCATCTTTTGTTCCCCTGGCACAGGAGGTGCTACAGTGCACCTGTCAACATCCGTTCCGACAACAGGTACACAGACCTGCACCGGGAAGGCGCAGTCCTTCTGGGAGGATGCAGATGATCCCCGGACCCCTGCTGTGGAGAGGCACCGCTGAGAATGAGCACCTGCCATTCAAAAATGGCGCCAGGTGGCACCATCGCATCACTGCGCATGCGCCCGCCCGACCGACTGTGCACAAGTTCTCCTGAGCTCGGCAGGCTTCAGACCGGCGCATGCGCAGTTGCGCTGTCAGCCCACAGCCATCTATTTTACGGGCACCGCTGCCCGTAACGGACATTTATGGACGGCCAGAAAATAGGCTGAAATTTACTGGATGTTTGTAAATTAACGGACAGTTGGCAACACTGGCAGCAGGCTGTATAATCAAAGAACAGACAGTCACATATAATGAGACACCTCAGCCATGTCCTACCCTCCACTGAGGATTGTTATCCGTGCCATGCCATTCCAGATCCTGTGCTTGCTGAACCCACCCCCTGGTATCACTCGGTTCCTCCCTCTGGTCTTACTCAGCTCCTCCCAGGCTCCCACTCATCTCACTTGCCACTAGTTCAGAGGCGATTGTCTGTGCTGAACTTGAGGTGGGACTCCGTGAGAGGGGATTGGTCATAGAGCGGGAGAGGGGAGAGAGGTGGAGGGGGAGGGTCTGGGAAAGCAGATAGAAGTGTGTGGGAGGCAGCAGCTTAAATTCACAGCGCTCGGAGCTGTGCTGCTTGTCACCGTGCACGCCATGTCAGCTGTGCCGAGTGAGGTAAATGTGCGAGCAGGGACAGCGCCAGCATAAGCATTATCTGAGGGACCCCTGTTTTTTCTGCCCTCCCCTCTGCTGCCGCCCCAAGGCAGCCGACTTGGCTGCCTTATGCTTGCGCTGGCCCTGCTGGACACAGAAGCTGCTGTCCCCCTCATAGTGGCATGGGAACGTTTGCTTCTCACTGTTGGCCTCCCAGACATGATGGGGGGTTATTACCCAAATTTAATAGATACTGAGAAATGTGTAATAGACATGTACAGAACGAAAAAAATGTGTTTAGTTTTGTTTCATTTTGTTATTTACATAAATTTGTTTAGTTAGATAAGTTAGTTATTTGAATGGATTCGAAAACTTTTCAAATCGTTTTCAAATCAATTTCAAATAGCTTTCGAATTCAAAACGTTTTTGAATTCAAATTGTTTTCAAATTCGAATCGTTTTAAAGTCTGGTGGTTCTCCCCATGTATTGGTAACGGCAAGGGCATTCTATTACATATGTAACATGTGTAGACATGCATGTAATTAGCTGGTTTATTTTGTATTCCTTCACCGTAGTAGCAGATTTTTCTTGTGGTTTGCTCTTCCTACATGGTAAGCATTTTCGACATCTAAAAAAAACTTTTAGTTCAGGAAACAGATCTATTTTATTGGGAGGGTTAACAACATTATGTACCAGTTTGTTCCTCATGTTTGGAGCCTTCTTGTATATAAATTTTGGGCCCTCCGGTAACAAACCCCCCAAGACCCTATCAGACTTCTTCACTTGCTCCTTCAATTTCTCCATATCTTTTTTCTTATAACCCGTAAACCTGTTGATGAGTGTGTCTGCCTGTGTTTCAAAATCCGTTATGGAACTGCAGTTCCTCCTCATTCTCATAAGTTGACCCTTTGGCCAACAAACTCCTAAGTATTATTGTGAAAAAGAGGCAGTTTAAATTAAAAAACACCGAAAGCCTAATCCTACAGATTAAGGGGAAACTAATACCCTTTAGCAACACAAATGAATATAAGGAAAGAGAGAAGAATCTTCAGGAAGGTATACAAAAGTATGATAGAGAAATACAACTGAAGAAACAAAAGAAATTTAGGAGAGACGTCCTGGATTATAAGAAACAGAAAGTATATGGATGGCAGGCGGAAGAGGAATATGGGGACACAGAAGAGACTGAATTGGAATTAATTCCCAGCTCCAGAGAAACATCTGTGGATTTAGATGAATCTTAAATAAATTGGACACCAATAAGAACACCTGCTGGTAGGACACCCAGACCAACCCCAAGGAATAACAACCCAAGAACCCCCATGGTCAACCAAAGGAACTACAGATATGAGAGTCCAAGAAGACAACAAAGACCTGAACCCAGAACCCCAGGGAACCCCAGGAGACCTGTGAACACCAATAACAGATACTGCCCCTTACAATATCAAGATGAGGGACACCGAGGGCATCAAAATAGGGTTTTTTTTCAGAAGGGATATCACACAAGACCCCCGAGACCCAGGGGTTTCTTCAGCCCACCAAGATTTCAAAACTGGGGCCCACCCAGAGAACCAAGAACGTACTATGGAGGATACCGAGAGCGACCCCCACCGACTCAAAGGGAGGGGAATTGGAGACCCCAGAGAGGGTGGAGGGAGGACCCGGAACCTCCCACAAGACATCAAGGGTGGGAAGAAAGAAACGACCAAGGGGGAAACGAGGCGGAAAGAAAAAAACGAAGAAGAGAGTATTAGGAAAGGGATTTTTTAACCTGAATGGGACTACTTTTACGGATGAGGAGATGGCTATTTTGGACCAAGGCCTGAAATTTGCTCCTGACAAAAACATGGACAAATTTGAGGTATATATAGACCTACAGAAATATATAAGAAAGTTTAACATAAAGAAATTTTTTGCTACAAAACCAAACACCAATAAGAGGACGGAAGAGGGAACATATGTCCACACAAGACTAAAGAATAAGTCAACATTCAACCCCAAAAGCACGGGCAATGAGAGTTTGGAAGTTTTTAAAAAAATGGTGGAAAAAGATATCAGAGAACTCAAAATCCAGAGCTCAAAGAGAAAAGCAGCGTGGGCAGACATTAAAGCATTGGAGAAAAAGAAAGAAATTATCATCCGTCCAGCGGATAAAGGAGGAGGAGAAATAATCCTTGATAAGAAGGATTATGAGATAGAAATGAAGAGACTGATGGAGGTGGAAGACACATATAAAAAATTGAAACGGAACCCAAAGAAAGATCTGGAGAAAAAACTGAAGAAAAATGTAGAGAAAGGGAAGAGGAAAGAATTCATGAATAAAAAGGAGGCAAAATACCTCATACCTAAATCAACAAAGACCCCAGTTATATATTATTTGCCCAAAATTCACAAAAATCAGGAAAAACCACCAGGAAGACCAATAGTTAGTGGGATTGACTCCCTCCTATCTAGGTTGGGAGAATATTTGGACAAATTCCTCAGGCCGATAGTACCAAAAACCACATCATATCTACAGGATGGGAGACAATTAATCACGGAGCTTAAGGACCTGAAAGTTGAAGAACAGGACTTGATGGTAACCATAGATGTTGAATCTTTATATACAAACATCATACAAAAGGATGGACTCAATGGTGTGGAATGGGCTCTGTACAAATACACTGAGATGAAGCAAGAACAGATAAAGTACCTACTGGAAGGTCTGGAGTTTGCCATGAATAATAACTATTTTTGGTACAAGGGCAACTTCTATGCACAAACTAAAGGGGTCGCGATGGGGACAAAATATGCTCCAAGCGTCGCAAACTTATTCATGAGCAAATGGGAGGAAGAGGTAATTTTTCAGAAAACCAGAACTGAGATGAAATTTTACAGCAGGTATATCGACAATATCTTTATGATTTGGAGAGGCACAGAAGAAAGTTTGAAAAAATGTCTAGAAGATATAAACTGCAATAGGTACGGTATAAAATTTACCGGGGAGTGGAACAGCGAAATGATAAATTACCTGGATCTCCAAATTTTCAAGAACAATGATCAGCTGAATACTAGGACCTACTTTAAAAAGACTGACAGAAATGGATATATTCCTACCAGTAGCTGTCACCACCCAAAATGGATTGGCAGTATGCCAAAGGGTCAACTTATGAGAATGAGGAGGGACTGCAGTTCCATAACGGATTTTGAAACACAGGCAGACACACTCATCAACAGGTTTACGGACAAGGGTTACAAGAAAAAAGATATGGAGAAATTGAAGGAGCAAGTGAAGAAGATAGACAGATCATCTTTATCACACAAAAAAGAAAAAAAATGCACAAAATATGGCTGAATTCGCCTTTCTGACGGATTTTAATAGACAATATAACCAATTGGAAAACATTTTTAGAAAACATTGGTCTATCCTGAAGTCTGATAGGGTCTTGGGGGGTTTGTTACCGGAGGGCCCGAAATTTATATACAAGAAGGCTCCAAACATGAGGAACAAACTGGTACATAATGTTGTTAACCCTCCCAATAAAATAGATCTGTTTCCTGAACTAAAAGGTTTTTTTAGATGTCGAAAATGCTTACCATGTAGGAAGAGCAAACCACAAGAAAGGAGGAAGAATTCCTTCACATCTGCTACTTCGGGGAAGGAATACAAAATAAACCAGCTAATTACATGCATGTCTACACATGTTACATATGTAATAGAATGCCCTTGTCATTACCAATACGTGGGGAGAACCACCAGACCTCTCTGGATACGCATAAGAGAACACATAAACAATATAAAGAAAGGCTACCCGAGACACAGCCTCTCCAGACACTTTAAGGAAGTACACAGAAAGGACCCCGGAGTCATGACCTTTTATGGCATAGACCATGTCAAAGAATACTGGAGAGGGGGGAATAGAAAGACCAAAATTTCCCAAAATGAAACAAAATGGTTCTATCTTTTGGACTCCCTACAACCGCATGGATTAAACATAGACATTGATCTAAACTGCTTCATAAATGATGAATAACTTACCCTCCATTTTACAATTTTAAGATTTTTACACCAAGTTGGAAAATAATTAAAAAAAACAAAACATTTTTTACTAAAAACTAGAAACTCCACTCTCCTCTCCCTTATGACACAACCTCAGAATGGACCGAAAAAATATGGACAACTTTTTAATGAAGTATTTTTTAAAAATGTTTTAATTTTTTTTCCCCCTCATCCATTCATGCTTTTTCTTGTTTTAGGAAACAGGAATACATTTTTATGGATCATAACAGAAAACACACACAGGGATTAAAGTTGGGAACTTGGGACCTAACCCACATATTAGATGTGGAAAATATACAAAACCAAATTTCTTGCTCCATCCATTCACAATTTTTCTTGGAAAATTTTTTTTTCCTGTTTTTTCCGTTATATGATCATAAGTCTAAGATCCACTAAGGAAGGCATCACAGTCACAATTTGATTGGGCAATATATCTTTATTCTTCGGATCACATCCCTTTAAAAGATATTTTATATATATTTTTTTTTTCTTTAAAATTTATAATGTTATCCAGATCATTCCACACACATTCTCATTATCATTTTTCTTTTCCTTTCCTTTGATTATTTCCCTATCACCCTTTTTTATCACTTTTGATCAACCTTTTAACATTTTTTATCAATACATAGCCTTTTCTTGATGCACTACACACTTTAAGGCATTATGTACACGTTACGTAATCTACTATCACACATACCTGAAGAATATTTTATTGGTCTATATGGTCTTTACATCTCACACCTAAAACTACAGT
>BLSH010127123.1:0-16426 GCA_018402905.1 Glandirana rugosa | reverse complement strand
ATTTTTTATATATTTTTTATATGACAACACACTTTTTCATGGAACACGTATATATAGAAACACAGAATTTTTACCTTACACAAAAGAAAGAATAAAGTTATCTCCTCATCCCTGGTTAATCCTACAGACCTACTCCTCTATTGAAATAAGAAAGAAAACACATTCCATTTTTAAGACACAAAGATATATATGCACAAGGTACTTTTTCACACAACAGTATATTTTTTATATATTTTTTATATACTTTTTATGGTATTTTATATGATCTTTTACATTTATATGCAACTCTCGAGAGTTAAAAACACACCTTGAAGAAGCATGATGACATAAAGTTATGGATTGGGCAGTAGTAAGAACGCGACTGATTGGTTGCAAATAATGGGGCAGCTGGGTGCCACCCTATAATAAGCCGGACTGTGCACAAAGATGGCGCCGCCTCCGATGACGTCGCTATGACGAAACGCGTAAGGCGGAGCCAGTGAGCGTCATTTGCACTTCCAGTTTTGGTGGAACACAGGAAGCCACAACAATCCACCTGTCTGACTTCTCTTGGAGACTTCCTCAAAACACAACTGTGAGTGTATACTATTTACTAATACCACTGCCAGCATTACTTTCACATTGAGTTCTCTCTCTTACTATATGAGGACCTCCATGGGTATGTGGGGCTGACCTGAGGGGTCCCCCTTCCTTCTGTTTGACGGAGAAAGACGGGAGCAAGCAGTCTTACGGAGGTGCTTTCTCATTGTCCTCCATTACAGACCTACACTCCCACCTGGAGAGTTAGGAAGCATACCTGTGAGGTTTGATTTTTGATTTTATTTATTTGCACTTTCTTGCACATTTGCACCGTTTGCACACCCGGTTTCACTTGGTTCCACGTGAAGGATTTAGAATAGATAATTTAAATATAAGTGACACAACATCAGCAGTTTTAATCTATTTATTTACTCTGAGCACGTTTTTACTTGAGCACGTTTTTAAAGTAAAATCCCTGCTATTTAAAGACACATATCCAGACCACAACACAAGGGCATAGCAGCAATATTCATTGATCCCACCCGGCAAACAACAAGATCCCTTGTGGAAACACATAAGTATAGACAGCGCCACACTCACTTTTGTTACTTTCTCTTTATAAGCTGCAGTCACTTGATGCTGCAGTCACATGCTCTCTGAGACTCTGACTAGTGTAGGGAGAGGAAGCTGCCAGCGTTTTTTTGTGAGGGACAGATTGCAGACATTTTAACATCTCATCCTGCATCCTGAGATTACTACTACTGTTGCTCTGAGGGACAGATTGCAGACCTCAGCCTGCATTACACAACGATCTGATTATGGAGTAATTTGAGATTTCACATACTGCTGCTTTGAGTGACAGATTTCAGATCAAACCCTGCATTATAGAATGATCTGACTGCACTAAGTAGAGGCTTCTGCTTAGAGGGACAGATTATTGTTCAAAAATCATCTCCTAGTTCTATAGGGAGAGGTTCCAGCTGTTGATTAGAGGGACAGATTATTGTTCAAAAATCATCTCCTAGTTCTAAAGGGAGAGGTTTTAGCTGTTGCTGTAAGTGACAGATTATTGTTCAAAAATCATCGGCTACTCCTATAGGGCCAGGTTCCAGCTGTTGCTTAGAGGGACAGATTATTGTTCAAAAATCATCTCCTAGTTCTAAAGGGAGAGGTTCTAGCTGTTGGTGTGAGCGGTGCATTTCTTGCACCAAATAAAAAGTCAGTCTACCTTGGTGTTTTGAAAAAAAAAAAAGGTATTAATTGGTATTAATAAATACTTAAATAGGGCTACATAGTACATTTGTGGGCACAATGAGGAGAGAAATAAGGGATGTGGTCATGGTGCTGCTGGTTATGCTGGTGCTGCTGGTGATGCTGGTGCTGCTGGTGTTGGTGGTGGTGTTGGTGAACCTCCTGTTGGAAAAAGAGGATGTGGCCGAGGTGTGCCAGCTACACGCACAAGGGAAACACCTTCCTCAGGTAGCCAACAGAACCTTCACCGGTATATGGTAGGCCTGAATGCCCCTCAACGATTGGTGAGGCCAGAACAAGTACAGGCGATAGTAGATTGGGTGGCTGACAATGCCTCCAGTTCCTTCACATTGTCTCCCTCCTGGTCCCTTGATGAAAGCTCAGAGTTGGCACCTGAACCCCATGGCCATCTGTCTTTCACCTCAGCCCCTTGTAAATTAGCCAAGCAGTCTGAGCCCCAAGTCATGTAAGAGACTCTTATGCTTTTTGATGACTCTCCTGGTGTTTTTTCCGTGGGCCATCCAAATAGCGCTGCCCCAGAAGTGGAAGACATTGAGTGCACCGATGCCCAACCACTTCTGTTGCAGAATGAGGACATGGAAACACCAGCGCCGCACGTCTCTGATGATGACGAAACACAGGTGCCAACTGCTGCAGCTTTCCCCAGTGTGCAGACTGACAAGGAGGGCAGTGGTGAAGGGTGGGTGGAAGATGATGGGGAGGAGGATGATGAGGTCCTAGACCCCACATGGACTGAGGGTCATGCGAGTGACGTGTGCAGTTTGGAGGAAGAAGTGGTGGTCGCACAGAGGCACCAGCACAGCAAAAGAGGAAGCAGGTTGCAAAAGCGGAGCGAGCGTCCCCTAGACAGTATGCCTGCTACTACCCACCACACCCAGGGACCTAGCATACCAAAGGCAGCTCAAAGGCGTTCCCCCGCGTGGCAGTTCTTCAGACAATGTGCTGAGGACAAGACACGAGTGGTTTGCAAGCTGTGCAATGATAGAGCGGGGGCATAAATGTTCTAAACCTGAACCCCCCATGATCAGGCATCTAAATTCAAGGCACAAGCTGCATTGGAATAGTTACCTCAAAATCCAAGAAAGTTCTCGTCCTCAGCCTGCTTCCTCTTCTGCTGCTGCCTCGGCCTCTTCCTCCGCCTCTACTGTGACAGTGGCAACTGCCACCCAGCAAACAGACGATATGACCGCAACGCCACCATGTCCGCCACCGTCCCCAAGCATTTCCACACCATGGTCCCATGGAAGCTTACAGCTCTCCATCTCCCAAACCCTGGAGAGAAAGAGGAAGTACCCCCCTACCCACCCGCGATCCCTGGCCCTGAATGCCAGCATTGCAAAATTCCTGGCCTTTGAAATGCTGTCATTCTGTCTGGTGGACACAGACAGTTTCAAAAACCTGATGGCGGTGGCTGTCCCACAGTACGTGGTTCCCAGCCGCCACTACTTTTCCAGGCGAGCCATCCCTTCCCTGCACAAACAAGTCGGGGACAAGATCAAGTGTGCACTGCGCAACGCCATCTGTGGCAAGGTCCACATAACCACTGATACCTGGACCAGTAAGCATGGGCAAGGACGCTATATCTTGCTAACTGCACACTGGGCAAATGTAGTGGCGGGTGGGCCTGAGCCGGCTAGCCATTTGGCACATGTCCTTCCCCCACCGAGGATTGCAGGGCATTTCTCTTTGCCTCCTGTTGCCTCCTCCTCCTACTGCGCTTCCTCCTCCTCCTCTACCACCTCCTCATCCGCTCAGCGTAACACTTTTACCACCAACATCAGCACATCCGGGGGAAACGACAGCAGGCTGTTTTAAAACTGATATGTTTGGGGGATAGACCCCACACTGCGCAGGAGCTGTGGACGGGCATTGAACAACAGACCAATGAGTGGTTGTTGCCTCTGAGCCTCAAGCCCGGCCTGGTGGTGTGTGACAATGGCCGAAATCTTGTAGCGGCTCTGGGCCTAGCCCGTGTGACGCACATCCCTTGCCTGGCGCATGTGCTGAATTTGGTGGTACAGAATTTTCTAAAAAACTACCCGGATATGTCTGAGCTGCTGCAGAAAGTGCGGGCTGTCTGTGCGCACTTTAGGCATTCTCACCCTGCTGCTGCTCGCCTGTCTGCGCTGCAGCAAAACTTTGGCCTTCCCGCTCACCGCCTCATATGCGATGTGCCCACGAGGTGGAACTCCCCCTTGCACATGCTGGAGAGACTGTGCAAGCAGCAGCAGGCAATAGTGGAGTTTTAGCTGCAGCACGCACGGGTCAGTCGCTCTGCGGAACAGCAACACTTCACCACCAACGAGTGGGCCTCCATGCGAGACCTGTGTACCATATTGCGGTGTTTTGAGTACTCCACCAACATGGCCAGTGCCGATGACGCTGTTCTCACTTTGGGCCATGATGGAAGAGGATGTGGCACAGGAGGATGAGGAGGAGGAGGAAGAGGGGTCATTTCCACGGTTATCAGGCCAGTCATTCGCAAGTGGCTCGGAGGGTGGGTTCCTGCACCAGCATAGGCCAGGTCCAAAAAATGCAAGCCAGGGCACAGTTCTGGAGGACGAGGAGGACGAGGAAGATCATGAGGAGGAGGAGGAGGAACTGCAGCAGGGTGGCACCCAACGCAGCTCGTGGGCATTATTGGAGCGTGGCTGGGGGGATACGGAGGACACAGATGATATACCTCCCACAGAGGACAGCTTGTCTTTGCCTCTGGGCAGCCTGGCACACATGGCCGACTACATGCTGCAGTGCCTGCGCAACGACAGCCGAGTTGCCCACATTGTAACGTGTGCCGATTACTGGGTGGCCACCCTGCTGGATCCCCTTTACAAGGACCACGTGCTGTCCTTAATTCCCTCACTGGAGCGTGAGAGAAAGATGCGCGACTACAAGCGCACACTGGTAGAGGCGCTGCTGAGGGCATTCCCAAATGACACCGGGGGCTTAGTGGAAGCACAAGGCGAAGGGAGCAGCTGTGGCACCGCCAGCACCTTAGAAGGCAGGGTTAGCATGGCCAAAATGTGGAAAAGCTTTGTCAGCAGTACGCCACAACAAACAGCACCGCCAGCTGATAGGCAACGTCTTAGCAGCAGCCAGCATTTCAGCAACATGGTGTAACCGTATGTGTGCACACGCCTACACGTACTGACTGATAGGTCTGCCCCATTCAACTTCTGGGTCTCCAAATTGGCCCCATGGCCTGAGCTTGCCATTTATGCCTTGGAGCCAACGTGGACAAGCTAACCTTTATTAAAATGAACCAGGCATGGATCCCACAAGACTTGTCTGTACCTTGTGCAGAATAGACATTTAGACCGGACTCACACAGCCATTCGTATACTTGTTTTTTTGAATATGCCTCAATATTTTGGGGGCTACCCCAATTATAAACAATAAACTCCTCCACCACCACCACTTCCACCTAGCAACTAGTTGCAAAGCCTTGCAACTGACCAGCGGTCAGGACACAATTCGCATGAACTCTGAATGTTTTCCCTGTGCTTGTGTGGGTTTCCTTCCCCGCTCCAAAGATATGCCGGTAGGTTGGCTCTTGACAAAACAGGTCCTAGTATACTGCATGTGTGTATGTCACATAAGAAAGTGCAAAGGGAAACCAAATTGATAAGAGGCATGGAGGAACTCAGCTTTGAGGAAAGATTTGATGAATTTCAGTTGTTCTTCTCTTCAGGAGAGGCAATTAAGGGGGATATGACCACCACTTATAAATTTATAGGTGGTCCTTATAGTGAACTTGGCATAGAGCTAATCACAATCAGGTCATTACAGAGGACCAAGAAGGACTGTATCTGGAGAAAAAGAGATTAACCGTTGTATATGGAAAGATTTCTTCACAGTAAGAGCTGGGAATTTGGAATAGACTCCCTTGAGAAATCTGGCCAGCTCTGTAGATTGTTTTAAAAAAGAGCTAGATGAACTCTTAGATTCACCAAATATAACTGGATATTAACATTTAGACCCCTTTCACACTGAGGTGGTTTTCAGGCGTTTTAGCACTAGAAATAGTGCCTGAAAAGCACTTGAAAACCGCCTCTCATTGATTTCAATGGGTGCTTTCACACCTGGGCGACGAACTTGTGGGACGTTAGAAAAAGTCCTGCAAGCAGTATCTTTGGGGCGGGTTTGAAGCACTACAAATAGCGCTTCAAAAATGCCCCTGCCCATTGAAAAGAATGGGCAGCGCTTCAAAAGCGCCTGAAAAGCGATCTGGAAGCGTCGCAAAACGGGTCTTTTAAGTGTTTTTTTTTTAAGGTCACGTTCCCACGTGACCTTAAAAAAAAGACCTGCTGGCACCCGAAAACTGCTGCTAATGCAGGGCAACAATGACTGGCGCTTTAGCGATGTTTTAGCGTCGCTCTAGTGTGAAAGGGGTCATATAGGTTATAAACAGCCGAGATTGTTGATCCAGGAAATATCCAATTGCCTAGATCAGATTTTTTTTCCTCGCTGGACCATGCTTCAGAGGGGTTTCTATTTTTTGCCTATATCTGGATCAACTGTGGGTATAGGATTTTGTGTATGGAGGTTTTCTATTTATGTATTCTTTTGGTTGAAGTATTTGAACCTGCGTCTTTTTTCGACCTAACTGTGTAACTATGTGAGATAGGGTTCTTAGATTGCAAGCTCCTTGAAGGCAAGGATTGATGTGAATGTACAGTATGTAAAATTCTACCTAAATTGATGGTGCTATATACAGTAAATGTTTATAATAAATACATTTTTTGGATCACCAGTTCAGCAACATTGTACTAGACACTGCATACCAGCCAGTGTGAGTTGCAAATTCAAATTCGGTTGAAAATGGCTTCAACCAAAGCCATTAGAGTGGGTATCACTAAATGGCGGCTTGGTCTGGTTCCGGCCCCAAGCCTCGCTGAGTAATTTCCCGTGTGTCCTCTCCCCACCACCGGCTCGTCAGCCTGTCTGTCTGCCTGCCGATGCCGCTATGTTTACAGCATGGCAGACGGCAGGTCCGTGTCTTTCATAACATCGCTGCACTCCCCCCTCTCCACACTGCCTGTGTTATTCACACAAGTCATGAAGCAAGGCCGCTCAGGACAAAGGGCGGGACTTTTTAAGTTAAGAAGCAGGTGATTGGTTGCTAGGCACCGGGCAGTCCCAGCAATCAATCACCCACCTTTAACTTGAAAAGTCCCGCCCTTTGTCCAGAGCAGCCGCGCTTCATTAATAATGTGAATAAGGTAGGGCTCTGTGGGGAGGGGGGAGTGCTGTGATGAAAATATCAAGAGAGCACTGTGATGGGGGTTTTGTAATGGGGGGTCAGTCTATGATAGGTTATCTGTGATTGGGGGGGCCAGTCTGATGGGGGGTCACTCTGTGATGGGGTAAGTCTGATGGGGGGGTCAGTCTGATGGAAGAATCAGTCTGATTGGGAGAGGGTAAGACTGTAATGGGGGGTCAGTCTGATGGGGGGGTCAGTCTGTGATGAGGGGTCTATGATTGGTTGGAGGCCAGTCTGATGGGGGGGTCAGTCTGTGATGGGGGTCAGTCTGATGGGGGGGTCAGTCTGTGATGGGGGTCTGTGATTATGGGGTCAGTCTGATGGGGGGACCGGCCTGTGATGGGGGTCTGTGATTGTGGGGTCAGTCTGATGGGGGGGTTGGTCTGTGATGGGGGGTCTGTGATTGTGGGGTTAGTCAAATTGGGGGGGGAGTCTGAGGTGGGGTCTGTGATGTGAAGTGAAGGGTGGACTGAAGACACTGATGTAAAAGGGGGTCTGTAATGTCTGCACTAGCAACACACAGGTCTCTGCAAGGGCAATAGAGAACAATTGTTTTCTATGTGTCCTATTCACACTACAACAGCACCCCTGAGTGCTGAGCAGTGCGGTGCAAAATGCATACTGTTTCTATGCACCGCAACTGAGCTGCGGTGCATAAAAATGAATGAAATGCATTTTGACATTTCAATAAAGTTGAAAGAAAAAAAGCACAAAGAGTGATGTGTGTGGGCCTAAAGGGCCCTGTGTGGGAGGGGGCGCTGCAATGTGTAGGTTATCATGTGGAGTCATAGCATCAATATGGCCCTCGGTCCTCCGCTGGAAGAAATTTTTTTCCAACCAGACCCCCCCATGAATTTTAATTCAGTACCCCTACATTAGAGGAAAGGACCCCCCCTAGACAATCACCTAACCATCATCAACAAGTGGCTGGGAATAGCAAATATAGAAACCAGCAACAGGATAACAAACCTCTGAAAGTAAAGCTGAAGGAAGGCTTACCCAGGGGGTCACAGGGGCCCAGGGATCTAGTACCAAGTTGCCCAGCCGTATGACACCGTTGGAATCACAACCGTTCTGTCATGACACTCAGTCGTCTAGTGGTACAGAGAAGGGGTGTAGGTACAACATCCCGACCTCCAATTCCTATGATATTTTAAGGAACGCAGATGCACCAGTAAATACCGTTCATTTACAAGAGGCTGTTTCCCACTCACTAGATAGGGAACCTGGTGCAATTAACCTTCCAGGTGTAATTGTTCCTTGCCAGGTTGACGTATCTGTTGTTGAGGCCAGGGATGGTGACCAGCATTTTTTAGTACATCCTCCCCCCTCTGAAAAAGAAAATATCGAAGACCTAGGGGGGTCAGAGGGGGAAGAAATAAACACACCAAAAAGAGGCAAGCTCAAATCCTAAACACTACCATCAAAATCTTCAATTTGTCCACACATATTTTGAGGGAGAGTGAAATTAGTCTCCTCCAGAAAGGCTTAACCCTTTCGCTGCCAGAGCCGTTTTTGCGTTTTTGGCACACGTTTAAAAAATCATTTTAGGTCTGAAGATTACACAAAACCCCTAAACATTATACATTTTCTGAAAGCAGACACCCTAGAGAATAAAATAGTGGTAGTTCCAATTTTTTATGTCACATGATATTACCGCAAAGGTCTAGGAAACACTAAATTTCAGTAAAAACACACTAACGTGAATTGTAGGGCAAATAAACACAATCAATTACCCAAATTTTTGGTAAAATATAAAAGACGAGGTTGTGCAGAGTAAATAGATACCTAACATGCCAAATCTTAAATTTATGTGCACCCCGTGAAATGGCGTAAGACTTCAGGACCCTATATTTTCTATAGGTGGTGATTCAAAAGCCCCCTATAGGTATCAGTTTAGCGTTACGGGGGAGGTCTTGTGTTAAAATGATTGCTCTCACTCCAGCGTACGCAGTGATATATAACCTGTATCACAATCAACGTTTTCACACGTAGGTGCCCAAATGCATGCGTTTATGTTTGTGCGTGTGTATGTGGGGGTTGGGGGGCCTCAACATTTGAGGGGGAGATTTTATGTGTTTGTGTGTAACTTTATTTTTTGCAAAAAAAAATCTATTTTTTTTACTTAACTTTTCTTTTTTCATCACATAGGGGACAAAAAGTCCCCTTCCCCTCCAGCCGCTGCCACCGGCCATGGACATTCCGGGCCTGTCAAATGGGCAATCGGTGACCGGTAAGCATGGCGGGAGCACGCGTGTGGGGGGACACCATTACCGGGGGTCCGTGAGAGCGATCGGAGGCTGCCTGTCAGTTACACACACAATCCCGGAGGCTGCAGCCACAGGATTGTGTGTAATACCCCCCCGCCGTTAGGTCCATATGACGTACGGACCTGGCAGCGAATGGGTTAAACTTTGCCCCCAGTTGTAATGCAAACCTTTTTGATTTATTTTGTGACTTGCATAAATATATTCGTGACATCACAGTTAAGCGCCACTATACTCTTAAAGCTTGTGAACCCAATGGTTCCACTTCATCCACAGGGCCTAGAAGTGAGTATACTACCATAGAACCTACGGACTCAGAAGATACATCTAGTAGTGAGACAGATAAGGAAGTACTGGAGATTTTAGAAGAATTACTTTTGGAGGTAGGGGTAGATAGATGTGCCACTTCCACTCCATATGAGAATGAGATCATACACACCACCTTCTGTCCAAAATCCACTTTTTATCCCCACCATAGAAAAAAATGAACTTTTTATGCTATGGTCTATGCGGAAATCGAAAAGTTATGTGAACTACCCCAGGGTAAGATAAATAGGAGTAATTTATCTATGGCTGAAAAACAAGCTCTCTCTGCCCTAAAGAACAATCATGATTTGGTTATCCGCATGGTGGACAATAGGGATGAGCCAAACACCCCCCCGGTTCGGTTAAAAACCAGAACATGCGAACAGACAAAAAGTTCAGGGCAAACATCCAAACACCATTAAAGTCTATGGGATGTGAACATGAAAAATTAAAAGTGCTCATTTTAAAGGCTTACAGTATATGCAATGTTATTGCCCTAAAAAGTGTATGGGGACCCGGGTCCTGCCCTAGGGGACATGTATCAATGAAAAAAAAAACGTTTTAAATTGTTTGCTTTTTCAGGAGCAGTGATTTTAATAATGCTAAAAGTAAAAAAAAAAAAGGGTGTCATTAGTCTGTGTGTAAAAGGACACATCTCTGTGAAGTGTAGAACATAGCCAGAGCAAAATGACATTTCCATAGGAAAAATTGTAATTTAAAATTGCGGCTGTAATGTATTGCCGGCTCCATAAAATTACTGGAAAAAAGTGTGTGCGGTCCTTCCCCCCCAGTCCAAACCAGGCTCTTCGGGTCTGGTTTGGATATTAAGGGGTACCCCGCGGCACATTAAAAAAAAATTGACTGGGGGGTCCCCCTAAAATCCAAACCAGACCGTTATCCGAGCATGCAGCCCTGGCCGGTTAGGATGGGGGGGGGGGCTTCCTGAACCGCCCCAGGCTACATGCCCTCAACATGGGGAGTATGGGTGCTTTGGGGGAGGGGGGGCTCTGCCCCCCCACCTCAAAGCACCTTCCCCACAAGCCTGGCCAGTGCTTGTGGGGGTCTGCGGGCGGGGGGGCTTATCGGAAAATGGAAGCCCCCTTTAATAAGGGGGCCCCCAGATCCCCCCCATGTGAACAGGTTGTGAACATTGTACCCCTACCCATTCACCAAAAAAGGAGTGTGGTGTAAAAAAAAAACATTAGGCAGTTTTTGACAAGTCTTTTATTTTGTATTATAGCTCTTTCTTCTTTCTACCTCCATCTTCTCCTGGCCCGCTCCTTCTTCTGGTCTTCTTCTTCTTCTTTTAGTCTACTTGCTTCCTCTCTTCGTCTTCAGTCTTCAAAATACCCCAAACCTATTCACATAGGGGGGGTCGGGATCTGGGGGTCCCCTTATTAAAGGGGGCTTCCAGATTCTGATAAGCCCCCTGCCCTCAGACCCCCACAACCACCGGCCAGGGTTGTGGGGATGAGGCTTCTCCCCATCAACATGGGGACAAGGTGCTTTGGGGGGAACCTCAAAGCATCCTACCCATGCTGAGGGCATGTGGCCTGGTATGGTTCGGAGGATTGTGATCCCCTCTCCGTAGCAAACCTGCTCTGGCTGAAACCAAAAGACCGCAGGCACATAGATAATCCTGTGACTGCACACAGTCTGCACCTGTGGGACAACCTAAAGTCCAAATATGGCCTGCAATCTCCACATAACCCCATGCTCTCTTTCCTGATAAACCCAGCCTTCTACCCAGCATGGGTCTCTCCAAACTCCTTCAGCAACTTGACCAGATCTCAGCTTTTCCGAGCTCTCTCACTTACCACGCCTGACTCGTTTAAATCTTTCCCAGCCTTACGCGACACACATGACATACCTAGCTCTGAGATCTTTAGATACCTTCAACTTAAACACTTTTTTTCTCCATGCCTACGCAGAGACCCCTCACTACCTGCCCTATCTATCTTCAAACACACTTGTCACAAAGATCCACATGCAAAAGGTCTGATCTCTTCTCTTTACAACCAAATCTTTGACCCCCTGCCTCCCTCTTCTACGACCCATATCATCAACTGGGAGAAAGACCTAGAGATACATTTAGACCCCAAAGAGTGGACCGACATTTGGGAGGCTACCAAATCTTCCTCCATCCATAGTAGCTGTCGAAACCAACTACAAGGTACTCATGAGATGGTACCTTGTCCCTGCCCGTAGCGCAAAGTACATCCCAGCCTACTCCCCTCTCTGCTTCCGAGGCTGCTCTGTAGGAGGTACTCACCTTCATATTTGGTGGTCATGCCCTTTGGTAGTAGCTTTCTGGGAGCAAATCTTTCAAATTCTATCACTATTGTTTAAATTCTCCCTCTCCCCCGAACCATTGGTTGCCCTCCTGAACAAAAAACCGGACGGCATCTCTAAGACCCAATTTAAACAAACGATAGCGAAGGCATGGAAAACTCCACTTCTCAACATCACTGAAGTCAAAAACAGGGTCACAAGAGCTATGATCCATGCCAGAGTAGAAGCCATCATCATGGACAAAACTGTGCCCCAAGAGAGATTGTGGAAACCCTGGATGGAACACTTTGTTCCATCCAATTTCGACCACAGCCTTCTAACCCCTTGAACATTATCAACCCCGTCAACAACCTAGCTCTCATCTGGACTAATGGGCGACCTCTTGCTCATCTGTCTCTCCAGGCTTAAATAACTACTTCACCTCTAGGTGCTCTACATTTATCTGACTATGCCCGCTTAATTGGGTTCGTAAGTGTATGCAGATATGTTATATGTGACAGTGTTTGCTTAAACCTCAGACCTGTTCCTACAAGGATTTTTTTTACTACTTATGTGGCTCTTTGTATCCTTATACCTTTGTAGCTGTTTTAAACTAATAAAACCTTTGAAAAGAGGAATACCGGATGTATCTTCAGAGATTGTGGGAGTTCCAACTCATAAGACACCTGGTTAATTTTCCTCTTGACAGGGAAAGGGCCAATGAATCGTGGGCCCAGCTTCTTGGATGGGCAGGACAGCTTCAAATTCTTGGTAGACAGCCAAGTCTTGTCACCAGGTTGGAGGTTGAGTTCACCTTGTTTTTTCTTATCAAACGCGGTTTTAGTTACCTCTTGCGTCCTGGCGAGTGTTTCTTGCAGCAACATCCAGTTAGACTGTAAGAACTGGGAGGATTCCTGTACCGCTGGCACCGTGGTTTCACCAGCTAAGCTGGAGAGCCCCGTGGGGTGGAAGCCATAGTTGGCCCAGAAGGGAGACTGCTTTGTGGAAGAGTGTACAGAATTGTTATAAGCGAACTCTGCCAAGGGAAGTAATGTGCCCCAATCATTCTGGGAATAGGATGAGAAACAGTGGAGATATTGCTCCAGCGTTTGATTAGTTTGTTCCATCTGGCCATTAGTTTGTGGGTGTTAGGCCGTTGAGAACGAGAGATCGATCTCCAGGGCGGAACAGAGCGCTCTCCAGAAGCGTGAGGTGAACTGTACACCTCGATCGGACACTATGTTGTCTCGGAGACCATGCAGCCAGACGACTTCTCTGATGAAGATTTCCGAGGTCTCCTTTGCAGTGGGGGTGCCCTTCATTGGGAGGAAGTGGGCCATTTTTGTTAGGCGATCCACAACCACGAAGATTATGGTATATCCGTTGGCTGGGGGCCTGCCTTTGGGAGAGGACCGCTCCTACCGCTGTCTTGGAGGTGTCCACTTCCAGGACGTAGGGCAGAGTGGCATCTGGATGCTTAAGGATGGGCGCTGTTGTAAAGAGTTCCTTTAACGTTTGGAAGGCTTTTTGAGCATCAGAAGACTATTGAAACCGCTGACTCTGTTTAGTAAGCTGCGTGATGATGGCTGAGAATCCCCTGATGAACCTTCTGTAAAAGTTGGAGAACTCCACAAAGCATTGGATCCCTTTTCTATCCACAGGTGCTGGCCAGTCTAGGAAGGCGGTAACTTTTTGAGGATCCATCGTGACCCCCAGTAACTGACAAGATCAGTCCAAGGAACGGAATCTGGGAGCGCTCAAAGGCGCACTTCTCTGCTTTGGCGTACACCCTGTGTTGCCACAGCTGGCTGAGGACACAACGGACATGCTGGCGGTGCTGTTCCAGGGTAGAAGAAAAGATTAAGATGTCATCGAGGTAGATGATGACAAAATGGTCCAGATAATCTCGGAAGACATCATTGACCAGGTGCTGGAAAGTAGCGGGGGCGTTACAGAGGCCGAAGGGCATGATGAGATACACGTAATGGCCAAAACGAGTGCCGAAAGAATGCCGTCTTCCACTCATCGCCCTCTCGGATGCAGATCAGGTTGTAAGCCCCCCGGGCTTCCAACTTAGAGAATACAGTGGCCGACCGGAGCCTCTGGAATAGTTCCGGCACCAGTGGAAGGGGGTATCGGTTTTTAACCGTGATTTGGTTCAAGTTCCTATAGTCAATGCAAGAACGGAGGGTATGATCCTTCTTCTCAACGAAAGAGATACCCGCCCCGGCAGGGGACGTGGATGGACCTCTTGGCCAGATTATCATATAAATAGGCCTTGAGGGCCGACAGCTGAAGCTCTGACAGTGGGTAGATGCGACCAAAGGGAGCCTCTGTTCCTGGAAGTAACTCAATGGGACAGTCGTAAGACCTGTGTGGTGGTAGTTGATCTGCCCCCTTCTTACTGAACACGTCCAGAAACTCATGGTAAACTGCTTGGCGGGTTTCCTGGTCAGGCTCAGAGTCCAAGCTGAGGAGTGAGGGACCTACGTCCTGGGACGGGAGCAGGCAGTGTTGGCCACAGTAAGCAGATGGGAACAGAATATGTCCAGAGGACCAGTCTATGACAGGGCTATGCGCCCGGAGCCACGGAAGCCCCAAGATGATGGGGAACAGAGGTGAGGAGATGACATCAAGGATGAGCAGCTCTTGGTGCCCCTCAGCTGTGGACACAGGTATAGGTTGGGTTTCTGTGGTTACTACGCCAGACTTAATAGCCGTCCCGTTGGCCAGGCGGACAGTCATTTTATGCGCCTTGGGGCCCAGGGGCATTTGGTGTAGCTGGGCGAAGGCCTGGTCCATGAAGCAGCTACACGCCCCGGAATCAATAATCGCCGGCACCTGGATGCTCCCTCCGGGCAACTGCAAAGAGAGAAGAAGAGTCAAATGAGACACATTACCGTTGACAGCGGTCGTCTTCAGGTTAGCCCGATGAGGCCACTTACCGACTTTGGCAGGGCAGGTCCGTACCATATGTCCGGGTTCCCCACAGTACAGACATAAGCTCAGAGCGCAGCGTCACTGTCTCTCTTCTGGGGTGAGAGGTGGCTGCAAAAGTCCGATCGGCATCGGCTCAGACGGGTCAGCGGGTTCGGAAGTGGTACGTGCGGGAGCCGTATGACTGGGAACCCGGGGCATCATCCATGTCGCGGAAGGCCCTGAACTTCCTCCGATCCCCTGAAAATCTGTCCGGCAGGGGGACCTTAGGCTCAGATGGCAGAGCCATGATGGTGCGGGCTGCTGCAGCTCCTCCTCCAGGTGCGGGGGGAGCAGAGAGCTCACGCACTTGTTCCTCCAGGCGGTTGTAGCCATCTTGCAAGTTTTTCGCCACCTGTGTGAGGCCGGCCAAATGGATGCACAGTTCCTCCATAGCAGAGGGTGTTCCTTGCGCAGACTCGGATATGGCTGTCTGTTACTGTCACAGTCCTGGTGGTGGAGTCTGGCGTGTGCAGGGAACAACCACTCTTGCGCGCCCGATTCAGGGGTCCCTGGTAGAGCAGACATGGGATGGCACGAGGGCCAGATGGTCACTGGTGGTGGTGTGATGCTCCAGATAGTGGTGCAAGTCAGAAGAATGGTCATTCAGGCTGTACGGTACAAAGGGGTTCAGGCAGAGAGTGGTCAAGTCCAAGCAGGGTTTGTTAACAGGCTGGCAGCAGAGGTACAGAAGGGTGAGACAAACGGATGGTCGTGGATAGCCGGGGTCGGTGCAGGCAGATAGGTAGCAGGTCAGGGCAAGCCGGGTCGGTACACAGGAACAGGAACAACACAGGAAGCAAGTTTCAGGCAGGAGAGCTGAAGCTCACAGGTACTCAGACACTGTAGAATGGACAGCACCTACTGACAGGTGCAGGAAGCCTAAATAGGGCCGTTTGGCGCCGTTTCCGGCGCGCGCACGTGAACGCGCGTGAATGGCAAAACAGGGCAAAAAAAGTCCAGAAAAGGGCCTGGCTTCACCAGGCCAATCCTTTCCTAACAGCTGGCTGCAAGTACTAGTTGTGGCACGCATTGCTACACCTTCATTCCTCTCAGTGTAAGTTTTGGAGAGGACTGCAGGCATAGTAGGGGTTGAGATCCCAGATGAGGAGCAATGTGGAATTCACCTTGTTTTCTGGTGTGGGTTCTTCAGGTACTCTTGCCAACGGACTGCATGGCTGGTCGTCATATGTCTTGTCAAGACAGTAGTCCTTAAGTGGCTGGAGTCCTGGCCGCGCTTGCCCCACTTCAGACATAGATTGCCATTGGCAACGGTGCAATCTACTGCACATGGCTGAAAAATGCCCACACCAAAGAAATTTTGGAAGTCGAGCAGCTAAATTGACAATAGCAAGGGCCTGGAAAACTCCAGCACTCAGTTTTGAGGCGGTTAAGAATCGAATAAATGGGGGGGCGTGGCCGGGGAGCAGTCTTGATGGCAGCATAGTAGCTGAGCTCCTTCCATGACTCGCCATCCTAAGCGTCTGCCTGCTTTCCAGTCTCATAAATCAGCACCCAAAAGCAGCCAGACATTCCCAGCCACAAAGGGAAC
>BLSH010127120.1:0-14452 GCA_018402905.1 Glandirana rugosa | reverse complement strand
GGGGGGGGGGGGGGGGGGGGGATGTAGACGGCCTGTGTCTGCAGTCGGGACCCGCAAGAGCCCCTGGAGGGGAGGTTACACCTGATCACTAGTGAAGGGCCTCGGCAGATGCGGTGGACAGCAGAGGGTGAAAACAAGTTCCTAAGCATGCCAATTTGGATGGGGGACCTTATGTAAGTGTGGTTGTAACCTTGCTTAACCTGCTGTAGAGGCCCCTGTGTGGGCGGGAGAAATGCTATAATTTCGCTTATGGTAATTTAAGGAAACTCAAATGTCAGTGTATTGTCTTTGTCATGTTTTATGTTAATTACTTATGAAAATCTCAATAAAAAGTTTGTTAAAAAAAAAAAAAACATTTAAATGGGAAAATAATTTACCTTGCAGATTCACAAGACGCACCCATAGGTGGAAACTCTTCCAAGTTGTTTATATTTAGATGAGATGCAGGAGGACTACTAGTATTTATACACACTTGCTTTCTGTTTGCACTCCATGTGTTTTTTTCTCCCTGTAATTCATTTTCAAGCGATCTTCTACTTTGGTCTTTAGGCACATGACGGCCAGATGAATTGTTCTTTTTCCGACCACGGCGAGCAGTCTGTCCTTCTGGCGTCAAAACCAAGAAGTTACCAAGAACCGGTTTCTGCGATGAACGTTTTTCATTGTGATGAGCAACAGGACTCCAGCTTGAATTTGGACTAGTTTGAGTAAAGGCCTTACTTGAAGAGTTTGTTAGGTTGGATCTGTTCATAAAAGAGGAG
This sequence comes from Glandirana rugosa, assembly GCA_018402905.1. Taxonomy (NCBI): domain Eukaryota; kingdom Metazoa; phylum Chordata; class Amphibia; order Anura; family Ranidae; genus Glandirana; species Glandirana rugosa. The sequence goes on along the minus strand of BLSH010127120.1, from coordinate 13,691 downwards.
TCACTGTTCGTTGAATTTGGAGAAGCGAAACAATGTTCTGAAGTACCGGAGCTATTGGGAGTTTGTGCAAACAGCTGAACTCTACTCCCCCGATGACCTGAAGGTTGGCTTGATCTCTTCTCTAGGTTAGTCCTTTGGCTACTAGAGCTAACTGGTTTGGGGACAGTCTTAGAATTTGGGGTTTTTGCTGGAGTTGATGGTCCATTACTTAAAACCTCGCTGGTCTGTTCTCGAAGAAAGTTGAGCAGATAGGGAACAAAGTCTTTCCGCAAGAAGTGAAGTGATGCAAGGTTGAAATCAACAGGACTCTCCTAGCAAACAAACATAAAAAAAAAAAAAAAAAATTTAACTTTTTTTTTTTTTCCCTTCAAGGGCTCTTTTACACATTCAGGTCCACCTGTCAGTTTTTCAGGCGGACCTGAACAGACGCTCCATTAACCTCTATGGAGCAAAGGATAGAAACCCTATTTTCCATCCGTCTGGCGGATCGGATGAAAACGGACAGGAGGATCCGTTTTCATCCTATCCCCCATAGAGGATCCCTGCTGAGCAGCGGAGTCCATCAAAACAAATCCGCAAGTGTGAAAGAGCCTTTAATCACTTTAGCTCCTGGCCTTTAGCTCCAGGATCCCCACACTGGTTTTTTTTCTAAATTTGTATTACCAGCAATTGTTTTGTTTATAGCAGGGAATCTGCTATATGCTGGTTGTTAAGGACACTGGCGGGCCACCCGCTATTGAAAAGAAAAACTGGAAACCGGTGCTTAGCAACGTTTAAGGAGCTTCTAGGAGCTGTCAGCATTTTTTTCTGCTTAAAATCGCTCCCAAATGTGACCTTGAAGAAGGGGAGATACCCCAAAAGCTTGTCCTGAAAAATTTTATGTTAGTGCAAATAAAAAAAGTATCACGGACAGTACTCAGTTTTCTCTCCCAAATGTCCAAAATAAATAAATAAATATAGAAGCTGTATTTCTGCTTCTAGAAGGGAAGCTTAAAAAAAAAAACCCTCTAGACTAAAATAGTGTGCATGGACACATAGGAGAACACTGTTTGCTTCTAGAAGCAGAAGAAAAAAAAAATGCTCAAAAACTGCTGCTAGGAGCGTTTTTTTAAGCTAGAGTTCATGCAGCCTTAAACTTTTGGCAACCTGGACCTAAATATAAGAAAAAAAAAATACCGAAAATCTTTGCCTTTATTTTGGGAAGGCTATATAGTGCCAAAAAATTATGTGAACCCCATTGGAATTACCTGGTTTTCTGCCATATACTTGCCATAAAATGTGATCTGATTCTCATCTAAGTCACAAAAGTCAAACACAATGTGCCTAAGGCCCCTTTCACACTGACAGACTGATCAGGTCTGCTTGCCAGTTTTTCAGGAGGAACCGATCAAACCATCCATTGTTCTCTGTCTGCCGATACCCGATCTGCTAAAAACCGATGGATGGGGATCCATTTCCATCTGACAGCCCCATAGAGAACAGCAGGCTGTGTCCAAGTCTGCTCTGCATGGTGGAACGGACACAGACGTGTCATCCGCCTGCTCAGTAGGGATCAGCAGGGAGATCCCCCGCTGAGCAGGCGGATTAGCTTGACAGTCTGCCCCACCTGAAAGGGACCTTGAGGCTGGGTTCACACCTATGTGAATTGGATGTGGCTTAAACCGCATCCAATTCACAGGACACTTGAAATCACATTGTTTTCTAGGTGTCTAGTTCACATATGTGCGGTGCATTCGCACTCTGCATTGCACAGAAAACGTGTGCGTTTTCTGTGCAATGCGGTGTGAATTCCCAGCCCGTTGTGTTCACTGGGAATGCATCTAACACAGAGATGCACTCCGCACTAAACGGGGATATTTTCCCCTGCTCGCAGCTCCTGCCCCCTCCCTCCCCCTACAGCTGCTGTGCTGTGAGAAAGGACAGGAGCGGCCGAACGGCGGCTCCGCCTCTTCTCGGCAGCAGACAGGCTGGAATTCGCACCGCACTGGTGTGAATCCAGCCTAAAGCTCATATCCAGGTGCAAAATAAGAAAAAAAAAAAAAAAAAGATTTGCCATACAGTGGGGCTGAGTCCACACTGCGCAGATTAGCTACTTGTTTTTGTCTATGGGAGAGGAGAAAGGAGATTTACTTACCTAATCCGATCCTCCCAGCACAAGACCGATTCATCACCCCAGCAATCTTGAGTTCTGGACTGCTCCCGACGTCGAGCCCAGAGTAGGCTCCATTCACCAGAAACAGTCCACTGCTGGGTCGGAGAGGAGCGCCATTTTCTGGTGGAACGAAGGATCGGGCGAGTATAAGCTTTCTCCTCACCCCTAGGCAAAATGAGAAGTTGACCCGTGCAGTGCGGGCACAGCCAAACCAAGGGAAAACCTTCTTTTGGCCAGAGTTGGGCTTTAAGCGGTCAACACACAAACAATTCTAATTTCTCATATCTTTATTGAACACACCCACACGTTGACACCGCTGGAGGAAAAGTAAGCAAAGCCTTGGTGTTAATAGGCAACTGAACCTCCTATTGCAGCAATGAATTCAAGCAAGTGCTTCTAGTAGCTCTGGATCAGACCTGCACTGTTCAGGAGGGAGGAATTTTTGACCATTCCTCTTCACAAAACTGCTTCATTTGTAGTGTGAACAGCTCTCAGTATACACAGTATATCTATAGTGTTAAGGTCTGGGCTTTTTTTTCTTTTTCTGAAGTGTGTGGTGGATTTACGTTTGATGCTTAGGGTCATTGTCCTGCTGCCTCAGCTAACTCCTGCTAAGCTTCAGCTGGCAGACAGCCATCAATATTATCCTGTAGGATATTTTGGTAAACTTGGGAATTCATTTTCCCCTCAATGATTACAAGTGGCGCAAGCCCTGAGGCAGCAAAGCAAGCCCAAAACATGATATTCCCTCCATCATACTTCACCATTGGGATGATGTTTTGATGTTGGCAAGTGTTCTTTTTGTACCATACACCGTGCTGAATATTCTTCCTGAACAATGCAACTTCTCAGACATACATTTTTTTTTGAGAGCAGAGGCTTCCTGTTGTATTCTGCCATGGACTGCCTGCCTTTTCAAAGACTTATATATGGTAGACTCAAACAGGGATGTTTGTTTGCCAGTTCTAGTGATGTCTTTAGCGGTTACTTGTGGGCTGTTCTTTACCTCATTGAGGATTCTGCGTTGTGCCTTGAGTCATCTTGGTTGGATTCCCACTTCTAGGAAGAGTATGCGGCCACTTTCAGAGACATAAAACCTTTAAATCCGTGATTGTTACAGGATTTTTTTTCATATGGCATTTAAACTATATGTGATTTGTTACAAATAAAATGTTTGTTTTTTAAATATTTGAAAATGCTTTGGATCCCTTTCCAGCCATATGCAGATCAACTACTCTTAATCGTATACCTTCAGAGAGCACTTTTTGCAAGGCATGGTTCACATCAACTGATGCTTCTTATGAACAGCAAGCTTAAAATGTCTTAAAGTAGCTCTAAACCACACCCTCAAGCTCATTTCATTATATGGACTCCAGGTGTGCAAACTACTGGTTCCAATTAGCTTTCATTGAAGTAGCCAGTCTATAGGTTCTCTTATGTTTTCCTTCAGCACTGTGAATGTTTAGTGAGTGTGTTCAATAGACACAATAAATTAGAGTTGGTTGCATGTTATCAGCTTAAACACACTGTGTTGGTCTATTGTTGTGAGGATCAGATCACATTTTATGGAAAATTACTACAGTTAATGCCAAGGAGTTCACATACTTTTTCTTACTGTACATATCATATGGCCGTAATGGACTTGTTAGACCTAGACAAAACAAAACCTAGTTGGAGGTGCTTAGCAGAACTAAATCAATTCTACTGGAGTGTGCCCCCTATAAATATGGTTGCAGCTATTCAGGGAAAAGCAAGTGGAGGAGACAGTATTGCCATTGAAATTACACAAATTAAGGGCCAGCTAGCTCTGACCTACATGCATCAAGCATCCATTTATTGGTAATGTGAAAGGGGCACGGAGAAGTGTCTGAGCACACCAGCCATTACAGTGGACTCTCTCCCACTCCTGTCTACCTAGACTTACCCTCTTTCACCAATTAAATTATATATTTTTCTCCATGGCACCTCTAGGCAAGGATGAGATTTCTGTCCCCTGCTCCATGTGTAGATGCATCAGAGCTCCAAGTCTGGAGTGAGCCCTACAGCACAATCTGGGCATGCTTATCTGAACATCTGCGCATGTATCTGGAAATGTCCTGCATGTGTAGAGATGTGCTGTAGGGTTCTACCAGGATCCAAAGGCTGGGCAGAGCCCTTGGGCACATCTACAGATGCACCAACATGGTTCCTCTTTAAGCCTAACATTCTGCGAAGTAAGGGGTTTGAAGATGTTGCAATTTTTACATTGTTTCAAGAGGTATGTCTGACCTCACCACAAATGTGACATTTGTAGTTTCTCTCAAACCAAAATAAAAACAGTGATAACACACCTAAGGTTATATACACACACGGGAGTTATGAAAAACGAGCTGTAAAGCTAGTACTGGCACAAGGAAGAAAGCCACGTTAAAACCACAATTTTATCACCTTTTGCATTGGCGTCAATGTGAGTTTTTCCGCGCTAGCTTTAAGCCACATTTCTCTGTCTCTATTTAAAATCAATGGTTCCCTATGGGAGCCCACTGATTTCAATAGAAGTCGGATCATGATAAACAGACTTGTGGTGCGACTTGTGTGCTGAGGATCTTGAAAGGGAACCCCCTCAAAAATGAGAAAAAAAAAATTGTGTGGGGTTCCTCCCAAGAGGTACCAGACAGGCAACACCCACGCCAAAAAAAAAAAAAAAAAATGGCGTTGGGTCCCCCCCCCCCCAAAATCCATGGCAGACCCTTATCCAAGCACGCAGCCCGGCAGGTCAGGAAAGGGGGGGGGGGGAGAGCACCCCCCCCTCCTGGACCATACCAGGCCACATGCCCTCAACATGTTGATGAGGACAAGAGCCTCTTCCAGACAACCTTGGCCGGTGCTTGTGTCGGGGTCCATGGGCGGGGGCTTATTGGAATCTGGAAGATCCTGGCCCCCACCCTGTGAATGAGTACCCCTACTAAACTAAAAAAAAAAAAAAAAACACTACACAGGTTTTTAAAGTGGTTGTCAACCCCTGACAACCACTTTAACCTACAGGTAATCCTATAATAAGAGACGCATATATTTGGGACCGCGGGCAGATGCCCTCGGCCCCACCTCTCCTGTTTTGACCTCATTTCTCTCCCTTCCCTTCTGGACATCAATATATACTTTTTTGATATGGATCTGTAAATGATCTATTGGAGGTTCTTCACCGATATTTTTGAATGCACTCATATGTGCCCCACTAACAAAAATCCGTCCGTCCACCTGTAGCATTACCCATCTCCCCCCACAGATGTGGAGTATATCTGTGATCATTATCAACCAGTGAAGACCATTAGTGTCCTACTACAACCTATATTCGGTTGCCACAATCTGTTGTACAGTTACCCCTGATGAAGGGCGTGAAGGCTTCGAAACATATGTCGGGTAACCGCATTCCATCGCGGAGGGTAAACCGCACTCTTTACGGCCCATCAACTGTGCCCCCTCAATCAACACCTTTCTAAAGCAACACTGGTGCAATACTAATGTGAATATTTTTAATGCTAATGTTTTTATGCGACTACTCTGCCAATTTTGCATTTGTTTTTGTCTTGATTTATTGACCTTTTTTTGTAATAAACTTTTATTTTTATACAAAACAGTGGTTGCTCAACCTATTTAAAGTCCCTTTCTGTGGGGGAATTTCTTTGTATAGTAATCCTATAATAAGGTTTACCTGTAGGTGCCCTGCATATCTCCCAAACCTGCATGGTTTAGGAGATATGCAGTGTACTGCGATGTGCCTACGTCACCGGGCACATGCGCAGTGAAAAATTGCCTCCGTGCCATTCCTTCACTGAGATCGTGCCGTGACTGGCGGCTCGCGCATGTGCGGGAGTGACGTCACGCAACTCCGGATAGTCACAGAGCTGGAGATAGCGGCCCCAGAAGGAAGAGGGGCAGAAGATGACGCGGTCTGGAGCGGGGACATTGCTGGCTTCCAATGCAGGTAAGTGGCACATAATGGGCTAATATGCGATGCATAGTAGCCTATTATGCTTTTACATTCCAGGGTAACTCAGGGTTTACTTCCTCGTTAAAGTATTTTATTAAATCATCTCCAGCGTCGTCTTCCTCTCCAACGTCTTCTTTCTTCTGGTCTTTTGCAGTGTCTTCTATCTTCTGCTGATGTCATACAGAGGCCCCGCCCCCTTATGACGTCACCACCTCGTGTCAATGCAGAGCATGGAGCCAGCATTAGTCCGGGAGATTGCGTTGTTTCAACATCAGAAGAACAGAGGGAGAAGACCCCGCAAAAGAGCAAAAAAAAAAAAGAAGACGCCAGGGGAGAGAGAAGACACCGCAGCGGATTTAATACTTTAAAAACCTGTGTAGTGTGTGTGGGTTTTTTTGGGGGGTTTTTTAGGTGAATGGGTAGGGGTACAATGTACCCCATACTCACTTACATAGGGTGGGGGCCGGGATCTGGAGGCCCCTTTGTTAAAGAAGACTTCCAGATTCCGATAAGCCCCCCCGCCTGCAGACCCCGACAACCACTGGCCAGGGTTATCGGGAAGAGGCCCTTGTCCTCATCAACATAGGGACATGGTGCTTTGGGGTGGGCCATCCCCCATTTTGAGGGCATGTGACCTTGTATGGTCAAGAGGGCAGGGAGGCGCGCGCTCGCTCGTTCTCCCCCCCCCCCCCACCTTTCCTGACCTGCCGGGCTGCGTGCTCAGATAAGGGCCTGGAATTTGTTGGGGGGGAACCCCCACGCAAATTTTATTTTCCATTTTTGCGGTCCTCAGCACACAAGTCGCACTGCACGTCAGATCATCATGATACAATTTCTGGTGCGACTTCTATTCAAATCAATGAACTCCCATAGGGAACCACTGATTTTGAATAGACAGAGAAACGCTTAACGCTGTTTATACAACGTTAAACCGCGTTTTTGAGCTTTTACCGACGTCAGCGTTAAAACAGCTCTAGCGCTGGAGCCTCAGAACATGCTGGTCCTGGGGAATTTTTTAGCTTAAAAACGCCTATGCCACTTAAAGTTTAAAATGTCAGTGTGTATGAGGCCATTGAATAACATGGAATGAAATATCTGTGTGTAGAGGCCCAACAGTGAGAGGATGTTATCCACTGGTTGCATGTTTACAGAACAGGATGCAGTGAGGGGATCCTGCTGACTATGTACTGGACAAGATGTATAGGGAGGGGACTCTGACCAATGACAAGACAGGACATAATGAGGACTCTGCTGACCAGGGACAGGGCAGAATATGCAGTACTGTGCCAAAGTCTTAGGCAGGTGTGAAAAAATTCTATAAATGAACCATTTCAATAAAGAGCAATTTTACCCCCTTTCTTGCCAGGCCAATTTTCAGTGCTGTTGCACTTCGAATAACAATTGCGCGATCATGCAACACTGTACTCAAACTAAATTTTTATAATTTAGTTTGCACAAATAGAGCTTTCCTGTGCTGGTATTTAACTACTTACCAACCAGTCGCCGTCGTTATACAGCGGCAGGTCAGCTCTCTTGCGTGAATTACTGTAGCTGTACGGCAGTCTGTGCATGGGAGAATGCAGGCGCATACCCAATGTCTGCCGGCGACCCGCGATCGCCGGGTACAGGGGCAGAACAGGGATCTGCCTATGTAAACAAGGCGGATCCCCGTTCTGCCAGATGACATGACAGATCTTCTGTTCCCAGTCATCAGCAGGAACAGCGATATCTGTCATGTCCCTGCCAGCCCATCTCCCACACAGAACAGACCCAGGGAACACAGTTAACCCACCCCTTGATCGCCCCCTAGTGTTAATGCCTTCCCTGCCATGTGTCATTTATACATTAAATCAGTGCATTTTTATAGCACTGATCAATGTAATAACATCACTGGTCCCCAAAATGTGTAAGGGCCCTTTTACACGGACGTTCCGTTCAGGTTTGCCTGTGTTTTTTTTAGGCAGACCTGAACAGACATTCCATGCACCTCTATGGATCAACGGATGTCAGCGGAGACATGTTCGCTGACAACCATCGCTCTCTGCTCTGCTCCCGTAAAGTGTGACGGAGGAAAACTAAATTTTCCCATCCGTCTGCGGATCAGATGACAAGGGACAGATGGAGCCGTTGTGATCTGATTTCCCAAAGGAGGGAGCAGGGGCTCTGACGGATGCGTCTCTGCACAAAGAGCGAAGAATGATCTGTCATCCGTTGGCTCAGCAGGGATCCTAACTTAGGGTCAGATTTGTCAGCAGCAATGTCGTAGTCCCGCTAAAAATCGCAGATCGCTGCCATTACCAGTAAAATAAAAAAAAAATAAAGTTCCTAAATCTATCCCATAGATTGTAGACGCAATAACTTTTGCGCAAAACAATCAATATACGCTTATTGAGATTTTTTTTTTTTACCAAAAATATGAAGAATATATATCGGCCTAAACTGATGAATAAATTAGTGTTATATTTTTTTTTAGATATGTATTATAGCAGAAAGTAATAATGTTTTTTCTTTCAAAAATGTCGATCTATTTGTTTGTAGCGAAAAAAAATAAAAACCGCAGAGGTGATCAAATACCAATAAAAGAAACCTATATTTGTGGCTAAAAAAGGACATCAATTTTGTTTGGGTACAACGTCGCACGACCGTGCAATTGTCAGTTAACCAGTTCCACACTGCCTACTGTCTATTTACGGCGGCAGTGTGGACGCTGGGCGCGATGAGCGGCCACAGGCAAAGACCGTGAACCGCCGATGTAAACACGGCAGTTCCCCGCTCTGTTAGTGGGGGCATGGGAGATCTACTGATCCCTGTCACTGGGATCCGTTAGATCTCCCATGCCCATGGTAGCCCAGTCCCCCCCCAGTTAGAACACACCTAGGGAACATAGTTAACCCCTAGATCTCCCCCTGCAGGTTAACCCCTTCCCTGCCAATGACATTTATAAAGTAATCAGTGGACATTTAAATTTCTGATCGCTGAATAAATGTCATTGGTCCCAAAAAAGTGTAAAAAATGTCCGACATGTCCACTGCAATATCGCAGTACCGCTAAAAATCGCAGATCGCCGCCATTACTAGTAAAAATAAATAAATAAAAAGCCCAGAAATGAATTCTCACCATCCGTAAACACGGCCACTTTTGCGCAAACCAATCAATAAACGCCGATTGCGATTTTTTTTTATCACAATTATGAGGAAGAATATAAATCGGCCAAAACCGGTGAAAAAGAATGTTTTTTTTATATTTTTTTTGGATTTGGATTTTAGCAAAAAAGTAAGAAATTTGGGTTTTTTTGCAAAATGGTCGCTTTTCTTTTGTTTATAGCGGTGATCAGAAATGACGCAGAGGGGATCAAATGCCACCAAAAGAAGGCTCTATTTGTGGGAAAAAAAGGACGCAAATTTTGTTTGGGTACAACATCGCACGACCGCGCAACTGTCGGCGCAGTGCCGAATCGCAAAAAGTGCTCTGGTCCTAACCTGGGAAATTCTCCCGGGGCTGAAGTGGTTAAAGCGAAGCAGTGCCATATCGCAAAAAAAATGGCCTGGTCATTAACCACTTAAGATATATAAAATGGTGCAGCGCTATTAGCTCAATAAATCATGAGTCCATAATACAGCAAATCCAAGAAATGGTAAGTGTTCAAAGATGAAACAAGCAGAAAAAGTCCCAATCCGTGTCAGAAAGGAAAACAGGATCACACTGGTGCCACTCAACACCCCTGCTAATATACTCTTACCAGAGAGCATGCGACCCCCTGATAAGAGTGGTCAAACACGCTTTATTTACGAGTTAGATGGTCTCCCTTCCTGCTGCTGCAATCAGGTAGTCTCCCCCTCCTGCTGCTGTATTCACTACAAACTTTTGGCTCAGCTGTGGAACCCGACCTCCAAGTCACTCAGATGGAAGGATCAATCCAGACATGTAGGAATAAAGGGCCCCAATAGTGTAATACCGCTTTCACAAATTTAATAATAAAAAGAATAAAACTTACAAACAGTTCATCTTTGACAAAGCATATATGAACATCCACCAGGAAGAAAAATGGCCACGCTGCGGCCGTGCATGCGCAGATGCTTGACGGCGATAACAGAGGAGTGGTCAACGTGCGGGCGTTCCAACCGGTTTCGTCAGAGGTGACGTCATCAGGGATCATCCCTGATGACGTCACCTCTGACGAAACCGGTTGGAACGCCCGCACGTTGACCACTCCTGTTATCGCCGTCAAGCATCTGCGCATGCGCGGCCGCAGCGCGGCCATTTTTCTTCCTGGTGGATGTTCATATATGCTTTGTCAAAGACTAACTGTTTGTAAGTTTTATTCTTTTTATTATTAAATTTATGAAAACAGTATTACACTATTGGGGCCCTTTATTCCTACATGTCTGGATTGATCCTTCCCTCTGAGTGACTTGGAGGTCGGGTTCCACAGCTGGGCCAAAAGTTTGTAGTGAATACAGCAGCAGGAGGGGAGACTACCTGATTGCAGCAGCAGGAAGGGAGACCATCTAACTCGTAAATAAAGCGTGTTTGACCACTCTTATCAGGGGGTCGCATGCTCTCTGGTAAGAGTATATTAGCAGGGGTGTTGAGTGGCACCAGTGTGATCCTGTTTTCCTTTCTGACGCGGATTGGGACTTTTTCTGCTTGTTTCATCTTTGAACACTTACCATTTCTTGGATTTGCTGTATTATGGACTCATGATTTATTGAGCTAATAGCGCTGCACCATTTTATATATTAATACGCTTTGGGGTTTCTTGTGATGTATGACCTTGTGCACAGCTGCTGATTCTATGTGATTATCATTGGTTTAAGATTGTTACAGAATATTATCAGTTGCGCGGATTTTTTACAATTTTATTTAATACATTAACCACTTAAGCCCCGGAAGGATTTGCCCCCTTCCTGACCAGAGCACTTTTTGTGATACGGCACTGCATTGATTTAACTGACAATTGCATGGTCATGCGATGTTGTACCCAAACAAAATTGACGTCCTTTTTTTCCCCCACAAATAGAGCTTTCTTTTGGTGGTATTTGGTCACCTCTGCGGTTACCTTTTGCACTATAAACAAAAAAAGAGTGACAATTTTGAAAAAAAATTTAAAAATATTTTTTTTTACTTTTTGCTAGGATACATATCCAAAAATGAATTATATATATATATATATATATATATATATATATATATATATATATATATATATATATATTGATTTCATCAGTTTAGGCCAACATATGTTCTTCTTCTATTTTTGGTATAAAAAAAAAATAAAAAAATTGCAATAGGCGTATATTGTTTGGTTTGCGCAAAAGTTGCCGCATTTACAATCTGAGAATTCATTTATGGCATTTTTACTATTTTTTTTAACTGCTAATGGCGGTGATCTGCAATTTTTATCGGGACTGCGGCAGACAAATCTGACATTGACACTTTATTGGGACCATTGACATTTATACAGTGATTACTGTGTAAATGTCACTGGCAGGGAAAGGGTTAACCTGTAGAGGGTGATCAAGGGGTTAACTGTGATCCCTGTGTGTGTTCTAACTGTATGGGGGCTGGGCTGGCAGGGGCATGACAGATCTAACTGATCCCGATTATAGGGATCAGTAGATCACTGTCACGCCTTGTCAGAACGGGGAACCGCCGTGTTTACATGGGTGGTTCCCCGTTCTTGCTCTGTAGGCGATCGCGGGTCGCCCTCGGACATCGAGTCCGCCTGACCCGCGGCCACACTAACTGAGCACACGCCTGCCCGCAACTGCGCGTACCGCCATTTATAGACTGCGATCTGCGCAGCGGAGCCAACTTGCCACCGTATATCCACGCGATACGGTCGGCAAGTGGTTAAAGGGGATATCCTTCTGGTCCTTAAGTGGTTAATTACTGTTGGGTTTTTTATTTTTTGCTAAATTTAAAAAAGACCAAAAATGTTGGAAAAAAAAAAGCAAAACAAGTTTTTCTTTGTTTCGGTTATAAAATTCTGCAAATAATCTTTCTTCATAAATTTAGGCCAAAATGTATTCTGCTACATTTCTTTGTTGAAAATAATCGAAATCAGTGTATGTTATTTAGTCTGTAGGAAAGTTAGAGTCCACAAACTATGGCATATATATAAAAATTGATCAATCCTGATGTACTGACGGCCAGTGGTGTATCATCCATGGGTGCAGGGTGTTCACTGAACACGGGCCCTGAGGAGTTGGGGGGCCCACTGTGCTCTGACCCACACTGCACCCATGGATGATCTCTCCCTGGTTGACAGCCAGGGATGATCGGTGCAGTGTGGGCTTGCACACGGGCCCACAAATTTCATGATACGCCCCTGCTGACGGCCCATCTCTTTTCTTGAGGCCCAAAAATGTCAGGACAGTACAAATATTCACCAAATGACCCCTTTTTGAAATGCTTACAAACCAAGCGATTTTGTAAGAGGCATGGTGAGTTTTTGAAATTTTTAGAAATTAAGACTTTTTTTAAAAAAATATAATTTTTCTTTTTTACATACTGTCACCAGTTCAGTACAGCATCATCATATAACTTTTATACATTTTCTATTATATTTTTTTTAAACACACTTTGACCAGAGCAATATAATGGTACCATAGTAACACTGTACTACTCTGGGGAAGTGATCAGATTTTTTTTTTTTAACACATTATGTTTGCATATAGCAATGAATTCCATTGCTATATGATAGTATTTTACTGAATAAAATCGATTAATTCAGTTGTTTTGTTGTGATTAGCTGTGATTGGCCACAGTTGAGCCATGATTGGCCCAGTCTGTACCATGTGATCACTGTGACCAATCACAGCTAGCAACACAATTGTACACCATGGATGGCTTGAAAGGAATCCATCCATTGTTCACAACTGTCATGTGACCTACTGTGATTGTTACAGTAGTCACATGGTACTGGCAGCAGGCTGGTCTAGTGAGCAGTAATTGGCTGTGTCTGGACGCAGCTGGTGACTGATCTCGCTGCTGCGTGGCCCCGTGGGAGGCGCGATCGTAGAGGATATCATATGACGTCCACTCGGATCGATGAGAGGCCAGCCCCAGCGTCATTCCCCCATAGGCAGGGCAGGAACCGGTTAAGAATTCTTTAAGAAATAGAAATATTAATAGTTTATCTTTATCAATTAACAAATTGGAAAATAAATAAACAGAAAAGGAATACAAATCAAACATCAATTCTTCTAGGTATACTTGCACACAGTTTTTGAAGGAACTCAGCAGGTAGGTTGCCCCAAACAACTAAAAAACAGGTTAGTTCTCCAAGATGTTTGGAACAACCTACCTGCTGAGTTCCTTCTAAAACTGTGTGTAAGTGTACCTAGAAGAATTGATGTAGTTTGAAGAAAAGGGTGGTCACATCAAATAATGATTTGATTTGGATTTCTGCTTATTTACTTTACATTTTGTCAAATAGGTCAGTACACAGAGGGGGGGAGGGGGTGACTGGACAGGTCAGGATACAGTAGGGGACGACACTGGAGAGGTCAGGATACAGGGAACGACGACTCTGGACAGGTCAGGGTACAGTGGGGGGGGGGGGGG
>BLSH010127104.1:79451-92527 GCA_018402905.1 Glandirana rugosa | reverse complement strand
AAATACCCCTAGCATAAACGAAGCCCGGTAGGGATCCCCATAAACGAAGCCCGGTAGGGATCCCCATAAACGAAGCCCGGTAGGGATCCCCATAAACGAAGCCCGGTAGGGATCCCCATAAACGAAGCCCGGTAGGGATCCCCATAAACTATGCCTAACCTAGGTTGTGTACCTTTTTTGTATTTATACCTTTTTAGTGTTCTGATTTAATCTCTTTTGTCCTCAGGCCGTGGCGGTGTCATCGCTCGGGGCAGAGGAGGGTTTGGCCGAGGGCGAGGCCGCGGTAGAGGAAGGGGACCACTTCGCCCCGCACTGACCCGCGAGCAGCTCGACAACCAGCTGGACGCCTACATGTCCAAGACGAAAGGCCACCTGGACGCCGAGCTGGACGCCTACATGGCTCAGGCGGACCCCGAAACCAACGACTGACCGACCCCCCCAGCTTTTTATTTAAAGAACTGAATTCTTACCAGCCTCTGCCGGAGACAAAAACCGGCAGCCAACCGGCTCATCACCTCGTTTTAGAGTTCCTTTTACTTTTTTTGATACTTAGAACTGGTTTTTGTTTTCAAGTATTTTATTATTGACTGAATGTACGGCGACGGGACACCGCCGCCCGTCTTATTTTTTTTTTTTTTCTGTCCGCGGACAGGGATCTTTTATCACTGCCCTGCAGATTCCAAACGTGGCCTGTCGGGGGGGTTCATTCACACTGGTGTGGTGATGGTGGCGCGTCGGTTGGCCCACCACATCGCAGGTTTTGTTGTTGTTGTTGCAGCGGTGGTTGTGCGCTGGCCAGTGTGCATGGGCGCCCCCCTCGGGCCGTTCTCAGGACGGGACCGCTGTGGACAATCGGCGTCTCGTCTTTTTGGCAGTATAGAAGATATTGTCAGGTTTTGTAGCCGCGGTGTTTATTACTGTTGAACAATCATTAAACACTTTACAAGTCTGAATGTGTCCGGCTGCCTTTCTGGAAACCCGTGCGCCCGTTTACAAATCCTGTGGGTAAGTCTTAAAGGGGCGGTACGCTTTCCATCCTGAATATTTGTGAGCGGGGGAGCTTTTAATTTCAGTTACAGAAGTCTAGAAAAGTTTCAAGAAAACTACTATGGAGATCGTGGAACCTTCATACCAAAAGAGGGGTGATGTGGAGCTCATTGAAGCGTCTTCATGATCTGGAAGGTGCCTGCCGTAAACCGACGCACCAACCTGTAAAAGCTTTGATTTGCCTTTTGCTTATTGAGGCATTGGTCCCCAACCGCCCCAGCACCAGGAACCGGCCTCGCAGGAGACTACCCTGCCATCGACCAGGGGTGGCAGGTGGGTGCAGCCCAATTATCTGCTCACCAATATATGGCCTTCATAGGAGCCTCCATGCAGCCAAACCTCTGTGCAGGACCCGTGCTCCCATGAGGATCCAATACCCAGTGGCCTCTTGGGTGGGTGTAGCCCAATTGTTGCCTGCTCACCAGTATGGCTTCCATAGGCGTCTCCATGCATCCAAACCTCCGTGCACGCAACCTACAGCCGGACCTGCGCTTGCATGAGAGTCCAATATTCAGTGGCCTTTTGGGGGGTGGGTGCTGCTCAATTAACTGCTCACCATTATGGCCTCCATAGGAGCTTCCATGCAGCCAAACCTCTGTGCAGGACTTGTGGTCCCATGAGGATCCAATACCCAGTGGCCTCTTGAGGGTGGTGGGTGGGTGCAGTCCAATTGTTGCCTGCTCACCAGTATGGCTTCCATAGGTGTCTCCCATGCATCCAAACCTCCGTGCACGCAACCTACAGCTGGGCCTGCGCTTGCATGAGAGTCCAATATCCAGTGGCCTTTTGGGGGGGTGGGTGCTGCGCAATTATCTGCTCACCATTATGGCCTCCATAGGAGTCTCCATGCAGTCCAACCTCTGTGCATGCAACCCACAGCAGGACCCGTGCTCCCATGAGGATCCAATACCCAGTGGCCTCTTGAGGGTGGGTGCAGCCCAATTGTTGCCTGCTCACCAGTATGGCTTCCATAGGCGTCTCCATGCATCCAAACCTCCGTGCACGCAACCTACAGCCGGGCCTGCGCTTGCATGAGAGTCCAATATCCAGTGGCCTTTTGGGGGGTGGGTGCTGCTCAATTATCTGCTCACCATTATGGCCTCCATAGGAGTGTCCATGCAGCTAAACCTCTGTGCAGGACCCGTGCTCCTATGAGGATCCAATACCCAGTGGCCTCTTGAGGGTGGCGGGTGGGTGCAGCCCAATTGTTGCCTGCTCACCAGTATGGGTTCCATAGGCGTCTCCATGCATCCAAACCTCAGTGCACGCAACCTACAGTCGGGCCTGCGCTTGCATGAGAGTCCAATATCCAGTGGCCTTTTGGGGGGTGGGTGCTGCTCAATTAACTGCTCACCATTATGGCCTCCATGCAACCCACAGCAGGACCCGTGCTCCCATGAGGATCCAATACCCAGTGTCCTAAGGGTGGCGGGTGGGTGCAGCCCAATTGTTACCTGCTCACCAGTATTGCCTCCATAGGTGTCTCCATGCATCCAAACCTCCGTGCACGCAACCTACAGCCAGGCCTGCGCTTGCATGAGTCCAGTACCCAGTGGCCTTTTGGGGGGTGGGTGCTGCTCAGTTGTTACCTGCTCACCAGTATGGTCTCCATGCATCCAGATCTCCGTGCATGCAACCTACAGTCAGGCCCGCGCTTGCATGAGAGTCCAGTACCCAGTTGCCTTTTGGGGGGGTGGGTGCTGCTCAATTGTTACCTGCTCACCAGTATGGTCTCCGTACATGCAACCCACTACAGAGCTCGCTCGAGAATCCAATACCCTCCGTGCACGCAACCCAGATCCCTTGCAGGTGCAGTCACAGCAGGGCTTGTGCTCCCATGAGGATCCAATACCCAGTGGCCTTTTGAGGGTGGTGGGTGGGTGCAGCCCAATTGTTACCTGCTCACCAGTATTGCCTCCATAGGTTTTTCCGTTCATGCAACCTACAGCTGGGCCCGCGCTTGCATGAGAGTCCAATGCCCAGTGGCCTTTTGGGGGGGTGGGTGCTGCTCAATTGTTACTTGCTCACCAATATGGTCTTCATGCATGCAACCCACAGCAGAGCTCACACGAGAATCCAGTACCCTCCGTGCACGCAACCCAGATCTCTTGCAGGTGCAGTCACAGCAGGGCTTGTGCTCCCATGAGGATCCAATACCCAGTGACCTGTCGGGTGAGGCTTGGTTTGTGTTTACAGCTGCGCCTGTTGACACATGGGCCTCAGACGGGCACCAACTTTCTATCTTCCACATCCCTGACCTAACCATATTGAAATCGCAATGTCTAAGCTAATTGGCCACTAGAGCTGTGGTTCTCAACCCTGTCCTCAAGTACCCCCAACAGGCCATGGTTGCAGGTTCTCCTTTATCTTGCACAGGTGCTTTAAATCGGAGTCGATGGCTTGGTAATTTGGAAAGCCATTTTTATCTAAGAGAAATTGTTGAGGGTGCTTTTAGGACAGATTGAAAACCACCGCTCTAGATCGACTGGTTCTGTTTTGCGGGGAATTCTAGAATCGGTAGTTTGGCCTCAGTCTTCCTCTTCAGGTTCTTGGACTACAGTTCCCGTCGCAGAGCATCCGGGAGCAATGAGCCAATTGGTGTCGTCCTCCAATGCCCGGAGTCCTCCTGTGTGCCTGTGACAGGTATGGCAGCGACTCTCCTCACCTCCCCTGCGGCTGGCTGGGTTGGTGGGGGGGCCCAGCCAGCAATACAAATGGCCTCAAGTAAAAATCAAGCCACTATTAAACCCCCACCCCTGTGCGGCTTGGCCTCCAACAGGCCATGGACCTGTCAAACATTTTCTTCTATAAAGATTCCTCTACAAGCCGCTGAGCTGGTCTCTAAACTCAGCTGTCTGGATCAGCAGCTCCTCAGCACTAGCTTTGGAAGCCATACCCGAACCCAGCTGGACTAAAATGTGGCCTTGCAGTGCTGTGCTTTCCAGACCTGAGTGTACTTGTTTAGCCTCCAAGCACCTTCTGGGTCGAAGTCATGACACAGTCCTACTGTAGGTGTTGCCCGTCTCTAAAGACTCAGTTTGAGTAGGCTCTATGGTGGGGTAGGCAACCTGTGGCCCTCCAGCTGTTGTGGAACTACATTTCCTGCAAGGGTGGCAGTTACAATTACTCCCATAGGCATGATGGGACTTGTAGTTCTACAACAGCTGGAGGGCCGCAGGTTGCCTACCCCTGCTGTATGAGCTGAGCGGAAAAGGATGGGGCTGCTGTGTCCCCCCCCAAAAACACAAGATAAGTGCTGAGCGAGAGATGAAGTGAGAAGAACGATCACTCTTAAGTGAAGGTGGCAGCTCTCCTAGAGAAGGTCTTGAGTAAACCTATTTCAACTATAAATGAGAGAGGGGCCTCCAAAGTGTAGTTCTTGTAAAAATAAAGCCTAAGGTACTAGTAAAATAATGAACTCCCTGAAAATGGATAAAGGATCGACATATGAGAGTTATCATCGATGGCAGAGATGGGCAGGCAAGCTGCTGGTGGATACAGAGCTCAGCCGGGACGCTGCTGTATGAATGTGGAGAAGACCACTTTAGAGCAAACAACCCGGCTTTTGTTGGCCGCTTCCGGTATCCTCAACTCGCTTGGTGGCGATTTTGCTCCATAAAGAGGCTGTGGTTCTACATTGTGGGGCCCATTTGACAAACTACGGGGATAATCAGTAACCATGCCCCCTTTGCCTATCTGAGCTGAGTGGGTTTGAGAATACCTGGAAGTCGCCACAGAATCAATGGCAGAGATTGGCTGGCAGAGTTCCGCCAGGAAGCTGCTGTATGGATGTGGAGAAGACTGCTGGAGCTCAAACCCGACTTACAAGTATCCTCAACCCACTCTGCTCAGATCGGCAAAGGGGGGGGGGGCGTGGTTACTGATTTCCTTATGGCAGGCTTTCTCAACCTTTTTAACGGTGAGGAACCCTTGAAATAACTTCCTGGTCTCGGGGTACCCTGCTAAAAATGACTATCTCCAACTCATGATACATTCGTGTGATGGTCAGTGGGAAGAATGCTCCTTACACTTGTGGTCAGTGGAAAGAATTTACCCCCTTACACAAAGCTAAAAAGTTTATTGGTGTCATTGGGAAATTATCTCAGACGTAGAAATTGACCTTTGCTCAATGAACCCCTAGCAACTTCTGGAGGAACCCTAGAGTTCCATAGAAACCTGGTTGAGAAACCCTGCCTTATGGTTTGACAAAGGTGCGGAGACCAGAATTGCAAAACCACACCCCCTTTATAGAGCGACGTCATCGCCAATTGGAGCCGAGCGGACTGAGGATACCCGAAAGTCTCCACACAAGCCGGGTTGTTTGTGCTACAGTGGTCTTCTCCACCTCCATCCAGCAGCTTCCAGGCTGACCTGTGCACCTGCTAGCTGCTTGCTTGCCGAACTCTGCCATTGATGATATGCCGAGCCTTTCTTCATAATATGGAAGTGCATTACCTTACTAATATCTTAGGCTTTTTTTTTTTTTTAACATGGCCTACACTCAGATGGAGGCACCCGATCTATCTTCTGGGAGCTCCTCATTTCTAGGGCTGTTGGGTGCCATCTACTAACCAGATTTCCATTCCGTTTATTGAAGGACACCGTAGACCTTCATTACGGATGGATTTGATGATGTCGCAAGCAGGACGCTAGGTGCAACCAAATCTAAGAATAAACTTGAGGTGGTGGCCAAACAAGCCTGCAGCACAGAGCTCAGTTTTTTGCTTAGCGTATCAAGAGTCCTACAAACTTTTTGTGTTAACCCTAAGGGATTGAGCATTGAGGTCATATGTTGACTCGATTGTCGTACACACTCTGCACTATTTGCTGCCATTTAGCGTGGAGGAATCGGCTTCCTGCTCCTGAACACAAGTGACAAGTGTATCCTCAGTCTGTCTCTGCTGGCCACCTACGCTTGGTCATCCTGGGTATTTGAGTATTCAAGGCTTGGCCTTGTACACAGAGCTACACTATATTACCAAAATTATTGGGACGCCTGTCTTTACACGCACATGAGTTTAATGGCATCCCAGTCTTAGTCCATAGGGTTCAATGTTGAGTTGGCCCACCCTTTACAGTTATAACAGCTTCAACTCTTCTGGGAAGGCTGTCCACAAGGTTTAGGAGTGTGCCTATGGGAATGCTTGAGCTCATTTGTGGGGTCAGACATTGATGTTGGATGATGGCCCGGCTCGCAGTCTCCACTCTAATTCATCGGGTTGAGGTCAGGCCAGTCAAGTTCCTCCACCCCAAACTCGCTCATCCATGTCTTTATGGACCTTGCTTTGTGCACTGGTCCAAATCATTTGGTGGAGGGGGGATTATGGGGTGGGATTGTTTTTCAGGGGTGGACTTTACCCCTTAGTTCCAGTGAAGGAAACTCTTAAGGCGTCAGCATACCAAGACATTTTGGACAATTTCATGCTCCCAACTTGGTGGGAACAGTTTGGAGATGGCCCCTTCCTGTTCCAACATGACTGCTCACCAATGCACAAAGAAAGGTCTATAAAGGCCTCAATCTGGTAGAACGCCTTTGAGATAAATTAGAGTGGAGACTACGAACCAGGCCTTCTCATCCACATCAGTGCCTGACCTCACAAATGTGCTTCTGGAAGAATGGTCAAACATTTCCATAGACACTCCTAAACCTTGTGGACAGCCTTCCCAGAAGAGGTGAAGCTGTTATAGCTGGGCCAACTCAATATTGAACCCTATGGACTAAGACTGGGATGCCATTAAAGTTCATGTGCGTGTAAAGGCAGGTGTCCCAATACTTTTGGTATTATAGTGTAGGTTGCCACCTGCCTTGCAGTGCAATATTGTCCGGTCACAGACGCTTGGGAAACTGTGCCAGTGCCCTTCAGCTAACAATCCACAAACCATTTCAGTGATGCCTGCAGAGCACTGCCTGAAGGGTCTGATACATTATGGAATTTTGTCCTTCAGTCCTGCCATCCTTAAGCCTCGTACACACGCGCGGATTGTTGGGCAACTGAACGTCCAACTTTTGTCCAAATTGGCTGATGGCGGTTGTGTCTAGCGTGCTGACGGTAGTCAAGTAATCGGCCAACAAAGCTGAACGTAGTGACATGTTACGAGCGTAGAACGAGGAAGTTCAGGTGAATGTGATTTGTGAATTAGGAACACAGGTTTACACGACCGAACACTTCCTGGATTCCGAGCATGCGTGTTAGCACTTCCAACTTTTGGTTGGGTCAACTTCTGTACACACAAGCCAACAATCAGCCAACTCCTAGTTGGCCAACGAAAGTTTTCTAGTCTTGTCAGCCAACTTCTGTTGGATGATAATTGGAAGTCGGCTGTAGAGTCGTGCATACTAACGGTCGGATGATCGGCCAAGGGGCTGTTGGACGACCATTGTTGGCCAATAATTGTACCGTGCCTTAAGAGTCTTCCTTAGCTCCGTTGGGTGTGACCCCCTCCTCGGTACTGTCCCGAGAGGATCTGACCACAGTCATGGAAGATTTTATGGGCCGAATTGCAACTTTAATTGGTGAATCTGACCGCAGAATCCCTATCTGATCTGCCTAAGCAGCTTTTGAGACTCTTTATCAGGTGACTAATCTCTTGAGTCCTTAACAGGCAATGTCAAACCTGAGGAATCGCAGGTCACAATACTCCCAGGCTTAAGGAGACCACAGCTGCACTTATTGATGTGGTTTGCACCACTTTAAAACTAAGGCTGGGTTCACACTAGTCCGATTCTCGGACCAACATGAAGAGCACAAGTCGCATTACGTCACAAAAACAATGATTCCCTATGAGAGCCGTCTTAACTGCTCCGACTTGTGTTTTTCAAAGACGGACCGACTTTGAAAAAGGTTCCTGTACTACTTTTGTCCGACTTTGATCCTACTTCAGCCCATTGAAGGGCATTGAAGTCGGATCAAAGTCGGATCACTGTCTTCACTGATCCGACCTTCCATGCGACTTGTGCTCTGGGGATCATGAAGGGGAACTCCACACCATATTTAAAAAAAAAAAAAACGGCATGGGGTCCCCCTCCAGGAGCATACCAGGCCCTTTGGTCTGGTACGGATTTTAAGGGGAACCCCATGCCAAAAAAACGGCGTGGGGTCCCCCCCAAAATCCATACTAGACCCTTATCCGAGCACGCAGCCCGGAGGGCCAGGAAAGGGGGTGGGGACAAGCAAGCGCTCCCCCCCCCCCCCGCGACCATACCAGGCCGTGTGCCCTCAACATGGGGAATATGGGTGCTTTGGGGCAGGGGGGGCTCTGCGCCCCCCACCCCAAAGCACTTTGTCCCCATGTTGATGAGGACAAGGGCCTCTTCCCGACAACCAACAGGTTGCCCGGGCCTGCGGGCGGGGACTTATCGGAATCTAGAAGCCCCCTTTAACAAGGGGGCCCCCAGATGCTGACCCCCCCACCCTATGTAAATGAGTATGGGGTACATCGTACCCCTACCCATTTACCTGGAAAGAAATATGTACACAAAAACACCACACAGGTTTTTAAAATATTTTATTAAATCTGCTCCGGCGGTCTTCTCCCCTCTCTGGCTCTTCTTTCTTCTGCTCTTTTGCGGGGTCTTCTATCTTCTGAGGGGTCTTCTTTCTTCTCCTTCTCTGCGGCGTCTTCTGCTCTTTTGCCGGTCTTCTCCGCTGTCCCCTTCCCTCTGTTCTTCCTCTCTTCTTCTCCTTCTTCTTCCCATGTTGACACGACGCAATCTCCTTCACGAATGCCCTCTCCGCTGTGTGCTGTGCCTTATATTGGCATGGGGCGTGGCCACCAGATGACATCACCCGGAGGTCCTGCCCCCATATGATGTCACAGCTCCGCCCCATGAGGTGACATACAGGGGCGGGGCTTCTGGGTGAGGTCATCTGGTGGCCACGCCCCATGCCAATATAAGGCACAGCACACAGCGGCGAGGGCATTCATGAAGGAGATCGCGTCGTGTCAACATGGGGAGAAGAACAGAGGGAAGAGGACAGCGGAGAAGACCGGCAAAAGAGCAGAAAACGCCGCAGAGAAGGAGAAGACCCCTCAGAAGATGGAAGACCCCGCAAAAGAGCCGAAGAAAGAAAAGCCAGAGAGGGGAGAAGAACGCCGGAGCAGATTTAATAAAATATTTTAAAAAGCTGTGTAGTGTATTTTTTTTGTACATATTTCTCTCCAGGTAAATGGGTAGGGGTACGATGTACCCCATACTCATTTACATAGGGTGGGGGGCCGGCATCTGGGGGCCCCCTTGTTAAAGGGGGCTTCCACATTCCGATAAGTCCTCGCCTGCAGACCCCGACAACCAACGACCAGGGTTGTCGGGAAGAGGCCCTTGTCCTCATCAACATGGGGACAAGGTGCTTTGGGGTGGGGGGCGCAGAGCCCCCCCTGCACCAAAGCACCCATACTCCCCATGTTGAGGGCACACTGCCTGGTATGTTCCAGAAGGGGGGTGCTCGCTCGTCCCCACCCCCTCTCCTGGCCTTCCGGGCTGCGTGCTCGGATAAGGGTCTGGTATGGATTTTGGGGTTCCCTTAAAACCCACACCTGACCAAAGGGCCTGGTATGCTCCTGGATGGGGACTCCATGCCATTTTTTTTAAAATTTGGCGTGGAGTTCCCCTTCAAGAACCCCAGAGCACAAGGTGCCTGGCATTGTCGGGATCAAAGTCGGATCCCTGTTCACAGAAAATCGGTCCGACTTTGACCCCATGTAGGACCGTAAATCGCACAGCAAAGTAGGATCAAAGTCGGACCGTTTTTTTGTCGGATAGTGTGAACCCAGCCTAAGGCTGGCCATAGACGAAGTATATTTCTTTCCTGCAAGCATGGGTTGACAAGGGAATCCTATACAGAGAATGGAAGAACTCTCAATTTCCTGTCAATCCTGTACCTGTTTTAGGGGAGACCTTTGTTAAAAAGTTGACTTTCCCTGTTGTGGATCCGGCAGTTTTCTGTCTTAACAAGACTTTGACTATCCCTGTGGAGGATGCACCTGTGTTCAAGGACCCCACTGACAAGTGCTTGGCTGCCCTTTGTGAAACTCTGATGGGGCCCTGCCTTGAAATCTGCCCTTACAGCAGTTTTAGTCTACCAGAATTTGAGTGATCTAGAAGGCATCCACTTGCCATTCAGAATGATCATGGGGAGCATGAGTAGATGGGTCGTTAGGAACCTCCTGTCTCAAGAGTCCACCTGTCTGAACATAAGGAGGACTCTTTTGGCCCAAATGCTGTTTTGCATACCCTTCACTGAACAGCAGCTATTTAAGCTTTTCCAGTCAAGGATACCACTGGGGGGGCAGGACAATGTTGCATAGGCCGTTCAGATCTTGCAAAGATTTGGTTGGATCGTGAACCTTCAGAAATCCACATTGGTGCCAAATCCATTGCGTGGAGTGTCTGGATCTCATCCTAAGCACAGCTTATGCTTTCTTCTCCGAGAGAAAACTGCAAACACTCCACTTCCAGTCTTGGATTTCTTAGTCCAAGAGTCAGCAGACTCTGGTTCTGCATGAGAGTTCTGGAATTGATGGTATCCTCATTTCCACTCAAGACCACTGCAAATTGACATTCTGACATAATGCGACAAGTTGGCTCATGATCTCCACAGACATTTTTGCTTTACGCCAAAGACCAAATGACCAAAAGGAATCCAGCTCTGGAGTTGAAAGACTTTACTCACATTGTACACCAGTTTGTTGATATTTTGGGTGTCGAAGGAATCTTGTCTCTCTAGTAACATTCTGGAGCTTCTAGCCGTTTGGTTGCCCTTGTAATACTGGCTGTACCAACTAAAGGGGGTCATCTGTTCAGGATTCAGTTGGATAGTGCCACAGTAGTGGTGTACTTCAATCACCAGGAAGGAGCCAGAAGCTGTGTCCCCCACATGGTTTCTCACAAACTGCAAACGGGACTTCTTATGGTTTTCTTTCACCAATGGCTTTCTTCTTGCCGCTCTTCCATAAAGGGCAGATATGTGGAGGGCACGACTAATAGTTGTCCTGTGGACAGATTCTCCCCCCTGAGCTGTGGATCTCTGCAGCTCCTCCAGAGTCACCATGGACCTCTTGGCTGCTTCTCTGATGAATGCTCTCCTTGCCCGGCATGGTCAGTTTAGGTGGACGGCCATGTCTTGGTAGGTTTGCAGTTGTGCCGCTCTTTCCATTTTCCAATGATGGATTGAACAGAGCTCAATGATATGTTCAAAGCTTGGAATATATTTTTATAACCTAACCCTGCTTTATACTTCTCCACAACTTTATCCCTGACCTGTCTGGTGTGTTCCTTGGCCTTATGCCAACTCCCGTAAAGGGAAACCTGCTTCTCCTTCCACCATTCGGTTCAGGCAAACCGTTATAAAGCCCCATACACACTATTAGATTTTCTGCAGATTTTTGTCTTCAGATTTACCAAAACCGTATAATATGAGGTCAAAGAGTTTCAATTTGTATGCAATCAGGCTGGCCCTTGCACTACATGGTTTCTGAAGGTAAATCTGAAGACAAAAATCTGCAGAAAATCTAATGGTGGGTATGGGGTCTAAAGGTTTATGGTCTTAGAGACCCCCGTAAAGGCACAGCACTAGTTCTGTGAAGACTTTGGGCTTTTCAGCATCAAGCAACTTTCCGAGATTTGCAAGTCCACCACCTAGTCTTCTGTTCACCCGTTCTCCAAGGTTTACTAGATGGATGTTCAGGCCTCAGCTGGTGCCAGTGAGGTCCCCCAGGTGGCACTTTGAGCTACAGGTGGTCCTCAGTTCTTCTGTTCTGTGGGTCTGTTCATATTTTGCTGTGCTTATGATCCCTCAGCTAGGCTGCTTTTGGACTTCAGTCTTTATCCAGAATTTATCAGGTGCGGTTTGTTGCTACTTCCCTGGCCTCCAGGGTGGTGGGCTTCTCCTCATCTCTATCCCGTTCCTCCTCTGTTCCTCCTCTTCTCTACAGTCAGCAGAGGAACGTTTCCCCGGGGTAAAGAGATCCTGGTCATGCTCTAAATTATTGTAAACCTTCCCCTGCCCCAGTGTGGCGGGAGTACAGGATTTGGTTCTACAAAGCACCCCTCACTCTCGTTTTGTTAAAGGTCTTCTGTTGTCCTCAGATAAAGACAGGAACATGGATTTATGAGTTCACAAGTTTCCTGGCAGGACCAAGAATTGCACAGATTCTGTCACTGCTCTCTCCTCCTATCATTCATTGTAGTAGAAGAAAAACAAGAGAAAAAGGAAGGCGCACGCACCTAGTGCATTACCAATGCAGGATAAAATCTGATGCGTTTCAGGGGCACACCCCCTTCCTCGGGGTGCGCCCCTGAAACGCGTTAGCTTTTATCCTGCTTTGTGCCTTGATTTTATCACGTCCTGTCTTCATGTACTTTGTGAGTACCTTCCTTTATTAAGTTTTTGAATAAATCAAATTTTTGTGGTAATGCACTAGGTGCGTGCGCCTTCCTTTTTCTCTTGTTTTTCTGGTACTTTTCGGATTTCCCCGTCCGAGAAGGGCAGCATACATCGGTTCATCCATTTTTTTCCACATGGTCGCTTGCCATCTCGAGGATCCTTTAGCGCTGGAACTTTACACTTTCTACTATGCTTCATTGTAGGTATAAACAACTGGCAGACCTACTCAGTTGGCAGCACCTGGACCTGGGGGATTCGTTCCTAAACCCAGAGGTTTTCCAGAACCTGCATCGTGGGTGTTGGATGTGGACCTCCTGGCCTCTAGGTTCAACAACAAACTTGGACAGGTTTGACTCCAGGTACAGAGAACCCCGCTGAAGGCTATGTGGGATCAGGACAGTCTGATTACCCGCATACTGAAGATAAGTCCTCAGCACACCAAGAATTCTTTGAAAGGGTCCAAAGCTTCATGTAGGTTGTGGGTGTTGTACCAAGACCTTTTGGAGACCTAAGTCCTTGATTAGGGGGTCCAGGTCCAACGACATATAAATAGTACACTGGTACCTTACTTCGAAACCTGGGAAAGTTTCTTAAGAACCACACGACTCCTGAATAGAAGTCATACGCCCATTAGTCTGACAGGAC
>BLSH010127104.1:62104-76277 GCA_018402905.1 Glandirana rugosa | reverse complement strand
AGTTTCTGAGGAGGGGTGATACTTATGTACATGGGAGGAGCCTGTGATACTTATGTACATGGGAGGAGTCTTTGATCCTGATGTACATGGGAGGAGCCTGTGATCCTTATGTATATGGGAGGAGCCCGTGATACTTATGTAAATGGGAGGAGTCTGTGATCATTATGTACATGGGAGGAGTCTGTGATTCTTATGTACATGGGAGGAGTCTGGGATACTTATGTACATGGGAGGAGCCTGTGATACTTATGTACATGGGAGGAGTCTGTGATCCTTATCTACATGGGAGGAGCCTGTGATACTTATGTACATGGGAGGAGTCTGTTATACTTATGTACATGGGAGGAGTCTGGGATACTTATGTACATGGGAGTCTGTGATCCTTATGTACATGGGAGGAGTCTGTGATCCTTATGTACATGGGAGGAGCCTGTGATACTTATGTACATGGGAGGAGTCTGTGATACTTATGTACATGGGAGGAGCCTGTGATATTTATGTACATGGGAGGAGTCTGTGATACTTATGTACATGTGAGGAGTCTGTGATACTTATGTACATGGGAGGAGTCTGTGATGCTTATGTACATGGGAGGAGTCTGTGATCCTTATGTACATGGGAGGAGTCTGTGATACTTATGTACATGGGAGGAGCCTGTGATATTTATGTACATGGGAGGAGTCTGTGATACTTATGTACATGGGAGGAGTCTGTGATACTTATGTACATGGGAGGAGTCTGTGATATTTATGTACATGGGAGGAGTCTGTGATACTTATGTACATGGGAGGAGTCTGTGATACTTGTGTACAAGGGAGGAGTCTGTGATACTTATGTACATGGGAGGAGCCTGTGATACTTATGTACATGGGAGGAGCCTGTGATATTTATGTACATGGGAGGAGTCTGTGATCCTTATGTAAATGGGAGGAGTCTGTGATACTTATGTACATGGGAGTAGCCTGTGATATTTATGTACATGGGAGGAGTCTGTGATACTTATGTATATGGGAGGAGTCTGTGATACTTATGTACATGGGAGGAGTCTGTGATACTTATGTACAAGGGAGGAGTCTGTGATACTTATATACATGGGAGGAGCCTGTGATACTTATGTACATGGGAGGAGTCTGTGATCCTTATGTACATGGGAGGAGTCTGTGATCCTTATGTACATGGGAGGAGCCTGTGATCCTTATGTACATGGGAGGAGCCTGTGATACTTATGTACATGGGAGGAGCCTGTGATACTTATGTACATGGGAGGAGTCTGTGATCCTTATGTACATGGGAGGAGCCTGTGATACTTATGTACATTGGAGGAGTCTGTGATCCTTATGTACATGGGAGGAGCCTGTGATACTTATGTACATGGGAGGAGTCTGTGATACTTATGTACATGGGAGGAGCCTGTGATACTTATGTACATGGGAGGAGTCTGTGATACTTATGTACATGGGAGGAGCCTGTGATACTTATGTACATGGGAGGAGTCTTTGATCCTGATGTACATGGGAGGAGCCTGTGATCCTTATGTATATGGGAGGAGCCTGTGATACTTATGTAAATGGGAGGAGTCTGTGATCCTTATGTACATGGGAGGAGTCTGTGATTCTTATGTACATGGGAAGAGTCTGTGATACTTATGTACATGGGAGGAGCCTGTGATACTTATGTACATGGGAGGAGTCTGGGATACTTATGTACATGGGAGGAGCCTGTGATACTTATGTACATGGGAGGAGTCTGTGATACTTATGTACATGGGAGGAGCCTGTGATACTTATGTACATGGGAGGAGTCTGTGATACTTATGTAAATGGGAGGAGTCTGGGATACTTATGTACATGGGAGTCTGTGATCCTTATGTACATGGGAGGAGTCTGTGATCCTTATGTACATGGGAGGAGTCTGTGATACTTCTGTACATGGGAGGAGCCTGTGATACTTATGTACATGGGAGGAGTCTGTGATCCTTATGTACATGGGAGGAGCCTGTGATACTTATGTACATGGGAGGAGTCTTTGATCCTGATGTACATGGGAGGAGCCTGTGATCCTTATGTACATGGGAGGAGCCCGTGATACTTATGTAAATGGGAGGAGTCTGTGATCCTTATGTACATGGGAGGAGTCTGTGATTCTTATGTACATGGGAGGAGCCTGTGATACTTATGTACATGGGAGGAGTCTGTGATCCTTATGTACATGGGAGGAGCCTGTGATACTTATGTACATCGGAGGAGTCTGTGATCCTTATGTACATGGGAGGAGTCTGTAATACTTATGTACATGGGAGGAGTCTGTGATCCTTATGTACATGGGAGGAGTCTGTGATCCTTATGTACATGGGAGGAGCCTGTGATACTTATGTACATGGGAGGAGCCTGTGATACTTATGTACATCGGAGGAGTCTGTGATACTTATGTACATGGGAGGAGTCTGTGATCCTTATGTACATGGGAGGAGTCTGGGATACTTATGTACATGGGAGGAGTCTGGGATACTTATGTACATGGGAGTCTGTGATCCTTATGTACATGTGAGGAGTCTGTGATCCTTATGTACATGGGAGGAGTCTGTGATACTTATGTACATGGGAGGGGTCTGTGATACTTATTTACATGGGAGGAGCCTGTGATACTTATGTACATGGGAGGAGTCTGTGATACTTATGTACATGGGAGGAGTCTGTGATCCTTATGTACATGGGAGGAGTCTGTGATAATTATGTACATGGGAGGAGCCTGTGATCCTTATGTACATGGGAGGAGTCTGTAATGCTTATGTACATGGGAGGAGTCTGTGATCCTTATGTACATGGGAGGAGCCTGTGATACTTATGTACATGGGAGGAGTCTGTGATCCTTATGTACATGGGAGGAGCCTGTGATACTTATGTACATGGGAGGAGTCTTTGATCCTGATGTACATGGGAGGAGCCTGTGATCCTTATGTACATGGGAGGAGCCCGTGATACTTATGTACATGGGAGTAGCCTGTGATATTTATGTACATGGGAGGAGTCTGTGATACTTATGTATATGGGAGGAGTCTGTGATACTTATGTACATGGGAGGAGTCTGTGATACTTATGTACAAGGGAGGAGTCTGTGATACCTATGTACACGGGAGGAGCCTGTGATACTTATGTACATGGGAGGAGTCTGTGATCCTTATGTACATGGGAGGAGTCTGTGATCCTTATGTACATGGGAGGAGCCTGTGATCCTTATGTACATGGGAGGAGCCTGTGATACTTATGTACATGGGAGGAGTCTGTGATACTTATGTACATGGGAGGAGTCTTTGATCCTTATGTACATGGGAGGAGTCTGTGATAATTATGTACATAGGAGGAGCCTGTGATCCTTATGTACATGGGAGGAGTCTGTGATGCTTATGTACATGGGAGGAGTCTGTGATCCTTATGTACATGGGAGGAGTCTGTGATGCTTATGTACATGGGAGGAGTCTGTGATAATTATGTACATCGGAGGAGTCTGTGATACTTATGTACATCAGAGGAGTCTGTGATCCTTATGTACATGGGAGGAGTCTGGGATACTTATGTACATGGGAGGAGTCTGTGATCCTTATGTACATGGGAGGAGTCTGTGATCCTTATGTACATGGGAGGAGTCTGTGATACTTATGTACATGGGAGGGGTCTGTGATCCTTATGTACATGGGAGGAGTCTGTGATACTTATGTACATGGGAGGAGCCTGTGATACTTATGTGTATGGGAGGAGCCTGTGATAATTATGTACATGGGAGGAGTCTGTGATAATTATGTACATGGGAGGAGTCTGGGATCCTTATGTACATGAGAGAAGTCTGTGATACTTATGTACATGGGAGGAGTCTGTGATACTTATGTACATGGGAGGAGTCTGTGATCCTTATGTACATGGGAGGAGTCTGTGATCCTTATGTACATGGGAGGAGTCGGTGATCCTTATGTACGTGGGAGGAGTCTGGGATCCTTATGTACATGGGAGGAGTCTGGTGGCACCGGGTGGCGCTGGAGCAAAGTTCATTTATTAGATCTGAACACCAGGTGGCGCTGGAGCAAAGTTCATTTATTAGATCTGAACACCGGGTGGCGCTGAAGCAAAGTTCATTTATTAGGTCTGAACACCAGGTGGCGCTGGAGCGAAAGTTCATTTATTAGATCTGAACACCGGGTGGCGCTGGAGCAAAGTTCATTTATTAGATCTGAACACCGGGTGGCGCTGGAGCAAAGTTAATTTATTAGATCTGAACACCGGGTGGCGCTGAAGCAAAGTTCATTTATTAGATCTGAACACAAGTCGCAGTGGACCACAAGTCTAGATTATTTACTTGAAACGAAGTCGCGGTGGGCCACAAGTCTAGATTATTTAATTGAACACCAGGTGACGCTGAAGCAAAGTTAATTTATTAGATCTGAACACCGGGTGGCGCTGAAGCAAAGTTCATTTATTAGATCTGAACACCGGGTGGCGCTGAAGCAAAGTTAATTTATTAGATTTGAACACCGGGTGGGGCTGCAGCAAAGTTCATTTATTAGATCTGAACACCAGGTGGCGCTGAAGCAAAGTTCATTTATTAGATCTGAACACCAGGTAGCGCTGAAGCAAAGTTAATTTATTAGATCTGAACACCAGGTGGCGCTGGAGCAAAGTTAATTTATTAGATCTGAACACCGGGTGGCGCTGGAGCAAAGTTCATTTATTAGGTCTGAACACCAGGTGGCGCTGGAGCAAAGTTCATTTATTAGATCTGAACACCAGGTGGCGCTGGAGCAAAGTTCATTTATTAGATCTGAACACCAGGTGGCGCTGAAGCAAAGTTCATTTATTAGATCTGAACACCGGGTGGCGCTGGAGCAATGCTTGTTCATTATAATGTATTCCCGGTAAGTGACTCTATATAGGGGGGAACTAGGTGTCCCAGCATACCTTGGGAGGCCAGCAGTTACCGTGCAACCTACCTGAAGTTTACAGTAGGAGATTTATGTTATTGCATGTATGCAGTGTGCACAATATCAAGCCCCCTCCCCCAGTGATCAGACTGTACATTGTAACTTTGTAGAAGGAGGAGGCGGCGTTTCCTCAGTCTCCCCTCCCCCAGTGATCAGACTGTACATTGTAACTTTGTAGAAGGAGGAGACGGTATTTCTTCAGTCTCCCCTCCCCCAGTGATCAGCCTTAAACACTGTTGAGCTCCCTCCATGCTCGATGAATCTGGACCCTTGTATGTCAGATCTATGAATCGGGGTCCTCAATGTGTACAGAGGAGCTTTGTAACATTCCTATTCTGTGCACGGGTCCAGGTGGGTTGCACTGCTGCAGTGTGGACTGTCTGTGGTGCAGAGGGCTTCACACTCAGGGGCTCCAGGTAAACAAGCCCTGCAGAGTCAGGCAGGGGCACACAAGGCTCCAGCCCTCTGATTGGGCCGGGGTGGTGGGTTTAGAAGATGAAAAGCTCCTGCTGATTGGCTGCAGATTCCAGAGAAGCCTCTGACATCATCCCCCCGGCTTCACCTATTGTTAGAGCCGAGCAAAAACAAGTTCTAGAGAGGTAAGAAGAAAAAGGAGAGGGAAGAGACATCCTGCGAAAAACAGGAGAAGACGGGAGAGAAATCCAGAGAGGGAAGAGACATCCTGAGAAAAACAGGAGAAGACGGGAGAGATCCCGGGAGGGAAGAGACATCCTGCAAAAAATAGGAGAAGACGGGAGAGAAATCCCGAGAGGGAAGAGACATCCTGAGAAAAACAGGAGAAGACGGGAGAGATCCCGAGAGGGAAGAGACATCCTGCAAAAAATAGGAGAAGACGGGAGAGAAATCCCGAGAGGGAAGAGACATCCTGAGAAAAATAGGAGAAGACGGGAGAGAAATCCCGAGAGGGAAGAGACATCCTGCGAAAAATAGGAGAAGACGGGAGAGATCCCGAGAGGGAAGAGACATCCTGAGAAAAATAGGAGAAGACGGGAGAGATCCCGAGAGGGAAGAGACATCCTGCGAAAAACAGGAGAAGACGGGAGAGATCCCGAGAGGGAAGAGACATCCTGCGAAAAACAGGAGAAGACGGGAGAGATCCCGAGAGGGAAGAGACATCCTGCGAAAAATAGGAGAAGACGGGAGAGAAATCCCGAGAGGAAAAGAGGAGAAGAGGGAAGAGACATCCTGCGAAAAAAGGAGGAAGAGAGATATCCTGAGAAGAGAGGAAACGAGAGAGACATCCTAGAGGAAGAGAAGAGGGGAGAGACATCTAAGAGGGACAAGAAGAGGGCAGAGATAGAAAGGAGGAGAGTGAGGAATCAGAAAAGAGGGAAGAGAGGTCCTGAGAAAAAGAAGAGGGGAGAGACATCTGAGAAGAAGATCGGGGGGAACAGAAAGGAGAGACATCCTGAGAAAGAGGGGAGAGACATCCAAGAGGGAAGAAGAGAGAGAAGGAGAAAGACCAAGGGTAGAAGAGGGAAGAGACATCCCGAGGTAGAGAAGAGAGAGACATCCAAGAAAGGAGAAGAGAAAGAGACATCTGAGAAGATTGGGGGAAAGTAAGGAGAGGTATTCTGAGAAAGGGAAGAGAGAGACATCCAAGAGGGAGAAGGCAGAGACAGCCGAGGAGGGTCAGAAAAAGGAGAGAGATACCCCCTACAGCGAGAAAAAGAGGGGAGAGACATCTGAGAAAGAGAAGAGGGGAGAGACAACCAAGAGGGAAGAAGAGAGAGAGCGCAAGGATAGAATAGGGAAGAGACATCTTGAGAAAAAGAGAAGAGCGATATCCAAGAAGGAGAAGAGGAGAGAGACACCTGAGAAGGGCAAGAGAGAGTGAGAGGAGACAGAAGGGGGATAGAGAGACCTCCTACAGCGAGAAGGAGAAGAGGGGAGACATCCTAGACCTAGAGGGTGAAGAGTGGAGAGACAGAGAGAGAGAAGACATAGAAGTATACAGGACAGATGAGACAGAGGAAGACTTCACTAAGCAGGAGATAAGAGAAAATACAGAGATAGGGTGCAGGACACAGAACATAGTCTTCTGGAGATAGAGGGGTGCAGGACACAGAACATAGTCTTCTGGAGATAGAGGGGTGCAGGACACAGAACATAGTCTGCTGGAGATAGAGGGGTGCAGGACACAGGATATAGTCTTCTGGAGATAGAGGGGCGCAGGACACAGGACATAGTCTGCTGGAGATAGAGGGGCGCAGGACACAGAACATAGTCTTCTGGAGATAGAGGGGCGCAGGACACAGAACATAGTCTGCTGGAGATAGAGGGGCGCAGGACACAGAACATAGTCTTCTGGAGATAGAGGGGCGCAGGACACAGGACATAGTCTTCTGGAGATAGAGGGGCGCAGGACACAGAACATAGTCTTCTGGAGATAGAGGGGCGCAGGACACAGGATATAGTCTGCTGGAGATAGAGGGGCGCAGGGCACAGAACATAGTCTTCTGGAGATAGAGGGGCGCAGGACACAGGATATAGTCTGCTGGAGATAGAGGGGCGCAGGGCACAGAACATAGTCTTCTGGAGATAGAGGGGCGCAGGACACAGGATATAGTCTGCTGGAGATAGAGGGGCGCAGGGCACAGGACATAGTCTTCTGGAGATAGAGGGGTGCAGGACACAGGATATAGTCTTCTGGAGATAGAGGGGTGCAGGACACAGAGCATAGTCTGCTGGAGATAGAGGGGTGCAGGACACAGAACATAGTCTTCTGGAGATAGAGGGGTACAGGACATAGCCTGCTGGAGATAGAGGGGCACAGGGCACAGGACATAGTCTTCTGGAGATAGAGGGGCGCAGGACACAGAACATAGTCTTCTGGAGATAGAGGGGCGCAGGACACAGAACATAGTCTTCTGGAGATAGAGGGGCGCAGGACACAGAACATAGTCTTCTGGAGATAGAGGGGCGCAGGACACAGAACATAGTCTTCTGGAGATAGAGGGGTGCAGGACACAGAACATAGTCTGCTGGAGATAGAGGGGCGCAGGACACAGAACATAGTCTTCTGGAGATAGAGGGGCGCAGGACACAGAACATAGTCTTCTGGAGATAGAGGGGTGCAGGACACAGAACATAGTCTGCTGGAGATAGAGGGGCGCAGGACACAGAACATAGTCTGCTGGAGATAGAGGGGCGCAGGACACAGAACATAGTCTTCTGGAGATAGAGGGGCGCAGGACACA
Organism: Glandirana rugosa; assembly: GCA_018402905.1. NCBI lineage: Eukaryota > Metazoa > Chordata > Amphibia > Anura > Ranidae > Glandirana > Glandirana rugosa. Next base: position 68,087 of record BLSH010127104.1, on the reverse strand, counting down.
GGACATAGTCTTCTGGAGATAGAGGGGCGCAGGACACAGGACATAGTCTTCTGGAGATAGAGGGGAGCAGAGAAGGGGGGTCAGAGGAGAACAGAGTCCAGAGAGAAGCTCAGGAGGTGCCGGCACGAGTCGGGTCAGTCTGGGCAGTAAGAGGGGGTTCAGTGGGGGGGAGGGGTAATAAAGGAAGATGTAAGAGTTGGTCAGGGGGGGATATAGAGAGGCCAAGCAAGCGTGCAGTGGAGTCTCAGCCAAAGTGATGACCCCGTGGAGGTTCTGCACGGCCAGCTGAGTTGTGAGTATTATGGGTTGCATGTACAGCTCTGCGCACACTGACCCCCATCACTGGGGCCGGGGGGGTGGGCAGAAGAGGCAGCCGCCTTGGGGCGCTTCAGCAGAATGTATACCCCCATCCCCCTCTTCCTTTGCTTCCCCTCCCCCAACACATCTATCATTACCAGTGCTGGCCCCACCACCAGCACCATTTCAGGAGCTCTGACAGGTCCTCTTTATCCCATTCATCTGACTCCACCATGGGACAGGAAGTGGAGTGTGCACCAGGAAACACTTCCCCTGCCCTCACGCCTGTTTTTAAACAGTCCTATCGTTGTGCCCTGGAGGGGTTAACATCCGGAGGGATGATTGTGGTCACCTGTAGACATTAAAGCCTGTGAGAGGCGGGGCCCCCACCCCAGGAAGGGGCTGTGTGTCTCCTGGCCATGTCCCCCACCGCCTGACCCACCATGTCCTATGCCAGACTGGACCTGGGGGGGCCCCGGTACCCCCCTGCCATCCCCACAGCCGATGAGATATTCGGGGAGGGGTTCTCCGAGGGGGTAAGCACACAATGTATTGATCGATCGATACAACCGCTGATTACATTTTTTGATCGATAAATCTGATCACCATCAATGAAATCGTATTGGAAATCCAGTCCATTGATCGGCTTTGACGTCGGATTCTGGTGGTCGATGGAAGTGGCGAGCGGTCGATTGCGTTGTGTCTCTGGCGATCGTAAGTCTCAGTCCTCCATGGATGGCGCTCGGGAAATCTGCCTATTGCCTCTTGTGAGGGATCTCAGCGATCGTTACATTGTGTCAGATCGATTCCGCAGATGTACGACGCTGCCTCTACCTCTAGACTGTAAGCTCCTGGGGTCGGGGTCTCATTATACCTCCTAGACTGTAAGCTCCTGGGGTCAGGGTCTCATTATACCCCTAGACTGTAAGCTCCTGGGGTCAGGGTCTCATTATAGCCCTAGATTGTAAGCTCCTGGGGTCAGGGTCTCATTATACCTCCTAGACTGTAAGCTCCTGGGGTCAGGGTCTCATTATACCTCCTAGACTGTAAGCTCCTGGAGACAGGGTCTCATGATACCCCTAGACTGTAAGCTCCTGGGGTCAGGGTCTCATTATAGCCCTAGACTGTAAGCTCCTTGGATCAGGGTCTCATTATACCCCTAGACTGTAAGCTCCTTGGGTAAGGGTCTCATTATACCCCTAGACTGTAAGCTCCTGGGGTCAGGGTCATATTTGTAAGCTCCTGGGGTCAGGGTCTCATTATACCCCTAGACTGTAAGCTCCTGGGGTCAGGGTCTCATTATACGCCTAGACTGTAAGCTCCTGGGGTCAGGGTCTCTTTATACCTCTAGACTGTAAGCTCCTGGGGTCAGGGTCTCATTATACCTGTAGACTGTAAGCTTCTGGGGTCAGGGTCTCATTATACCCCTAGACTGTAAGCTCCTAGGGTCGGCGTCTCATTATACCTCTAGACTGTAAGCTCCTAGGGTCGGCGTCTCATTATACCCCTAGACTGTAAGCTTCTGGGGTCAGGGTCTCATAATACCCCTAGACTGTAAGCTCCTGGGGTCACAGTCTCGTTATACCTTTGGACTGTAAGCTCCTGGGGACAGGGTCTCATTATACCTGTAGACTGTAAGCTCCTGGGGTCGGGGTCTCATTATACCCCTAGACTGTAAGCTCCTAGGGTCATGGTCTCATTATACCCCTAGACTGTAAGCTCCTAGGGTCATGGTCTCATTGTACCCCTAGACTGTAAGCTCCTGGGGTCAGGGTCTCATTATACCCCTAGAGTGTAAGCTCTTGGGGGTCAGGGTCTCATTATACCCCTAGACTGTAAGCTCCTGGGGTCAGGATCTCGTTATACCCCTAAACTGTAAGCTCCTAGGGTCATGGTCTCATTATACCCCTAGACTGTAAGCTCCTGGGGTCAGGGTCTCATTATACCCCTAGACTGTAAGCTCCTAGGGTCATGGTCTCATCATACCCCTAGACTGTAAGCTCCTGGGGTCAGGGTCTTTTTATATCCCTAGACTGTAAGCTCCTGGGGTCAGGGTCTTATTATACCCCTAGACTGTAAGCTCCTTGGATCAGTGTCTTATTATACCCCTAGACTGTGAGCTCCTGGGGTCACAGTCTCATTATACCTGTAGACTGTAAGCTCCTGGGCACGGGGTCTCATTATACCCGTAGACTGTAAGCTCCTTGGGTAAGGGTCTCATTATACCCCTAGACTGTAAGCTCCTGGGGTCAGGGTCTCATTATACCTCTAGACTGTGAGCTCCTGGGGTCACGGTCTCATTATACCTGTAGACTGTAAGCTCCTGGGCACGGGGTCTCATTATACCTCTAGACTGTAAGCTCCTGGGGTCAGGGTCTCATAATACCCCTAGACTGTAAGCTCCTAGAGTCAGGGTCTCATTATACCTCCTAGACTGTAAGCTCCTGGAGTCAGGGTCTCATTATACCTCCTAGACTGTAAGCTCCTTGAGTCAGGGTCTCATTATACCTGTAGACTGTAAGCTTCTGGGGTCAGGGTCTCATTATACCCCTAGACTGTAAGCTCCTGGGGTCAGGGTCTCATTATACCTGTAGACTGTAAGCTTCTGGGGTCAGGGTCTCATTATACGCCTAGACTGTAAGCTCCTGGGGTCAGGGTCTCATTTTACCCCAAGAGTGTAAGCTCCTGGGGTCAGGGTCTCATTATACCACTGGACTGTAAGCTTCTGGGGTCAGGGTCTCATTATACCCCTAGACTGTAAGCTCCTGGGGTCAGGATCTCGTTATACCCCTAGACTGTAAGCTCCTAGGGTCAGGGTCTCATTATACCTGTAGACTGTAAGCTCCTGGGGTCAGGGTCTCATTCTACCCCTAGACTGTAAGCTCCTGTGGTTAGGGTCTCATTGTACCCCTAGACTGTAAGCTCCTGGGCACAGGGTCTCATTATTCCTCTAGACTGTAAGCTCCTGGGCACAGGGTCTCATTATGCCTGTAGATTGTAAGCTCCTGGGCACAGGGTCTCATTATACCTGTAGACTGTAAGCTCCTGGGGACAGGGTATCATTATACCTGTAGATTGTAAGCTCCTGTGCTTAGGGTCTTATTGTGCTGCTCCATGCTTGCTAGCTGGGCTGGGGGAGGGGGTTTCTGTAGATTGTCGGCTCCTGGGGCTGGGCCCCCTCCTCTCCTCTTGAAATGTTGTTCTTTGAAAGTCTCATTATATCTTTAGACTGTAAGCTCCTGGGGTCAGGGTCTCATTACACCCCTAGACTGTAAGTTCCTGGGGTCAGGGTCTCATTATACCTCTAGACTGTAAGCGCCTGGGGTTAGGGTCTCATTATACCCCTAGACTGTAAGCTCCTGGGGTCAGGGTCTCATTATCCCTGTAGAATGTAAGCTTTTGGGGTCAGGATCTCATTAAACTCCTAGACTGTAAGCTTTTGGGGTCAGGGTTTCATTATACCTCTAGACTGTAAGCTCCTGGGGTCAGGGTCTCATTACACCCCTAGACTGTAAGCTCCTGGGGTCAGGATCTCATTAAACTCCTAGACTGTAAGCTCCTGGGGTCAGGGTCTCATTCTACCCCTAGACTGTAAGCTCCTGGGCACAGGGTCTCATTATACCCCTAGACTGTAAGCTCCTGGGGTCAGGGTCTCATTATACCCCTAGACTGTAAGCTCCTGGGGTCGGGGTCTCATTCTATCCCTAGACTGTAAGCTCCTGGGGTCACAGTGTCATTGTACCTCTAGACTGTAAGCTCCTGGGTTCAGGGTCACATTATACCCCTAGACTGTAAGCTCCTGGGCTCAGTGTCTCATTATACCTCTAGACTGTAAGATCCTGGGCTCAGTGTCTCATTATACCTCTAGACTGTAAGCTCCTGGGGTCAGGATCTCATTCTACCCCTAGACTGTAAGCTCCTGGGGACAGGGTCTCATTATACCCCTAGACTGTAAGCTCCTGGGGTCAGGGTCTCATTATACCTCTAGACTGAAAGCTCCTGGGGTCAGGGTCTCATTATACCTCTAGACTGTAAGCTCCTGGGGTCAGGGTCTCATACCTCTAGACTGTAAGCTCCTGGGTTCAGGGTCTCATTATACCTCTAGACTGTAAGCTCCTGGGTTCAGGGTCTCATTATACCTCTAGACTGTAAGCTCCTGGGGTCGGGGTCTCATTCTACCCGTAGACTGTAAGCTCCTGGGGTCAGGGTCTCATTATACCCCTAGACTGTAAGCTCCCTGGGTCAGGGTCTCATTATACCCCTAGACTGTAAGCTCCTGGGGTCAGGGTCTCATTACACCCCTAGACTGTAAGCTCCTGGGGTCACAGTCTCATTATACCCCTAGACCGTAAGCTCCTGGGGTCAGGGTCTCATTCTTCCCGTAGACTGTAAGCTCCTGGAGTCAGGGTCTCATTACACCCCTAGACTGTAAGCTCCTGGGGTCACAGTCTCATTATACCCCTAGACTGTAAGCTCCTGGGGTCAGGATCTCTTTCTACCCCTAGACTGTAAGCTCCTGTGCTTAGGGCCTTATTGTGCTTCTCCATGCTTGCTGGCTGGGCTGGGGGAGGGGGTTTCTGTAGATTGTCAGCTCCTGGGGCTGGGCCCCCTCCTCTCCTCTTGGAATGTTGATGTTTTGCTTTCCATGCTGTTTCCTGGCTGCCTTGTGTTGTGTCTGGGGAGGGCCTCTGTCTGCTCTCAGTGAGTCATGTTGGGGGGGGGATTCTTGGGCCCCCCACCCCCGCTGTCTCCCTCTCTCCTCCATTTGTCTCTATAAATACATTTTCCTCTCTCCTCCTCCCTCCATCTCTCATCATTTCCTCTGAGCCGGCCGCGGGGTTTGTAGCTTCCCATCCATTGCATGTGATTGTTAGCTCTTGGGTCCAGCTGTTGCCTATAGGCACCCCCCCCCCCCCGTAGATTTTGGTTTCTTTTCCCGGGCTGCCTGGCGATGGCGGCTGTGGTGGGCGCAGTCCTGGCGCAGCGCGCGGCTGTGTGAATGGCTCCGCTCTCCTTGCGTCTCCTAACCGCCGTGCGTTTTCCTTTGCAGGCGATCCCCGCCATGTCCCTGACCCCCCCCAACAGCAACGATGCCTGCCTGAGCATTGTGCACAGCCTGATGTGCCACCGGCAGGGGGGGGAGAATGAGGGCTTCGCCAAGAGAGCCATCGAGAGTCTGGTGAAGAAGCTGAAGGAGAAGAAGGACGAGCTGGACTCGCTCATCACTGCCATCACCACCAACGGCGTTCACCCCAGCAAATGCGTCACCATCCAACGCACGCTGGACGGGCGGCTGCAGGTAGGTGGCTGCATGAAGGGTTAATGGGGATGGGGGGGGTGAGATGGTCTATCCGTGTCTATGCCAGGGGGGGGATCACCGGCGTACCTCCTCCATTAATGACTTCACACCCCTCTGTACCCCAACTGTCCGGGAACCCTCCCCCAATATTCCTCTGAACCCTGACCTCCCCCCTACATTATACCCTCTGAACCCTGACCTCCCCCTTACATTATACCCCTCTGAACCCTGAACTCCCCCCTACATTAATCCCCTCTGAACCCTGACCTCCCCCCTACATTATACCCCTCTGAACCCTGACCTCCCCCCTACATTATACCCCTCTGAACCCTGACCTCCCCCCCTAATTACATCCCCCCTCAAGTCCCAAGTCTCCCCATATTACAT
>BLSH010127104.1:43387-55312 GCA_018402905.1 Glandirana rugosa | reverse complement strand
CCCCCTCTACGTCCTTTCCCCCTCTACGTCCTTTCCCTCTCTACGTCCTTTCCCTCTCTACGTCCTTTCCCTCTCTACGTCCTTTCCCTCTCTTCGTCTTTCCCTCTCTTCGTCTTTCCCTCTCTTCGTCTTTCCCTCTCTTCGTCTTTCCCTCTCTTCGTCTTCAGATCTTGTCTGAGTTTTTGGTTTCTGTTCTTCTAGCCACACCATGTCGGTCTGTAAAAGAGGAGTATTCTCATGACTGTGATATGGAAGCTCCTTCGTGCCTCTCAGCATCTCAAGACCTCCAACCACCTGTCAAACGCCCTCCTTTACCTCAAATGACATCTTCAGACAGCTACAGACCATCTCTGCCACCTCTAACGCTACCCAAAAGCCCTCAGGCAAACGTAGGCATGTACTCCAACATGCCCATATCGCCAACGGGTAAGACACTCTCCAGCACTTTCCATTACCTACTTGGGGGCACATTGGTGTCAATGTTCTTTGTAACACAAATCCTGGAGGACACAGGGAAAATGTACGATCATATTTATGTCTTACTAGTGAGACCTCCTAGGATTGGGTAAAGGGTCTAGGTACTATACTGGGACCTTTTCCAGGGTTAAGTGAAGGTTCTTGGCACCAGACACCGAGGACAAGACATAAGAGGTGCTGACATCACTTTATACATCTTTGGTGGGACCTCATCCAGGGTTAAGTGAAGGTCTTGGGCACCAGTTACCCAGTACAACACATAGTGGTGCTGATATAACTTCATTCATCACTAGTGGGACATTATATGGGATTAAGTGAAGGTTGTGGGCACCAGATACCAAGGACAACATGTAGGGGTGCTGATATTACTTTATCCATCACTGGGGTGGGACCTTATCTGGGGTTAAGTGAAGGTTGTGGGCACCAGATACCAAGGACAACATGTAGGGGTACTGATATTACTTTATACATCACCGGTGGGACCTTATCTGGGATTAAGTGAAGGTTGTGGGCACCAGATACCAAGGACAACATGTAGGGGTACTGATATTACTTTATACTTCACTAGTGGGACCTTATCTGGGATTAAGTGAAGGTTGTGGGCACCAGATACCAATGACAGCATGTAGGGGTACTGATATTACTTTATATATCACTAGTGGGACCTTATCTGGGATTAAGTGAAGGTTGTGGGCACCAGATACCAAGAACAACATGTAGGGGCGATGATATGACATTATTCACCACTACTGGGATCTTATCTGGAGTTAAGTGAAGGTTGCGGGCACCAGATACCCAAGACAACACCTAAAGGTAGTGCTATCATTTTATACATCACTGGTGGAAGCTCATCTAGGGTTAAGTGAAGGTCCTGGGCACCAGTTACTCAGGACAAGATGTTGGTATCACTTTATACTTCATTTCAGGTGCTGATATGACTTTATTCATCACTGGTGGGACCTTATTTGGGGTTAAGTGAAGGTTGTGGTCACCAGATACCGAGGACAACATGTAGGGGTACTTATTTTCACTTTTATACATCACTGGTGGGACCTTATCTATGGTTAATTGAAGGTTCTGGGTACCAGATGCCCAGGACAGCACATAAAGGTACTGATATCACTTTATACTTCACTGGTGGGACCCAATCTAGGGTCAGTGGAAGGTTCTTGGCACCAGATACCCAGGACAACACCTAGAGGTGATGATATGACATTATTCACCACTACTGGGATCTTATCTGGAGTTAAGTGAAGGTTGTGGGCACCAGATACCCAAGACAACACCTAAAGGTAGTGCTATCATTTTATACATCACTGGTGGAAACTCATCTAGGGTTAAGTGAAGGTCCTGGGCACCAGTTACTCAGGACAACACATATGGTTAATTGAAGGTTCTGGGCACCAGATGCCCAGGACAGGACATAAAGGTACTGATATCCCTTTGTTCATCACTGGTGGGACCTTATTTAGGGTTAAATGAAGCTTCTTTGCACCAAATATCTAAATAGAGCGAGGTACTGATATCACTTGATACACCACTGATTGACCTTCATCTAGGGCAGGTGTAGGCAACCTTGGCCCTCCAGCTGTGGTGAAACTACAAGTCCCATGAGACATTGCAAGACCCTGACAATCACAGGCATGACTCCTAGAGGCAGAGGCATGATGGGATTTGTAGTTTCACCACAGCTGGAATGCCAAGGTTGCCTACCCCTGATTTAGGGTTTAATGAAGGTTCTATGCACCGGATATCCAAGTGGCCATGGGAAGGTAGTGAAGTCCCTTTTATATGCCACCGGTTGTCCCTCATTTACAGTATAGGCTACTCAAACCCAATCTCAAATCTCACCAACCGTGCATTTTTGGGGGGTTCCTCTGAGGAACATGGTAGTTTTGAGATCTCCTGACCTAGAGTATAGCGGGCAGGTCACACACCACATCTCCATGACCAATGGCCACATCTCCTGTTGAGTTCTGTGCCATGTCAGTGTTTTCCGCCATCTCCATAACGCCTTCTTCTTCTCGCCCAGTACCTCCTGGTTGCACTCTGCCTCCTCTCACACATGGCGAAGGCCTGATGCCCATAGCTCCTCCTCAGCAAATGGTGTCCAACTCTCCTCCACCGACCCCGACTCACACCTCTCAGAGTAACGGTTACCCATCACCGCCCAAGCAGCCCTACCACAGTAAGTACATCGGGTGGAACGGTGAGAACTTAATGTCTTCCTTACTTTTTGGGTTGCTCTCCTTAATTGCCGGTTTCTATTGTGCAGCCTGGACGGGAAGCAGTACGGCGGCGTATTCACCCAATCCGGTGCAGCCTAACGGGAGAGGAAGCCAACAGCCACCGCTTCACCATCCCAACCAATACTGTAAGTCCTACACTTGCCTACCTACCATCTGGTGCAACCAACTTCTGTGTCCTCTGCTAGCTAATGAACGAGAGGAAGTCGGGCAGGTGATGTCTATTCTGTTTTATTCTATTCCTTTCCTTTTCTATTTTATATTCTGTTTTATTCTATTCCTTTGTTTTCTATTCTATTCCTTTTTCTATTCTGTTTTATTCTATTCCTTTTTCTATTCTATTCCTTTTCTTTTCTATTTTATATTCTGTTTTATTCTATCCCTTTTCTGTTCTATTCCTTTTCTGTTTTATTATAACCCTTTATTTTCTATTGTTGTATTCTATTCTATTTTTCTTTTCTATTTTATATTCTGTTTTATTCTATTCCTTTTCTGTTTTATTCTTTTTTATATTCTGTTTTATTCTATCCCTTTCTATTCTATTCCTTTTTCTATTTTATTCCTTTTCTTTTCTAATTTCTATTCTGTTTTATTCTATTCCTTTTCTGTTCTTTTCTATTCCTTCTGTTCTATTTTCTATTCTATTCCTTTTCTGATTTATTATATTCCTTTTCTATTCTATCTATTTTCTATTCTATTCCTTCTTATATTCAGTTTTATTCTATTCCTTTTCTTTTCTATTTTATTTTCTGTTTTATTCTTTCCCTTTATTTTCTATTCTATTCCTTTTTCTATTCTGTTTTATTCTATTCCTTTTTCTATTCTATTCCTTTTCTTTGCTATTTTATATTCTGTTTTATTCTATTCCTTTTCTGTTTTATTCTTTCCCTTTATTTTCTATTCTATTCCTTTTTCTATTCTGTTTTATTCTATTTCTTTTTCTATTCCTTTTCTTTTCTATTTTATATTCTGTTTTATTCTATTCCTTTTCTGTTTTATTTTATTCCTTTTTATATTCTGTTTTATTCTATCCCTTTCTATTCTATTCCTTTTTCTATTTTATTCCTTTTCTTTTCTAATTTCTATTCTGTTTTATTATATTCCTTTTCTGTTCTTTTCTATTCCTTCTGTTCTATTTTCTATTCTATTCCTTTTCTGATGTATTATATTCCTTTTCTGTTCTTTTCTGTTCTATCTATTTTCAATTCTATTCCTTCTTATATTCAGTTTTATTCTATTCCTTGTCTTTTTTATACTCTGGTTTATTATATTCCTTTTCTGTTTTATTCCTTTTGTGGTCTTTTCTGTTTTATTCTATTTCTTTTTCTATTCCTTTTCTTTTCTATTTTATATTCTGTTTTATTCTATTCCTTTTCTGTTTTATTTTATTCCTTTTTATATTCTGTTTTATTCTATCCCTTTCTATTCTATTCCTTTTTCTATTTTATTCCTTTTCTTTTCTAATTTCTATTCTGTTTTATTATATTCCTTTTCTGTTCTTTTCTATTCCTTCTGTTCTATTTTCTATTCTATTCCTTTTCTGATGTATTATATTCCTTTTCTGTTCTTTTCTGTTCTATCTATTTTCAATTCTATTCCTTCTTATATTCAGTTTTATTCTATTCCTTGTCTTTTTTATACTCTGGTTTATTATATTCCTTTTCTGTTTTATTCCTTTTGTGGTCTTTTCTGTTTTATTCTATTTCTTTTTCTATTCCTTTTCTTTTCTATTTTATATTCTGTTTTATTCTATTCCTTTTCTGTTTTATTTTATTCCTTTTTATATTCTGTTTTATTCTATCCCTTTCTATTCTATTCCTTTTTCTATTTTATTCCTTTTCTTTTCTAATTTCTATTCTGTTTTATTATATTCCTTTTCTGTTCTTTTCTATTCCTTCTGTTCTATTTTCTATTCTATTCCTTTTCTGATGTATTATATTCCTTTTCTGTTCTTTTCTGTTCTATCTATTTTCAATTCTATTCCTTCTTATATTCAGTTTTATTCTATTCCTTGTCTTTTTTATACTCTGGTTTATTATATTCCTTTTCTGTTTTATTCCTTTTGTGGTCTTTTCTGTTTTATTCTATCCCTTTATTTTCTATTCTTTTCCTTTTTCTATTCTGTTTTATTCTATTCCTTTTTCTATTCTATTCCTTTTCTTTTCTGTTTTACATTCTGTTTTATTCTATTCCTTTTCTGTTTTATTATATTCATTTTCTGTTCTTTTCTGTTTTATTCTATCCCTTTATTTTCTATTCCTTTTTTCTTTTCTATTTTCTATTCTGTTTTATTATATTCCTTTATTTTTCTATGTTCTATTAAATTTTTCTTTTTTATTCTATTCCTTTTCTGTCCTTTTCTATTTAATTCCATTTCTTTATTTTCTATTTTTATCCTCCTTATTTTCTATACTACTCCTATTCTATTCAGCAGCCTCAGTAGGACTCATCATCTTATTTCTATTCCTTACTGTATTTGATTGCAATAGGTTTCCCTTTCACAATTCACATTTGAATGTGGATAATTTTCAGTTTCTCTATAATTCTATGTCTCGGATCCGTTGAGATTCGTTCCCTATTGTGATTCGGAAGTTCTGATGCAAGCCGAATAATGGAAATTTTCACCTGAATTTGGATTGGGGAGGAGACGGATTGGGCGTGCCTGGGTTGAATCTAAATGTTAATGGACAACGCATGCGTGGTGGAAGGAATCTGGTGTGACGGGGGTGGGGGTGGTCAAAATATTGAGATGGGAGACTAAGGGGGGGTGGTCAGAACATTGAGATGGGAGACTAAGTGTGTGGGGGGGGTTACCCAATCTGACTCTTGGCTTCGTGGGAACAAGGGTTCTACTTGACCCCTTCTAATATGCAACCTTTGAAGCTCATATCTCACCTTACTTTCCTCGCAGGGCCCCTCCACCAGAGCTCCCCCCAGTACCAGCACCCCGTTTCCAATCACCCAGGTAAGTGGTTGTCTTTGTTTTGGCTTGGAGGCATCTTAGAGTTCCTTGATTTTATGTGACCGACCGCTGTAACCTTCTCGCTCTCGAAAGGTCCGGAGTTCTGGTGTTCCGTCGCCTACTTTGAGATGGACGTCCAGGTCGGAGAAATCTTCAAGGTGCCGTCGAACTGCCCCATCGTCACGGTGGACGGATATGTAGACCCTTCCGGAGGGGACCGGTTCTGTCTGGGGCAGCTGTCCAACGTTCATCGTACCGACACCAGCGAGCGGGCCAGGTGAGGTGCAGGAACACCACACCTAACGTGGTTTAGTTGACGGCCCAATGGGATGATGTTCCAGATTCGTGGTGCTTCTCTACGGGAAACCTGGAAGAGATATTCAGGCCGAAGTTTGTTTTGAACTGCAGCATGCCCCAGCCTTGATCCAACTGCGTTTGGTTTAAAATATTATTATATACACATTTGATATTTTGGGCTTGAGTCTTGGTGGGACCCCATACTGTCTTCTCAGCACCCCTTAGTCCTTGAAGAACTCCATACTGTCCTCCATGCTTCCCTCAGTCCAGTAGGCACCCTATACTTCCCTCTCTGCATCCCTTAGTTGTGGGGGAGCCCTATACTGTCTTTCCAGCTTCTCGAAGTCCCGGAGGGACTCAATACTGTCCTTTCTGCACCTCCCAGGCTTGAAGGGACCCCATACTGTCTTCTCTGCACCATAGGTCTTGAGGAGCTCTTTACTGTTCTCCCTGCTTATGTAAGTCATTTAGTCATCCTATACTTCCATCTGGTCATCCCTTAGTTGTGGGGGAGCCCTATACTGTCTTTCCAGTTTCTCAAAGTCACGGAGGGACTCAATACTGTCCTCTCTGCACCTTCCAGACGTGACCCCATACTGTCTTCTAAGCACCATAGGTCTTGAGGAACTCCTATTCTGTCCTCCCTGCTTCCTTAAGTCCTGTAGTCATCCTGTACTTCCGTCTGTGCATCCTTTAGTTTTGGGGGAGCCCTATACTTTCTTTCCAGCTTCTCTGAGTCCTGGAGTAACTCAATACTGTCCTCTCTTCACCCCCTAGTTCTGGAGGAGCTTCTTACTGTCCTCCAAGCTTCAGTCCTGTAGGTACCCTCTGCATCCTTTAGTCATGGAGGAAACCTGTACTGTCTCTCCAGCTTCTCGCAGTCCTGGAGGGACTCAATACTGTCCTCTCTGCACCTCCCAGGCTTGAAGGGACCCCATATTGTCTTCTCTGCACCATAGGTCTTGAGGAACTCCATACTGTCCTCCCTGCTTCCTTAAGTCCTGTAGTCATCCTATACTTTCTTCTGTGCATCCCTTAGTTTTGCCGGAGCCCTATACTGCCTTTCCAGCTTCTCTGAGTCCTGGAGTAACTCAATACTGTCCTCTCTACACCTTCCAGGCTTGAAGGGACCCCATACTGTCTTCTCTGCACCATAGGTCTTGAGGAACTCCATACTGTCCTCCATGCTTCCCTCAGTCCTGTAGTCATCCTATACTTCCATCTGTGCATCCCTTAGTTTTGGGGGAGCCCTATACTGTCTTTTCAGCTTCTCTGAGTCCTGGAGTAACTTAATACTGTCCTCTCTGCACCCCCTAGTTCTTGAGGCGCTTCATAGTGTCCTCCAAGCTTTCCTCAGTGCTGTAGGTACCCTCTGCATCCTTTAGTCATGGAGGAAACCTATACTCTCTTTCCAGCTTCTCGCAGTCCTGTATGTACTCAATACTGTCCTCTCTGCACCTTTCAGGCTTGAATGGACCCCATACTGTCTTCTCTGCACCATAGGTCTTGAGGAACTTTATACTGTCCTCCCTGCTTCCTTAAGTCCTGTAGTCATCCTATACTTTCTTCTGTGCATCCCTTAGTTTTACGGGAGCCCTATACTGTCTGTCCAGCTTCTAGAAGTCCCGGAGGGACTCAATACTGTCCTCTCTGCACCCCCCAGGCTTGAAGGGACCCCATACAGTCGTCTAAGCACCATAGGTCTTGAGGAACTCCATACTGTCCTCCCTGCTTCCTTAAGTCCTGTAGTCCTCCTATACTGCCGTCTGTGCATCCCTTAGTTTTGCGGGAGCCCTATACTGTCTTTCCAGCTTCTAGAAGTCCTGGAGGGACTCTATACTGTCCCCTCTGCACCTCCTAGTTCTTGAGGAGCTTCATACTGTCCTCAATGCTTCCCTCAGTCCTGTAGGTACCCTTTGCATCCCTTAGTCATGGAGGAAACCTATACTGCCTTTCCAGTTTCTCGAAGACCCAGAGCCGGAGGGACTCAATGCTGTCCTCTCTGCACCTTCCAGGCTTGAAGGGACCCCATACTGTCTTCTCAGCATCCCTTAGTTCTTGAAGAACTTAATACTGCCCTCTGTGCTTCCTTAAGTCCTGTAACAACACTATACTTCCATCTGTGCAGCCCTTAGTTTTAAGGGACCCCTGTACTGCCTTTCCAGCTTCTGAGTCCTGGAGGAACTCAGTACTGTCCTTTCAGCACCCCTTAGCCCTGGAGGAACCCCATACTTCCCTCTCTGTGTAAAATCAGGCCTGGGGAAACCCTATACTGTTCTCCCTGCTCCCCTTAATCCTGGTGGGACCCCATACTTCCCTCTTTGCATCAAATCAGGCCTGGGGAAACCCTATACTGTTCTCCCTGCTCCCCTTAATCCTGGTGGGACCCCATACTTCCCTCTTTGCATCAAATCAGGCCTGGGGAAGCCTATTCTGTTCCTCCTGCTCCCCTTTAATCCTGGAGGGACCCCATCATTTCCTCTCTGCAGCCTTCCATCTTGGGTAACCCTATATTGTCCTCTCTGCTCCCTTAAGTCCATGAGGAAACCCAGACTTCCCATGCTGCATTCCTTGGTCCTGGGGGAACCCCATACTGTTGTCTATTTACCGAACAGTCCTGGGCTGACCCATTACTGCTCTCCCTGCTCCCTCAGCCTTGAAGGGGCCTTATATTGCCCTCCGTACTCCCTCAGTCCTGTAGGGACCCCGTATGGTCCTCCCAAAAATGCTACCTGTCAGATTTTTATTTTAATCATCCTAAAACCCCATCAAAGGTGTCGGATGTTTTTATTATTATTGTGATATTTCAGAATTTGGTGGTGAAATTTGCTCTCCGTGTTTTCCAGGCTTCACATCGGGAAGGGTGTTCAGTTGGAGTGCCGCGGAGAGGGCGACGTGTGGATGCGCTGTCTCAGCGACCACGCCGTCTTTGTACAGAGTTACTACCTAGACAGGGAGGCGGGCCGGGCCCCGGGGGATGCCGTGCACAAAATCTACCCTGGAGCCTACATCAAGGTAACGATTCCTTCTTCTCTTCCCGTTGTTTGAAATCCATTTCAGAATCTCTGCGTCTGTAACCCGGGAATCTTTTCCGTTGCGTTCCTCAGGTGTTCGATTTGCGGCAGTGTCACCGCCAGATGCAGCAGCAAGCCGCCACGGCGCAGGCGGCGGCAGCAGCTCAAGCCGCGGCGGTGGCTGGGACAATCCCTGGTCCTGGGTCCGTGGGTGGAATCGCACCGGCTGTCAGTAAGTACCGAGTCCCACCATGGATGGTAGATGGCGTATCATGGTGTCCATGGGTGGCCATGGATCGTAGATGGTGGTCTGACGTACGGGCAAAATTTGACCGCATTTTATTTTATTACATCGTTCCTTAAAGACTATGGTTCCTACTGTGTGTTCCAAGTCTTCGGCGAAGAGGGTTGGGTTTGGCGGGAACTATCTGGGTACCACATGTGGCCTAAGCCTTCACTGTTCTGATATGTTCTCTTTGTAGGTCTGTCGGCAGCGGCTGGTATCGGCGTGGATGACCTCCGCCGCCTCTGTATCCTGCGCCTCAGCTTTGTCAAGGGATGGGGGCCGGATTACCCACGTCAGAGCATCAAGCAGACGCCGTGTTGGATAGAAGTTCACCTGCATCGGGCCCTGCAGCTCCTTGACGAAGTTCTCCATACGTTACCGATGGCCGACCCCAATTCGGTCAACTAATTGAGGCCAGTGAAGCATGAACAGTTTATTGCACGAGGCTTTCATCTCTACCATGAGTTCTTCTGGGTTCTCTGGAGTCAAAAACTTATCCTACGTGATTGGCAAAGTGCCATCAGATGCCCATCATCCTACAGAGGTGAGCCATGGTGGTCCCCTTCTCAACAGGATTTTGGAGGTCCACTTCAAGTCAGGGACACTTGACTAGGCCATCTTGACTTGACCATCTATGAGCTTGTTGGACCAAACCATGGCCATGGATATGGAGTTGGCCTCCCTTTTGTGTCTAAAGGGCCTTCGCTCTTCTAGGAAGGCTTTCCACAAGATTTTGGAGGGTGTCGGTGGGAATTCGTGAAGTCAGGTACTGATGTTGGGACGCCTATATGGCTCATAATTGGAGTTTTAATCCATCCCAAAGGTGTTCCAGTAGGGTTGGGGTCAGGGCTCTGTGCAGGACAAAAATCCCTCCACACCAAACTGGTGGAACCATGTCTTTATGGCTTTGTACTGAGGGTCACAGTTATGGCGGAACACTAAAGGGCCTTCAACGTCAGGTTGGAAGAGCACAATTGTCTACAATGTCGGTGTATGTTGTGGGATTACCAGTATTGTTGCTGGGAGCACCTGAACTCCATCACTGGGGAGGGAAATGCCATACTTTTTGGCCATATGTTGGAGGACATTGACTGCAGAAGGAACCCAAAATCCAGACACCTTCCCCAAAATAACTTTCTCTATGCCATTAAGACACTTTGGGCTACCTCAGTTGCAGACCACCCCCGACTTTCCATGCCGCCAAGAGACTTTTTTTTTTAAGCTGCCTAAAATAGGCAAACATTAATTTTACTTTGTCGGTTTTAAGAGGTTTGGGGGGGAGGGCGGGGTGGGGGCTGCGATGACACTGGTACCAAAAAAAAAAAACATTTACCAAATATTACCACGGAGGAACGATTGCAGACGACGGAAAGTGGACATTTTATTTTATATAAATGAGTTTCCACATAGAAACTGACTTATCCTAAATAAAATATTTATGTATTATTGCTTATAAAGGTGTCTTCTATGATTTTTTTTTTTTTTTTATTATTTTTTTTTTTTTAAATAATTATTATATATAATTGTTTTTATTATAATTTAATAGAAAAAAAATAAATCTATATATTTACTTGTTTTTTTAAATTAAATAATTATATTAAATAATAATTAAAATAAATAGAATAAAAATAAAATAAATAAATATTCGAATTACAAAAAATAAGTGTGTGTATACAGTATGTGACAAAAGTAAGTACACCCCTCCCATCATGTGACAACACTGAAGAGCTGACACTTTGCTACAATGTAAAGTAGTGATTGTACAGCTTGTATAACAGTGCAAATTTACTGTCCCCTCAAAATAACTCAACACACAGCCATTAATGTCAACAAAAGTCAGTACACCCCTAAGTGAAAATGTCCAAATTGGGGCCCAAAGTGTCAATATTTTGTGTGGCCGCCATTATTTTCCACCCTCTTGGGCATGGAGGTCACCAGAGCTTCACAGGTTGGCACTGGAGTCCTCTTCCCCCTCCTCCATGACGGCATCACAGAGCTGGTGGATGTTAGAGACCTTGCACTCCTCCACCTTCCATTTGAGGAGCCCCACAGATGGTCAATAGGGTTTAGGTCTGGAGATGCTTGGCCAGTCCATCACCTTTACCCTCAGCTTCTTTAGCAAGGCAGTGGTCCTCTTGGAGGTGTTTGGGGTCGTTATGTTGGAATACTGCCCTGCGGCCCAGTCTCTGAAGGGAGGGGATGCTCTGCTTCAGTATGGCACAGTACATGTTGGCATTCATGGTTCCCTCAATGAACTGTAGCTCCCCAGTGCCGGCAGCACTCATGCAGCCCCAGACCATGACCCTCTCACCACCATGCTTGACTGTAGGCAAGACACACTTGTCTTTGTGCTCCTCACCTGGTTGCCGCCACACACGCTTGGCACCATCTGAACCATTGTACATGACACGGTATGACTTCGTCTCGTAGGGGAGGGAAGTCTCTGACCCGGCGTCCCGTCATAAGGTTGTATTGCTGGGGTTTGTGGAGGTTCTCCTGGTGACGGAACGATTTCTTCGACTCCCATTTCCACTACCTGACCGGTTCGTAGAGGTCTGGATTTGGGATAACTGGTAGACACCCCGAGGAGTTTACCTTCCACCTCCTCACGTTCCAGAGATTGTAGGTGGTCGAGACACTACG
>BLSH010127104.1:20603-34231 GCA_018402905.1 Glandirana rugosa | reverse complement strand
GACGTGAGCCACACTTGGGTTACGTGATTGGTGCTGTACAAAGTCCATGACCCAAGTCTCACTGTGGTGCATGACTCTGGGAATAAAGAGGACACCGTCCCTGGTGGGGGACACTCTATATCTCTGCATTGGGCCATCTCCCCCATGCTGGAATGTCCAAAAATAAAATGAACCTTCGATAGAAGCTATCCGTCTGCAGGGCCGGACTCCACAGGGGGTACCATGGTGATGTTGAGGGACGAGGTACTGATGTGGCTCCTGACTCTGGATAGGTAAATTCACTCTGAACCCAGTACCTGAAACATGTCGTGGTTAGTGCATTGGGTTCACACCGAGTGCAGGGCTGTTTCCTGCGCGTTACCACAATGCAATGAGCATGGCTTCCCCGGAAGGACGCTGCCTGCCAGGGTAAGACAAAGAAGTTCTGTATCGTCACCGGATCAGCTAGAACAGTGGTTCTCAACCCTGTCCTCAAGTACCCCCAGCAGGCCATGGTTTCAGGTTTTCCTTTATTTAGCACAGGTGCTTTAAATCAGAGTCAATGGCTTGGTATTTTGGACAGCTATTTTATCTAAGAGAAATTCGCAAAACATGGCCTGTTGGGGGTACTCGAGGACAGGGTTGAGGACCACTGAGCTAGAAGACTGCAGGAAAGGGTCTGTTCTTTGGACGGAGTGGAGCCCCTGTCTGGTTCTACTTCTATCTGGAAGAGCTTTCACCACACCTCTTGTCCTGCTGACAAAGGTGTCACTAAATAGAACGTGAGGGGAAACCTCTAACGGTGGTCACACGATCGCAACCATTGATTAAAACATGCAACACATACAGTATAATGGAAAAAATGATCAATTAAAACGATCAATCTATATTATGATCGGTTCTCTGATATACATGCGGATATTTGATTAATCAGAAGCGAGACTCCACCAAGGCCAATCAACTTACTCAAGTCAAAACAATCAAATGGAGGGTAAGCGGTTCACTGTTCATATTCAATCATTTCAGTCCTATTGATATTGGTACATTTTATTATCTAGGCTGATAATATTGATACATTTTATATAGATATTAGGCTGATCATACTGAAACAAGTGAGGCCACCTTTAGGTTTGCCATCCTGGATGGTTGGGAGGTAAGTGGTCTGCCTGGTGAGAAGATGCTGTGAGTTCTCAAACCCTTTCTTTACCAATTTACAATTCTATCAGTCCTCGTCCAGGAGAAAAAAAAGAAGAGCAAACAACGCTAATAAAGGAACAGAGAGCTTTGGTGGGAAATTCCCTGGAAGCCGAGAAAGTGCCATGACTTAGAAGTCCTCTAGTCCTTGTTCTGGATCTTGTATCTGTATATCTGCAGACCAGCACGCCACCCTATATAAGGAGGACATGGCTGGTTGGTAAGTCCTCCAGGGGCTAAGAAAGGAGCTGCGAGTCAAAACCATTCCTTTACGTCTTTATAATTCCACCAGTCCATGTCCTGGAGAAATAGGAGGATGACTACACCACACTACGTAAAGAAGAGCTGGATGGTGTGCAGGCACTTTGGGTTCGAAACATTCCTTTACGTCTTTATAATTCCACCAGTCCATGTCCTGGAGAAATAGGAGAATGACTACATGAAACTAGGTAAAGAAGAGATGGACGGGTGGTAAGTCCTCTGAATGGTCAGCAGGCACTGTGGGTTCAAACTATTCCTTTACGTCTTTATAATTCCACCAGTCCATGTCCTGGAGAAAAAGGAGAATGACTACACCACACTACGTAAAGAAGAGCTGGATGGGTGGTAAGTCCTCTGTATGGTGTGCAGGCACTTTGGGTTCGAAACATTCCTTTACGTCTTTAAAATTCCACCAGTCCATGTCCTTGAGAAATAGGATGACTACACCACACTACGTAAAGAAGAGCTGGATGGTGTGCAGGCACTTTGGGTTCGAAACATTCCTTTACGTCTTTAGAATTCCATCAGTCCATGTCCTGGAGAAATAGGAGGATGACTGCACCACACTAGGTAAAGAAGAGATGGATGGGTGGTAAGTCCTCTGGATGGTCAGCAGGCACTGTGGGTTCAAACTATTCCTTTACGTCTTTATAATTCCACCAGTCCATGTCCTGGAGAAAAAGGAGAATGACTACACTACACTACGTAAAGAAGAGCTAGATGGGTGGTAAGTCCTCTGTATGGTGTGCAGGCACTTTGGGTTCGAAACATTCCTTTACGTCTTTAAAATTCCACCAGTCCATGTCCTTGAGAAATAGGAGGATGACTACACCACACTACGTAAAGAAGAGCTGGATGGTGTGCAGGCACTTTGGGTTCGAAACATTCCTTTACGTCTTTAGAATTCCATCAGTCCATGTCCTGGAGAAATAGGATGACTACACCACACTAGGTAAAGAAGAGATGGATGGGTGGTAAGTGCTCTGGATGGTGAGCAGGCACTGTGGGTTCAAACCATTCCTTTACCTCTTTATATTTCTCTTGTTCTGGAGAAATAGGACAAACACATTGTGGCCACCTTAACACCTTCTCTTTGCATCCAATGAGGTCCAGGTGCTACAAGATGATCTCCCACTGCCCGAAACATGTTCAATGAGACACCATTCCCCCCACTCAGTGCATGATTAAAGTTGAACTTTTTGGCGTGGATATGAGAAGACGGGAGGAAAGTCTATGGCTTCTTGTGACACAGACATAGATTACAAATTATAGTCTTATAGCTTCACGGAGATCTGAGAGCACATCAACCAGAGCCATGAACCATCCAAGAAGGTGTTCATTCATGATGATGCAGAAAATGGTGTCAATTCACTTATCTCAAGTTCACCCAACCTACAGATCTAAGCACTCAACAGCCGGAGCCATGACCCTTTGACGTCCATCTACAGTGATGCTAAAAATGGCGCTGATTCACTTATCTCCGGAGTTCACCCAATTCCCAGATCTGAGCGCTGAACAGCCGGAGCAACACAGAGCTGCCAAGTTGTACATTTTTGTTTTCTTTCCAAAATTGTATTTTCATTACGTTCCATATGTTTTCTTTTTTTTTTTTTTAAGGGTGGATCCCACAGGAGAAATGGCTCAGTGTTTAGTTCCTTTGTTTTGTAAGCTCGGAGTCATGAGATCGAATCCAGCTATTTCCATCTTTACATTCGCCATCCTGGATGGCTGGGAGGTAAGCGTTCTGGCTGCTGAGAAGATGTTGCGAGTTCAAACCCTTTCTTTACCACTTTACAATTCTACCAGTCTTCGTCCAGAAGAAAAAAAGAATATCAAACCACGCTAAATAAGGAGCAGAGGGCTTGGTGGGAAATTCCCTGGAAGCTGAGAAAGTGCCGTGACTTATAAGTCCTCCAGTCCTTGTTCTGGAGATATATTTGTAGACCAGCACACCACCATAAGGAGGACATGGCTGGGTGGCAAGTCCTCCAGAGGCTAAGAAAGGAGCTGTGAGCCTGAACCATTCCTTTACGTCTTTAGAATTCCACCAGTCCATGTCCTGGAGAAATAGGAGGATGGCTACACCACACCACGTAAAGAAGCGATGGCTGAGTGGTAAGTGCTCTGGCTGGTGAGCAGGCACTGTGGGTTCAAACCATTCCTTTACCTCTTTATATTTCCACCAGCCCTTGTTATGGAGAAATAGGAGGACGAACATATTAGTCTACGTGAGGAGGAGATGGCTCAGAGGACTAATAGCCCCATACGAGGGCTGATGGTGCGATGGGACTGAGAGTTCGAATCCCTGAGTGATCTCCTGCTGGCTCTGTCCAGGTTACCTCCCCTCCAGTATCCTGGGCAGTGATCTGCACGAGTTGCAGGTCCCTGTGGTGGTGCAGAGAGCTGGCATCACTTGAGAGTTGGCCCAATGTATACTGAGATAGATGATCTCATCCACACAAGAGGCTTGTGCTAGGAGAGATGATACCATAACAGGAAGTGGGTGCAGTTGGCATCATATGAGATTGCCCAGTGTGCCCCCAGATAAATGAGGGCATATTCACTATTTTTTATTAAAAAAAAAGTTTTGCTTTTTTCTCCCTCCCCTCATGTTATCCTGGGGCTGCTGTCCTCTCATGTTGGGAGACACCTTCAACCTCCCACATCTTGGTAGATATGGGAGGTGTTGGTGTTCCCACCACAGGGAGGACCTTCAACCTTCTAATCCACCACATTCTGGAAGATACAGGAGGTGATGGTGTGCCCACGATTGGGAACCTCTCATTGTGGGGAGACACATCCAGGGTCTCAAGGAGATATCGGCTCTGGGATTCGAACTCACAGCTGCAGAGCCTACAGCCAGAAGACTTACCCCTGAGCCACCACCTCCTCCCACACCTCATTGTGCTCGTCCATCATACTTCAGGTCAAGATCTAAAATATAAGAAGGAGAAATATGAGGTTCAAGCTGACCTCTGAGCCATTTCCTCATCCAACACATCTTCCATTTACATAACAGGCAACCAATAGATGGCTTTAGTGGACAGAGCCCCACTGAGCACATGACATGAAGACACAGGAAAGGTAGAGGGCACATGTCCATACAGTAAGTGTCCCACCAAGAAAAGAATGACCCAACCAAAAGGTTAAAACCTCCATGTCTGGTAAGTATACTCCTACTATCCCACAATGCAGTGCACAGAAAGGGTCAGCATTGACCGGTTGCATGGCTGCTATTACAGACAACAGTATGACAGGTCCTCTCTAAGACAACAGCTAACCCAACCTGTCTATACAACTTTACCCATTATGGTTGTAACAGCATAGTTGGCACCGACGACTGGACGTTCCCAGAGGGACTCACACAAAGACCTGGCTTTGCAAGCCTAATTAGGCATGGTGTGCACGACCTCATCCAATAACCCCAGTGATCAGTAGTCCAAGCAGAGCAGGGAAAGCCCTTCCTCCATCATAGCAACCAAACATTTTTGTTTTGGTGCAACCTGTTTGGCTACCGACATACCCAGGAGCAAAAGTTCAAACATCCACTTAAAGTGTAGACCCAAGAGCAAAAACGCCATATAATGTGGCTTACCGGTCCTTAGATGAGGTGGCCTCGTTGGTTTTCTTTTTTCGGGCTAAGAACCTTTTCAAATACAGTAATTATACAATTTTTTTGTACCATAAAATAATTTTCTCCATGTCCATTGGAGGACACAGCTTTGCTTTAGACCAGTGGTCTCCAAACTGCAGTCTGCGGGGGCCAGATGCAGCCCTTTACTTGCCTTTATCCAGCCCTTGGGGCACTATTCCATCCATTGACATCCACTGTTGCTGACACCAACAATGAGGCACTGTTCCTCCCATAGACACCATCAAAAGGGCACCATTGACACCAACAATGGGGCACAATTCCTTCCATTGACACCAACAACGGGCCACAATTCTTCCTATTGACACCAGCGATGGGGCATAATTACTGTCCTTGTCACCAACAATGGGACACTATTCCTCCCACTTACACCATCAAAAGGGCACAATTCTCCGCACTGACACCGATAGGGCACATTTCCCTCCCACTGGATGCCAGGACATTTTCTACTCCCATTGGCCTTAGTCCAGCCCCCATAAAGTCTGAAGGACAGTAAACTGGTCCTTTGCTTAGAAAGTTTGGAGACCCCTGCTTTAGATCATCACCTACTGAGTACAGTGCCACCTGCAGGAGCAGGGCGCTAGGTACAACCTTAACAAAAATAACCACAGAGACAGTTGAAGGGGGACCTTCTGGTGGCCAAAACTCCCCATCACATGGACCATCCAAGGTAAATGGCAAAGCAGTACAAACAAAAGGAGTTTATTGATACGCAAGGGTAGCATCAAGCCAAAGTGGTGGGTGCCGTGTCCACCAATGAATGCAGAGAAAAGGATCATACGGCAAGTACCAAAAAAATTCTATTTTCTCTTTTGCTCATTGGAGGACACAGCTCTGCTTTAGGTCATCACCTACGGGGACATCACACCAGGGCAGGAAGATAATAGACTGGAAAATTGGCCTATATCATTTATTTAACGTGGTTGGTCTATCAGGCTGCTGTCACCCAAAACTGGCATCTATCTTGTAACACTTGGTGAATGTACGACGACCAACTTGCCACCATGCACACCTGAGGCGTATTGATGGTGAGACCAGGTGGTGCTTACCGAAATGCACTGGAACCAGTACAGCCCTTCTCAGTGTTTGATAACATACAACTTGGACAATGGTTTTCCATATTAATTGAGATACAGTAGCAGTTGACACTGCAAGGCCCTTATGTGGGCCCTCTACAACCTCAAATAGGGAATGCAACCAACGAAACCCAGAAGTGGCATTCAAATACACCTAATGGGTCTGACTACATTCTAAGAATGTAAGGCTAGCTACTCAGGGTGGACCGGCTTTGGACAAAGCGATGGAAGCACAAGGTCTTCATTTATGTGGAAATTAAAGCCGGCCATAGATGGTTCGAACATCGGCCGGTTCAACAGGGACCGGCCAAGATTCGAACCATCTATGGGAAGCCATGGGTACCAAAGTCGATCCATAGCCACTAGCAATAATCACTGTATTCTCCCAACAGGGATGGCTTCCCCCGCTCTCACCCACCAGGAGAACACCTTAGCTCTGCGGGAGGCGTTCCCCCATCAACACTGACTGTGTTGATGAGGGAAGTGGGTGTTTTTTTTTTTCCTGCAACCCATGTTTGCAAGAAAGAAAAAGTGCATCATCTACGGCCTGTCAAAAATTCTTGAAAGAAGGCCAACCTTATCTTTATGAAGGAACAAAAAAAATAGATTACCCCCGCCAATTTGGAGACTCTACGTGCCGAAATAATGGCTACTAGGAATTCCACTTTCTGAGAGAGGTTCTCCTCAACAACCTCAAAAGGTGGCTTTTGTTTCACAGACAACATCAAGCTAAGGTCCCATGGCAACAATGGTGGCCTGACTGCAGGGACGACCCGTTTAACCTCCTGAATAAAGGTGCATACAAATGGCATCAATGCCAGGGGATGCTGAAATAAAACCGCAATTTGCCGATACTTGACCCTCGCTTGTGCTTTAGACCAACCACTGCTCCACCCCATGCTGGAGAAAATCCAGGAGATGGGCAATGGAGAAAGAACGAGGGCATACCCCTACAGACTCACACCACCCAACATATGTCTTCTAAGTATGATTGTAAACCTTAAAAAGACAGGGCCTTGCAGGCCTTAAGCATGGTGTGGATCAGTGGTCCTCAAGTACCCCCAACAGGCCATGTTTTGAGAATTTCTCTTTGATAAAATAGCTGTCCAAAATACCAAGCCATTGACTCTGATTTAAAACACCTGTGCAAGACAAATGAAAACATGACCTGTTGGGGGTACTTGAGTACTGAAGTTGAGAACCACTGGTGTGGATGACCCCTTTAGTAACCCTCTGTCCCTCAGCACTTGGCTTACAACAACCATTCCAGCTATAAAGGAGGGTGCTAAATGGGCTCTTAAGACAACATGTCTTCCTGAAGCAGTAGATGCTATGGAGCGTCTACTACCAGACACTCGATAGCCGGGCACCAGGACCTGCAAGGCCAATCCAGAGCAACCTGGACCACCGTAATACCCTGGACTTCTATCCAGCACAGTAGTATTGGCAAAATTCTATAGCGGCATATTTCTGCTGCCATATTTGCCCGCAGGTCCTTGGACTTTGCCATGGTCCTGTTCACCGTTTCACTCTAGAAGTTTGACATCTAGTGTTCCCCATGCCTGGTGGAGTTGTTGGAAGACTTCTAGGAGAAAGGCCCGCTTTCCCTGATGCAGGCAATTCCGACTAAGCTAGTCTGCTTGCCACTTCTACCCCTACTATGTCTTACCTACTGGTCTTTGACCATCTTAGGATGTGGGACCCTTCCACCGCTGGCACCATGCTCTTGGTCCTCCTGGTGGTTTATATACACCACCACTTTGTTGTTGTCGAAGTATACCCTCGGCGGGTGTCCTTTCAACGATGCAGGGCCCGCCCATCTATTCACTTGAAGTTCCAGAATTTTTATAGGAAACAGGGACTCATGGGCTCCCGCGAGCCCCGAGTGGACTGGAGTCCCAGTACTCCTCCCCAGCCATGGAGGCCGGCCTTCCTATTTACCAGCGCAGAGGGAGGAGCACCTTCCCGACTAGCAGCAGATGAAATCGGCTTTTCGAAACTAAAAGAGGACTTTGTCAGGCGACTTACCTTGATCCCCCTTGTCTAGGGACAGCGGTGCCTTGTTCCACTGAGACAGGCCGCTCTGGTGTTGCACCTTCAGAAACACTTTGAGCCTCGGTGTTGGCATGACCACCTCTGAGCACACAGGGGAACTTGAAGTTTCGGTTTCCATAGTTTTTCAAATGTGAGGAACACCTTGGCTTGGTTGGTATCCAAGACCAACCACAGGTGTTCCAAGTGGAGAGGTTGAAACAGCGAAGACTTCTCAAGATTTAAAAGCCACCCGTTCTCCTCCAGAATCCAAATTATGCAGGACAGGTTGGCCTTTTCAGTTGTACCTAGGGTCCTACACCTGTAGGTGGCAGTACACCCAATAGGTGATGATCTAAAGCAGAAGCTGTGTCCTCCAATAAACAATAGAGAAATCTCACATTTTGAAGCTCACCAGTCCTTGGATGTAGATGCTGCATTTGTTTTCTTTATTTTCAGAACATTTTCAGCCAGGACAGAAAAATTGCTGTTGATTTTGCCATAAATTCGATGTCCTTGTAACTTCGATCAACTTAAATCTCAAATGATCTTATCAACTTTCCCAGCTATCTTCTATCAACTACAGGACACCTCAACCACCCCATAACTCGAGGAGGAGGTGTACAGAACACCACCTAAGTTATGGAGACGAGGATTGGGGGAGGAGTTTTGTAGTCCTGTACTAGGGGGTGACAACGCTCCTTCTCCAGAGACACAGTACAGTGGTTGTTGTCACCCTTGGACAGGAAGTGTGTTACTTCCCTAGGACAGGAAGAGTGTAAAGGAAGGGAAAAGAGCCTGAAAAAAAGAAAACAAATGCAGTGGCCACATCTAAGGACTGATATGCAGCAATATATAAAGGTTTTTCAGTCACCATAAGGAACATGCTGATTGGAGGAGACTACAGAGTGACAGGGAGACCCGCTCAACACTGTGTTGCTTCCCCTTTCACTATCCAGTCACAGGTTGGGGGCTTGTCCGGGATGCCCTGCGTTTAGCTGAAAGCAAGTTGAAGGATGCTGGACATTAGACTATGGACATCTGGTGGCAGAAAATAAGTACTGCAGGGGTAATCTCTGGATTCCAGGTGAATATTGCAACAAACGCCGGTTTGTCACAAGTTGGGGGCTCATCCGGGATGCCCTGAGTTTAGGGGGAAGCAGGTAGAAGGATGCTGGCCATTAGACTAGGGACATCTGGTGGCAGCAAATAAGTACTACAGGAGAATTCTCTGGATTCCAGGGGAATATTGCAGCAAACGCTGGTTTGTCACAAGTTGGGGGCTTATCTGGGATGCCGAGTTTAGAGGGAAGCAGGTTGAAGGATGCTGGCCATTAGACTGGGGACATCTGGTGGCAGAAAATAAGTACTGCAGGGGTAATCTCTGGATTCCAGGTGAATATTGCAACAGACACCGGTTTGTCACAAGTTGGGGGCTTATCTGGGATGCCGAGTTTAGAGGGAAGCAGGTTGAAAGGATGTTGGCCATCAGACTGGGGACATCTGGTGGCAGAAAATAAGTATTGCAGGGGAAATCTCTGGATTCCAGGTGAATATTGCAGCAAACGCTGGTTTGTCACAAGTTGGGGGCTTATTTGGGATGTCCTGAGTTTAGGGGGAAGCAGGTTGAAGGAAAGAAAATAAATACTGCAGATGTAATCTCTGGATTCCAGGTGAATATTGAAACAAACGCCAATTTGTAACAAGTTGGGGGCTCATCCGGGATGCCCCGAGTTTAGAGGGAAGCAGGTTGAAAGGATGCTGGCCATTAGACTGGGGACATCTGGTGGCAGAAAATAAGTACTGCAGGGGTAATCTCTGGACACCAGGTGAATATTGCAACAAACACCGGTTTATCACAAGTTGGGGGCTCATCCGGGATGCCCTGAGTTTAGGGGGAAGCAGGTTGAAGGATGTTGGCCATCAGACTGGGGACATCTGGTGGCAGAAAAAAAGTACTGCAGGGGTAATCTCTGGATTCCAGGTGAATATTGCAACAAACACCGGTTTATCACAAGTTGGGGGCTTATCTGGGATGTCCTGAGTTTAGGGGGAAGCAGGTTGAAGGATGTTGGCCATTAGACTGGGGACATCTGGTGGCAGAAAATAAATACTGCAGGGGTAATCTCTGGATTCCAGGTGAATATTGCAACAGGCACCGGTTTATCACAAGTTGGGGGCTTATCTGGGATGCCCTGAGTTTAAGGGGAAGCAGGTTGAAAGGATGCTGGCCATTAGACTGGGGACATCTGGTGGCAGAAAAGAAGTACTACAGGAGAATTCTCTGGATTTCAGGTGAATATTGAAACAAACGCCAATTTGTCACAAGTTGGGGGCTCATCCGGGATGCCCCGAGTTTAGAGGGAAGCAGGTTGAAAGGATGCTGGCCATTAGACTGGGGACATCTGGTGGCAGAAAATAAGTACTACAGGAGAATTCTCTGGATTTCAGGTGAATATTGCAGCAAACGCTGGTTTATCACAAATTGGGGGCTCATCCGGCATGCCCTGAGTTTAGGGGGAAGCAGGTTGAAGGAAAGAAAATAAGTACTGCAAAGGATGCTGGCCATTAGACTGGGGACATCTGGTGGCAGAAAATAAGTACTGCAGGGGTAATCTCTGGATTCCAGGGGAATATTGCAAGAAACGCCGGTTTGTCACAAGTTGGGGGCTCATCCGGGATGCCCTGAGTTTAGGGGGAAGCAGGTTGAAAGGATGCTGGCCATTAGACTGGGGACATCTGGTGGCAGAAAATAAGTACTACAGGAGAATTCTTTGGATTCCAGGGGAATATTGCAGCAAACGCTGGTTTGTCACAAGTTGGGGGCTTATCTGGGATGCCCTGAGTTTAGGGGGAAGCAGGTTGAAAGGATGCTGGCCATCAGACTGGGGACATCTGGTGGCAGAAAATAAGTACTGCAGGGGGTAATCTCTGGATTCCAGGTGAATATTGCAACAAACGCTGGTTTGTCACAAGTTGGGGGCTCATCCGGGATGCCCTGAGTTTAGGGGGAAGCAGGTTGAAGGATGTTGGCCATTAGACTGGGGACATCTGGTGGCAGAAAATAAGTACTGCAGAGGTAATCTCTGGATTCCAGGTGAATATTGCAACAGGCACCGGTTTATCACAAGTTGGGGGCTTATCTGGGATGTCCTGAGTTTAGGGGGAAGCAGGTTGAAGGAAAGAAAATAAGTACTGCAGAGGTAATCTCTGGATTCCAGGTGAATATTGAAACAAACGCCAATTTGTCACAAGTTGGGGGCTCATCAGGGATGCCCCGAGTTTAGAGGGAAGCAGGTTGAAAGGATGCTGGCCATTAGACTGGGGACATCTGGTGGCAGAAAATAAGTACTACAGGAGAATTCTCTGGATTTCAGGTGAATATTGCAGCAAACGCTGGTTTATCACAAATTGGGGGCTTATCTAGGATGCCGAGTTTAGAGGGAAGCAGGTTGAAGGATGTTGGCCATTAGACTGGGGACATCTGGTGGCAGAAAATAAGTACTGCAGGGGTAATCTCTGGATTATTGCAACAAACGCCGGTTTGTTGCAAGTTGGGGGCTCATCCGGGATGCCCTGAGTTTAGAGGAAGCAGGTTTAAGGATGCTGGCCATTAGACTGGGGACATCTGGTGGCAGAAAATAAGTACTGCAGGGGAAATCTCTGGATTGAACATTGCAGCAAAAGCTGGTTTTATTTTATCTTTTAGCTGGCTTATGTTTATCCTCTTATTTATGGGTGGAGTTCTACTTCAAGGGATCATCTTCGATTTTTACTACTAAGGACCTGGAAAGAATTCACACGACTTTTTTTTTTTTTTTTGCCGATAATATTTATTGTTACAATCGCATGGCAGGAATGTTAAAGCTGGTATTCACAGAACAATCAAAAAAAACCCCCCAAAAAACTACAATCAACGAACGGAGTTCACTCTGTACAAACGAGAGGTGGACAATCTGCGGCAGTTGAGGGTCCACAGGTCCCAGTGTGCTCTAGGACAGGGCATGCCGGGACACGGAGCGCCCCAGCAGCGTTTGACACCAGCGGCCGTATCAGATATGGACGCTGACTCCACCCACACAAGGGCCCAGCTTGGGAAGTAACCGCGTAAACAAATGGTCACATGACTAGAGCGCGACTATAGTAGCAAGGCCGTAACATAGCACCATGTTTACAGAATGCAGACGAGACTCTATTGGTAAACAGGGGAGGGGTGGGGTCTCACCTGCGTCCGCCCACCCCTTTATTGCCGCCAAGCTACGAAATGGAAGTCATGCATCACAATGGAAGGCTGTTCTAGCGCAGTCTCTCTCAAGCGTTTTTTTTTTTTTTTTGGCACTGGACGCCCTCTTTTTTTTTTGGACTCTGGGTTTTCGGAAGTTGTCACGCCGGGACGCCTGCGGACCTGGACTGGTCGGGGTCTCCAGGAAACGTTAAAAAAAAAGATGGCTCAACTCCAGAGGTTCCCTCCGCCGATCGGCCTCACTTGTTGGGGGAGGTCGGGGAGTGGTGCGCTCCCGATTCCAGCATGGCCCTCCTCCGCGCCGTCTCTTTGGCCACGCTGTGATTCAGGCGCCTCAGACGCTCCTGTGACAACGGAAAGCGATGGTTAGACAAGGGTTGGGGGGATGTGAGCCTCGTGTCGCGGATGACGGGTTATGGCCGTCCCCTCACCTGTGCGTTCTGCAGGATGTTGTTCACCAGGACGACCCTGCGGCGAGCGTTCAGCAGCTTCTTCACGTACGGGTCCAGGTCCAGCGCCACCTTCTGGTCCTCGTTGATCTTGCAGAGTTCTGGAGGAAGACAGAAAACAAAGCGGCTTCCATCACAAATAAAACCGGCCGTCGTCTCTGGATTATATAAATTACACACATGCCTATCCAGGACCATTCTCCCCCGAGCACCTACCAGATGCCAGGCTGTCAATGTGCTCCCGCAGGTCCACCTGACTCTCCCTGTAAAGAA
This sequence comes from Glandirana rugosa, assembly GCA_018402905.1. Lineage (NCBI taxonomy): Eukaryota > Metazoa > Chordata > Amphibia > Anura > Ranidae > Glandirana > Glandirana rugosa. The sequence goes on along the minus strand of BLSH010127104.1, from coordinate 21,073 downwards.
AGGAGACACAGGGCATTACAGGCATGAAGGCTAAATGTATGAACTCTGTCTGTGGTGTGGGAACTGACACTTCCTGTGAAGAGACTACATATCCCCACAATCCCCAAATGATAACACTGGCACTGACCCCAACAATAACACTGACCCCAATGAGAACGTTGGCACTGACCCCAACAATAACACTGACCCCAATGAGAACGTTGGCACTGACCCAAACGATAAGGACACTGAACTGAACGATAACGCTGGTGATGAGCCCAACCATAACACCGAGCCCAACCATAACACTGACATTAACCCCCCAAACCATAACAATGAGCCCAACCATAACACTGGTGATGACCCCAACCATAACACCGAGCCCAACCACAGACACGAACACCAACCCAAGCAACAGACACCAACCCGAGCCACAATACCAACCCCAGTAGTGGTCACAATACCAACCCGAGTAACAATACCAAACCCCC
>BLSH010127104.1:7031-19413 GCA_018402905.1 Glandirana rugosa | reverse complement strand
TACAGTGTGCAGACTGACAAGGAGGGCAGTGGTGAAGAGTGGGTGGAAGATGATGTGGAGGATGATGAGGTCCTAGACCACACATGGAATGAAGGTCATGCGAATGACATGTGCAATTTGGAGGAAGAGGTGGTGGTCGCACAGAGGCACCAGCACAGCAAAAGAGGAAGCAGGTTGCAAAAGTGGAGCGACCGTCCCCTAGACAGTACGCCTGCTACTACCCACCGCACCCAGGGGCCTAGCACACCAAAGGCAGCTCAAAGGAGTTCCCCGGCATGGCAATTCTTCAGACAATGTGCTGACGACAAGACACGAGTGGTTTGCACGCTGTGCAATCAGAGCCTGAAGCGAGGCATAAATGTTCTAAACCTGAGCACAACCTGCATGACCAGGCATCTACATGCAAAGCACGAGCTGCAGTGGAATAAGCACCTCAAAATCCGAGAAAGGTCTCAGGCTCCTCCTGCTTCCTCTTCTGCTGCTGCCTCGGCCTCTTCCTTCACCTCTACAGTGCCAGTGTCACCTGCCACCCAGCAAACAGACCATATGACAGCAACGCCACCATGTCCGTCACCGTCCCCAAGCATTTCCACATGGTCCCATGGAAGCTTACAGCTCTCCATCTCCCAAACACTGGAGAGAAACAGGAAGTACCCCCCTACCCACTCGCGATCCCTGGCCCTGTATGCCAGTATTACAAAATTCCTGTCCTTTGAAATGCTTTCATTCCGTCTGGTGGACATGGACAGTTTTAAAAACCTGATGGCGGTGGCTGTCCCACAGTACATGGTTCCCAGCCACCCCTACATTTCCAGGTGAGCCATCCCTTCACAAACAAGTCAGGGACAAGATCAAGTGTGCACTGCGCAACGCCATCTGTGGCAAGGTCCACATAACCACTGATACGTGGACTAGTAATCACAGGCAGGGACGCTATATCTCGCTAACTGCACACTGAGCAAATGTAGTGGCGGGTGGGCTTGAGGCAGATAGCAGTTTGGCGCATGTCCTTCCGCCACGGAGGATTGCAGGGCACTTCTCTTTGCCTCCTGTTGCCTCCTCCTCTTACTCTGCTTCCTCCTCCTCTACTACCTCTTCATCCAGTCAGTGTAACACCTTCATCACCAACTTCAGCACATCCAGGGGGAAACGACAGCAGGCTGATTTAAAACTGATATGTTTGGGGGATAAACCCCACACTGTACAGGAGCTGTTTACGGGCATTGAACAACAGACAGATGAGTGGTTGTTGCCACTGAGCCTCAAGCCTGGCCTGGTGGTGTGCGCTAATGAGCGAAATCTTGTAGCAGCTCTGGGCCTAGCCGGTTTGACGCACATCCCCTGCCTGGCGCATGTGCTGAATTTGATGGTGCAGAAATTTCTAAAAAACTACCTGGATATGTCAGAGCTGCTGCAGAAAGTGCGGGCCGTCTGTGCGCGCTTTTCGGCGTTTTCACCCTGCTGCTGCTCGCCTGTCTGCACTGCAGCGGAACTTCGGCCTTCCCGCTCACCGCCTCCTATGCGACGTGCCCACAAGGTGGAACTCCACCTTGCACATGCTGGAGAGACTGTGCGAGCAGCAGCAGGCAATAGTGGAGTTTCAGCTGCAGTACACACGGGTCAGTCGCTCTGTGGAACAGCACCACTTCACCACCAACGAGTGGGCCTCCATGCGATACCTGTGTACCATATTGCGGTGTTTCGAGTACTCCACCAACATGGCCAGTGCAGATGACTCTGTTCTCAGCGTTACTATCCCACTTCTATGTCTTCTTGAAAAAACACTTTGGGCGATGATGGAAGAGGATGTGGCACAGGAGTAGGAGAAAGAGGTGTAATTTCCACGGTTATGAGGCCAGTCATTCACAAGTGGCTCGGAGGGTGGGTTCCTGCACCAGCATAGGCCAGGTCCAAAATTTTCAAGCCAGGGCACAGTTCTGGAGGACGAGGGGGACGAGGAAGATGAGGAGGAGGAATTGCAGCAGTTCTGGAGGAAGAGGAGGACTAGGATGATGAGGAGGAGGAGGAACCGTGTTCACAGCAGAGTGGCACCCAACGCAGCTCGTGGGCATCACTGGAGCATGGCGGGGGGGATACAGAGGACACAGATGATACACCTCTCACAGAGGACAGCTTGTCTTTGCCTCTGGGCAGCCTGGCACACATGAGCGACTACATGCTGCAGTGCCTGCTCAACGACAGCCGAGTTGCCCACATTTTAACTTGTGCTGATTACTGGGTGGCCACCCTGCTGGATCCCTGTTACAAGGACAACGTGCCATTCTTAATTCCTTTACTGGTGCATGATCGGAACATGCGCGACTACAAGCGCACGCTGGTAGACGCACTGCTGAGGGAATTTCCAAATGACACAGGGGGCTCAGTGGAAGCACAAGGCGGAGGAGGAGGAAGAAGTCGCCAACACAGCTGTGGCACCGCCAGCACCTCAGAAGGCAGGGTTAGCATGGCCAAAATGTGGAAAAGCTTTGTCAGCAGCACGCCACAACCAACAGCACCACAAGCTAATAAGCAACGTCTTAGCAGGAGGCAGCATTTAAGCAACATGGTGGAACAGTATGTGTGCACACGCTTACATGTACTGACTGATGGGTCTGCCCCATTCAACTTCTGGTTCTCCAAATTGGGCACATGGCCTGAGCTTGCCTTTTATGCCTTGGAGGTGCTGGCCTGACCTGCAGCCAGTGTATTGTCTAAACTTGTGTTCAGTACGGCAGGGGGCGTTATCACAGACAAGCACAGCCGCCTTTCCACAGCTAACGTGGAATAGCTAACGTTTATTAAAATGAACCAGGCATGGATCCCACAAGACTTGTCTGTACCTTGTGCAGAATAGACATTTAGACCGGCCTTACACAGCCATTGGTATACTTTTTTTTTTTACTATGTCTCAATATTTTGGGGGCTACCCCAATTAGAAAAAAAAAAACAAATAAAAAAAAAAACAGGCTGGCTACCTCCTCCTCCTCCACCGCCAATTCCACCTACACCGACACGGTCACCGCCTCCTCAGCCTCCTACTCCACATTCACCTCCATCCACCTCCTCCAGTACAGGATAAATCGTTGAGATTAGAGTTGATCAAACACCTGGAAGTTCGGGTTCTGCAGGTTCGGCCTAACTTCGGGAAAATGTCCAGGTTCGGGACCAAACTTGACCCGAACTTTATCTCGGACCCTGAACCCCATTGAAATCAATAGGGACCCGAACTTTTACACACAAAAATGGCTGTAACAAAGTCCTGGCAAGTCCTAGAGGTCTGCAAAAGGAAGGAAAATGGGGGTAAGAGTCGGACAAGTGCCCCACAAAGAAATATGGATAGGGAAATAACTTAAAATAATTTTTAAGCTAAAATCACATAAAAAAAATTAAAAATGGAGGTGGATGTGGAGTTGGAGGTTGAGGAGGCGGTGGAAGTGGCGGTGGAGGAGGAGGAGGTAGCCAACACTGTTGCTGGCTGCAAATGTCGTTTTTAGAATTTTTTTTTTTCAAACCAGCAATGTAGACATTTTTTTATTTTTGTGCAAGAAATGCACCGTTGGCCACAAATGTCGTTTTTGGAATTTTTTTTTTTTTAAACCAGCAATGTAGATGCACTTTTTAATTTTGTGCAAGAAGCAATAATCTGTCCCTTAAAGCAACAGCTGGAACCTTTCCCTATAGAACTTGGAGATGATTTTAGAACAATAATCTGTCCCTCTAAGCAACAGCTGGAACCTTTTCCTATCAACTTACCAACCGGGCCAATTTTTTTACATTTGGTGGTCACAAGCTAGAAAAAAATTTTTTGCTAGAGAATTACTTAGAACCCCCAAACATTATATATATATTTTTTAAACACCCTAGAGAATAAAATGGCGATTGTTTCAATACTTTTTGTCACACGGTATTTGCGCAGAGGTCTTTCAAGCGCAATTTTTTTGAAACAATTTTACTTTTTTGAGTTAAAAAATAAGACAACAGTAAAGTTAGCCCAATTTTTTTCCATATTGTGAAAGAGGATGTTACGCCGAGTAAATAGATACCATACATGACACGGTTGAAAATTGCGCGCACTCACGGAATGGCGACAAAGTCCAGTATTTAAAAAGTTCCATAGGCGACGCTTTAAAATTTTTTAACGGTTACCAGGTTAGAGTTACAGAGGAGGTCTTTTGCTAGAATTATTGCTCACACTCTGGCGATCGCGGCGATACCTCACATGTGTGGTTTGAACATCGTTTTCATATGTGGGCGCGACTTACGTATGCGTTTTCTTTGCTGCGCAAGCTCGCGGGGACGGTGGCGATTTAAATCTTTTTTTTTTTTTTTTTTTAATTTTATTTATTTATTTATTTTTAGCAGTGTTCCTTTAAAAAAAAAATCTGATCACTTTTATTGTTATCACAAGGAATGTAAACATCCCTTGTGATAGTAATATATGGTGACAGGTACTCCTTTTGGAGGGTCGGGGGGGTCTAAAAGACCCTCATCCCTCCTTTGCACTTCACAGTATTCAGATTGCCAAAAACGGCGATTCTGAATACTGTCATTTTTTTAAATTTGGAGCCGTTAGCCGCCGTGTAAACCGGAACTGACGTTGTGACGTCGCTTCCGGAATTTGCCGAAGGAGACCCGATCGGAGCCGAATACGGCTTTTGTCAGGTTTCCTTCCAGACGGCAGACGCGCCGGATCGTCGCTCCGGTCTCCCGGTGGGACGGGAGGCCAGAGAAGAGCGGCGGAAGGTGGCGGGAGGGTGGGTGCCCCCTCCCGCCCCTTGGGGTAACGACCGAGCAGCTCCCGAGCCGGATCGGTCATTACCCCTGGATAGCCGACCGCCAGCTCTAAAAAATGATACCGGGACATAGCCTGCAGGTGCAGGCTATGTCCCGGGAGAGCCACTCAAACCCGACCGCCGCCTATTTACGGCGCTGGTCTGGAAGTGGCTATAGAACTTGGAGATGATTTTAGAACAATAATCTGTCCCTCTAAGCAACAGCTGGAACCTTTCCCTATAGAACTTGGAGATGATTTTAGAACAATAATCTGTCCCTTAAAGCAACAGCTGAAACCTTTCCCTATAGAACTTGGAGATGATTTTAGAACAATAATCTGTCCCTTAAAGCAACAGCTGGAACCTTTCCCTATAGAACTTGGAGATGATTTTAGAACAATAATCTGTCCCTCTAAGCAGTAGACTCTACCTAGTCCAGTCAGATCATTCTGTGCAGCAGGATGAGGTCTGCAATCTGCCCCTCAAAGCAGCAGTACTAGTAATCTCTACCTAGTCCACAATCAGATCGTTCAGTAATGCAGGATGAGATGTTTTTTTTGTAACTATTTTATTCTATCTTTTCTTTCAATGATTTTATTGAAATTTGTACTTTGTACAATACAAGCAAAATAAATTGCAACAGTATATAGGAAAGGTGATCAATCTAAGAATCAATAGATCATCAATGATATCACATTTGACATATCCAACTCTAATTCCCTCAGGGAGGCATTGCATAGAGGCATAACAAGGTATCTTAATAAACATCCTGAAAAACCTGATGAACAAAAGGAAAAAAATTGATACATCTGCATCCTCTCTGCACCCCATAACGGGAACACACTGTGCGTGGAGAGGGTGGGATGTCTCTAATGGAGCACCTGGGACTATAGCCTGCCTCCTATTTCTGATAAAAGGTAAAGTATAGGGAATGTATGCATAACGACCCCCAGAGCGGGGTCTCTTGCACCTGACAGAGTTGATTAGCTTAAAGAAAACAAGAAACCAACAGCGACTGATATCAGAGATAATCTGAGATATGGAAAAAAAAAAGGAGTAACCAGAGATGAAAAGGGGAGAAAGGAGAGAGAAGGAGAAGAACAGAGAAGGAAAGAAGCACCTTGAATCAAATCGGATTATAGCCTGTTGACTGAGGGGAGAGTCCTGGGATTAAGGAGATCCCTATATAATTGGCCCATGGCTCCCATATCCCCTCAAACTTTTGGGTGGAGTCCGATAGGATACTGGCCATCTTCTCCTGTGACATGATCCAGGAGATTTTCCGTACTGTTGCAACAAAAGACACCCTTGATTTTTTCCAGGATTTAGCAATGGAGAGTTTGGCACCGATTAATATAAATTGAACTAGTTTTCTGTTGGGCTTGGACAGATTCGGGATATGGGCATTAAGGAGAGCGATCTCAGGGGATCTAGGAATCTGTGACTTGGTGAGCTTTGCAATGAGATTTAAAATTCTTCTCCAAAAGGGTCTAATCTTAGGGCATTCCCATTAAATATGTGGCATGGAGCCGAGCAGAGCACAACCTCTGAAACATTGTGGGTTAGCTGTGGGATAAATACGGGCTAGTTTAGATGGAGTGAGATACCATCTGGTTATAACTTTAATGCTAGCCTCCATGAGGACCGTATTTAAGATGCCTCGGGAGGAGTTGGAGAGTGCATCGTTCCACGTTTCTAGGTCCCATGAGATCTGGAGATCCTCCTCCCACTGCTTCATGTACGGGGTCTTATCCATTATCTGAGTGAGGGCTGCATAAATCACTGAGATGCCTCCCCTCTGCTCCATGGCCTGGCCACACCAAGTTTCATAGGCTGTAATTCTAGGAGGAAGAGGTTTCTCTTTCCAGATATGCTTGAGAAAATGGTGGATTTGTTGAAATCTGAATTTTTCACATGCAGGGATATCCAGTTTGCTTATACAATGGCCCCAAGAAATTGGGCCTGAGGGAGTAAAAAAATGTCCTATACGGTACAGCCCCTTGTCCAACCACCATTGAAACGCTTTAATATCTAAGCCGGGAGGGAAGTCAGGATTGTGGAAAATGTGTGCTAGGGGGGTTAATGTAGAAACCAGTGCAGAATGATTTCGAAGTGAGTCCCAAAGGGCTAGAGAGTGAGAATGAAGTCCAGAGCAGGAAGTCTACGGTAAACTGTGGTATGGCTTGTCGTTCTATCTGGATCCAGTCTGGTTTCTCATATTTCGTGTAGACCCGGGATAGTTGAGCCAGTCTGGCTGCTTGATAGTATTTGAGGAGGGAGGGAACACCCAAACCTCCTTTCTTCCTATGGCGAAATAACGTGCTTTGGGAGAACCTAAATCCTGAGTTGCCCCTAACAAATTTGAGGATTTTACTCTGAAGGGACCTTAAGGGATTTCTCCTGATGGGGATGGGTAGGGCTCTAAAAAAGTATAAAATCCTAGGGAGGAGAGTCATTTTGACTGCATTGATTCTGCCCAGCCAGGAGAGGTTACATTTGGACCATATTTTTATGTCTTCCTCTAATTTTTGGTAAATGGAGGGAAAATTACCCTCATATAAATCCTCTATTTTGGCCGTCAAATTGATCCCCAAGTATTTGATAGAGGTCCGGCTCCATTTAAAGGGAAAAGACCCTTCCAGCGACGTGACCGTTTCCTGCGAGAGGGAAATATTCATAGCGTGCGATTTGGAGTAGTTCACTGTTAAGCCCGAGTTAATCAACGATATGGGTCTATAGTTACATACCTCTTCTGGGTTTTTGTCTGGTTTTGGAATAACCGTTATGTAGGCCATGTTCAGCTGCGGATCTAGGGGGGCTACCTCGAATTTTAGAGTTAAAAAATCTAGTCATATATGGGGTGAGTGTCTCAGCAAAGGTGTGGAAAAACCATCGGGACCCGGGGCTGAACCCCTTCTTGAAGCCTTAATGACCTCTCCCACCTCTTCCTCTGAAAATTGAGCCTCGAGAATCTGTTTGTGTTCGAGGGACAGGGCGGGGAGGGGAATATCCCCAAGGAATGCTGATAGGGAGTCTTGGTGATCCTGCTTAGGCTTGCTGTAAAGGTCCGCATAAAACTTATGAAAAGACTCCAAAATTTTCTGTGGGTTTGTAGAGAGGCCGTGTCCTGGTACTCTGATTTTAGAGAGGTGGTGTAAACAACTTTGCGGCGTGAGTCTGGCTGCTAACATTGAACCTGGTTTATCACTCTGTGTGTAGAATTTTTGCCCACTCCACCAGATTGATTTCTCTGCTTTAGTTGTTAAAGCCATATTGAGTTCAAACCTAGCTTTATCGAGGAGGGCGGTGGGTGTTTTAGAGGGGTCTATCTTATGAGACGCCTGTAATGAAGCGTAGGCCTTCTCCAACCTTAAGAGGTCTGCCATTCTTTCTTTCTTAACTTGTGAGGCAAGCTGTATAAGCTTTCCTCTAATAAATACTTTGTGTGCTGCCCATAGGACTTCTGCTGAAGTTCCTTCTTTATTATTTGAAAGGAAGTATTCCTTTAAGGAATTATTAATTTCGGACACTTTAACCTGGTCAGATAGCAGTGATTCATTTAGTCTCCACAATAATTGTTTCGTATAGTTAGGGTCGGATCTAATTTGCATGAGCACTAGAGAATAGTCCGAGAGTGGTGTGTCAGCTATCCGTGATTTCAACACCAGCGGGGTAGCCTGGGATTCCATAAGTAAGTGGTCTATTCTCGTGTACGAGTTGTGAGGATGCGAGAAGTGAGTGTAATCTCTCCTGGTTGGGTTCAATTCTCTCCATATGTCTGACAAGTGAAAAGAATGAAGAAATTTAGCTAGTTTAAGGCTCGCTCTAGTCGGTCGTGTTAGTTGTCGCCCCAAGGGTTTGGACTTATCAAGACCTTGATCTAGGGCGATATTGGAATCACCTCCCAGTATGACCCTGCCCTCCAAGTGGGGTTGTATAGATTCAAACAGCTTTTTAAAAAAATGTAGCTGTCCTTTATTTGGGGCATACTAGGACACAAAAGTGTATAAAATCCCATCTATGGAGCCTTTAACTAAAATGTATCTCCCTTCTGGGTCTTTAATTTCCCCCAAGAGGGAAAAACCAGAGGATCTGGAAAAGATGATTGCAACTCCTTTGGTTTTGGAATCTGCGTTAGCCAAAAAAAGGAGGGAAAATGTGAGTGGAGGAATTTAGGGCTGTACCTTGAAGGAAAGTGGGTTTCCTGTAGCTTAACGGCATTTATGTTAAGAGTTTTATAGTGGGTGAATAATTTCTTCCTCTTTAGGGGGGAGTTAAGCCCCTGGGCATTATGGGTGGCTATTTGAATATGTCTATCGGGAACCTTAGCCATGGAGCAGAAGGCAGACAGTGCTTGAAACAATGGCAGCACTCACCCCGAGAACGGAGACCCCGACAATGGTTTGGTGACATTCCTAGAAGAACTGTAATCCTGGACCATAACTGGTAGATCTGGAGGCATCTGGAATATAAGAGAAGGTTAGGTGCTTCAAAATTAGGCGAGAGAAAAGAAAAGGGGAGGTGTCGAAGAAGAAGAAACTACTGAGACATTTACATCTGCAATTAGCTATAAGGAGCCATGTCAGGGGGGGGTGAATGACACCCCTAGCCCGCCAAACAAAGCCTCCTAGGAGGCGTACAATCAACGACAGTGTTAAAGTGAACTACTATTATCTGACCCAACAGGGGCAGACAACTTAGCCCAAGGAGGTTCATGGAGATCCTAGGGATAAGTGGAGGTGCATGGGGGCCTATCCCGGCCGGGTCACCCCTTGATGGAACATTTAACTAAACGTAAACAATAGGGATGCTTAGAATCAGAAAAACTATATGATGGCTTAGTGTAGAGTCTAAAACCTTATACTCTAGGGAGAGGTTAAGCTTCCTCTACAACATTATGTATATACCATAAAAAAGCTTTGTTATTAAACAAGGAGACAATCAACAACATAGTGGAGTTATCGTTCAAAAATCAAAAGACCAACAGGTAGGAGCCATGTAGCTCCAAATGGGTGGCGTTACTCTTGGAAAGGGGAGAATATTTCCAAACCCCCACTGGGGTCCCAACCCCTGCCAGAAGGGAAGACCAAATACCACAAGTCCAACTGACTAGTTACGGGAGTCTATTGTCCTTGGCCTTCTTGCTCTTTGAGTGGGAGCTAGTTGGGTCGGTAAGATCCATCGGTGCTTCTTGGGAGATAAGTTTGAGTTGTAGAAGGAGTTTTTCCCCCTCAGCTAGGTTGGTGAAAGAGTAAGTTTTCCCCTTTAGATTGAATTTAACGGAAAATGGAAAGGCCCACCAGTATTTGAGCTCTGCTCGTTGCAAAATCAAGAGGAGCGGTTTGAGGGCTCTTCTCTTTTGGATAGTGTTTGGGGATAAATCCGCAAAGATCTGTACTTGGTGACCCTTGCAAGAAATGTGAGGGTTGGAACGGGAGGCTCTCATCAGTTCCTCTTTGATGGCATAAAAATGCGGTTTGACAATGATGACCCTGGGGGAGCCATCTTTTCTAGGGGGCCCCTATGCCCTGTGAGCTCTGTCCAATTCGAGCCTATGTTTAGGAACACTGGGAATGACGGATTGAATTAATTCCTGAATAGCTGGAGCAACTTCGGTGATGCTCTCCGGGAGGCCTCTCACCCTGAAATTGTATCATCGTGATCTGTTTTCAAGATCGTCTATTCTTGCCAGGGCAGTATCCAGTTGGTCTTGTAAGACTTGTAAGTGGTCAGAGTTTTGGTTAGTTCTGGCCATGGTAAAGTCCAGTTTCTGTTCGATAGCGTCCATTCTGGAACCAAGATTGTTGAAATCAGCTTTAATGTCCCCGGTAATTTTCGTGGCTGTATTCGCTAAACCCCTTTCTAGAAGGTTGGAGAATTTAATGAATAAGTCCGCTGTATCAAGGATAGACATCTGAGGTGTGGGGCAGGGGGTGTTCATCTCTTGTAGTTGTAAAGGGGAGCTGGCTGCCGGAGAGAAGGGGGATTCCTCCATAATGTGGCACAGAAGGGACTCGGTAGAGGCTGGGGAAGCTGGTTAGCAGGTAGATTTGGCCCTGGAGTGAGGTTAAGGGTGGCTGGTGAAATGATTGGTCTGTGGGTTGAAGTGGCTTCTGGAGTTGAAGAGAGAGAGTTTGCCCCAGATGAGGCCATTACAAGGAGGGAGTCTAAGTTTGGCGCTGAGGGGGGAAAGACCAGTGACCTTCTAGCAGATGCTCCCTGCATAAAAGGTGTTCTGGGGAGAGCCAATGTCTTCTTAATGACTCCTGATCTTGTAGGTTTCTGGTAATGGAGGTTGCACTACAGTGCTGAAGATCTCCTACTGCCCTTGATGAGCTTTGTGTGTGGCTTATAGGTGAGAGGGTCTTTAGTTAGTAGTGTCTTGGTGTTATTACTGCGCCTGGTCCCAAGCAGCTCTATGAAGTCCTGTAGAGACTTGCTCCCCTCCCTGGTATATACTTTATATGGAGGATTAGCAGGGAGATATATTCAGGCTCCTTTCAGGCCTTATCCGCGGCCATCATACTCCAACCTGGGCTTACAAAGCTCACTTTGTCTCCCTTTCCAGCAGGGGAGAGGCACTCGTGTGGGCCCCCAACCCCTTACTTCTGGTGACTGGATCAGCCCGAGGGTGTTAAGGAGTAGATGGAGGAGCTCCTCTTTGCTGTGGGGGATTTATGTTAGGCCGCAGCTGCGGCCATCTTGGTCCACCCAGGGGTGTAAATGTGCACCGTAACTCCCCTTTTCCACCGGGAAATATCACTTTAGAGGGGATCTCCACCACCTATGTGTGGGTGCTGGACTAGGCTGAGGCTGTTTGTGGGTATTGTAAGGGCTTTTCCCTTGCCGTAGGGGCCGCCCGTATTATTAGGCCGTCGGGTGAGGAAGGGTGTACCTCTAGTTGGAATAAGCTCTCCAGAGCTTTTACTAGGCAGCCGCGGTGGTCTCCCCACTTGTGGGGTTCTTCTCCTTCTCTTCTGGTTCCCCTATTGTGCTCTCGGACGGAGCTAGAGGTGCCGCCAGCCGGGGTAGGTGCGGAGCTCTGTGATCAGACGACCATTTCAGAGCTCCCGCACATGCGCACTCCTGCAGGATGAGATGTTATATAATATCTGCAATCTGTCCGTTACAAAGCCAGCAGCATCCTCTCCCTAAACTAGCCTGAGAGCATATGACATGCAGCACGGTGACTCCAGCCCCATATAGAGGCTGGGTCACATGATGCACTGGCCAATCACACTAACCGGTCACGTAGTACACTGGGTCGGAGATATACCCCGACCTCAGTGGCACGACGTACAGTATACGAGAGTCCGATCAAATCCCTCTCCTACGACGACCGAAACATTGCCTGTCTAACGTCTATAATATATTGTAGAGTAGGACGTCCTCACGCGTACACGCCCTCGAGACTTTACCAGCAGACTAGTGTCTCGAGGCGTGGATGGGGCCGACCGCCGTGGAGATCGAGGCAGGCTCTCGTGTTATCCCCTTGGTCTTCTCTTCCTCTTCTTGGGGTGTTCACCCCTCTGGTGGCGCCGACGGATCATTTTCGAGACCTCTCGAATAAGGTTGATCTCCATGTGGGAAGGAGTGGGCTGCCGGATTAT
>BLSH010127100.1:246672-263440 GCA_018402905.1 Glandirana rugosa | reverse complement strand
ACCCTATGCAATTTTTTCCAGTGATTTTTTTCTACAGGGTGGGCCATTTATATGGATACACCTTAATAAAATGGGAATGGTCGGTGATATTAACTTCCTGTTTGTGGCACATTAGTATATGTGAGGGGGGAAACTTTTCAAGATTGGTGGTGACCATGGCGGCCATTTTGAAGTTGGCCCTTTTGAATCCAACTTTTGTTTTTTCAATAGGAAGAGGGTCATGTGACACATCAAACTTATTGTGAATTTCACAAGAAAAGCAATGGTGTGCTTGGTTTTAACGTAACTTTATTCTTTCATGAGTTATTTACAAGTTTCTGACCACTTATAAAATGTGTTTAATGTGCTGCCCATTGTGTTGGATTGTCAATGCAACCCTCTTCTCCCACTCTTCACACACTGATAGCAACACCTCAGGAGAAATGCTAGCACAGGCTTCCAGTATCCGTAGTTTCAGGTGCTGCACATCTCATATCTTCACAGCATAGACAATTGCCTTCAGATGACCCCAAAAATAAAAGTCTAAGGGGGTCAGATCGGGAGACCTTGGGGGCCATTCAACTGGCCCACGACGACCAATCCACTTTCCAGGAAATGTTCATCTAGGAATGCTCGGACCTGACACCCATAATGTGGTGGTGCACCATCTTGCTGGAACTATGATGTCGGTGATAGAGAATTGCTGGTCATCAAGTCGGCTTTGGAGGAATGGGGGTACCTCCTGGAAGAAGCAGCTCACCTGGTATGGTTTTTTACTGACCATAAAAACCATAAAAAAAAATATGCTACAGGAAGTTAATATCACCAACCATTCCCATTTTATTAAGGTGTATCCATATAAATGGCCCACCCTGTATATTGCTGGGAACTGGCAATACATTAAAGCCGCAAATGGTTTTGAATTACATTTTTTCCTTTACAAATGTCATTTTGCTCTGGCACTGTTCTAAACATCACAGAGGTGTGCCTTTTTACAGATAGACTAAGGGGACCCCCCAGGCACATTATTTTTTGCATCGATACATGTTCCCTAGGGCAGGACCTGGGTCCCCATACACTTTTTATGGCAATAACTTGCATATAAGCCTTTAAAATGAGCACTTTTGATTTTTCATGTTCGGGTCCCATAAACTTTAACGATGTTCGAATGTTCACACAAATTGTTTGCCTGTTCGCATATCCTGGTGCAAACCAAACCGGGGGGTGTTTGGCCCATCCCTACAATTGAAGCAGCCCTGTCACCAATCTCAAATTCCTAAAAAAAATATATTTACGTTTCCAACATTCCGGTGCTGCTAAACACTGCTACAATGAATCACCACATGATTTTTTTTACATCAACACTTCTGGGTGTGTTGAATTCCTGTGTCCCTTCCAGCGCTCACTGGTTTCTCGCACCTACCTCCGCAACAGTACAGGATGCTAATGAGAAAATCTGCCTGTGTTCAATTTGTTGGAGGTTTGGCGAGCTTGTCAAAAAATTCCAAAACTGCTTTAATGAGAATACTATAGAAGTCAATGGGAAGCAAATCCTGAAAATCAATTTCCAGTGTCAAGTACCAATGCCATAAGAAATGTAAAAAGTACATTCAGTGGCTTCATGTACCAATTGGTGGTTTCCCCAACTAGAAACAATGCCCTGATAGATCTATTAATTACAAATGATTCAAATCTGGTCTTAGATGTGGCAATAAGCGACAACTTGGGATCTAGTGATCATAGCATGACCGTGTTTAACGTAAATCACAGCAAGTGGCTGCAGTCATTGTTACATGAAATAAGTTGGGACCAAATTCTGGAAACATTGAACACAGAAGAGAAATGGGGATGCTTTAGGAGCATATTAAACAAAAGTATCTCATGGTGCATTCCAATGGGCAATACATATAGCAGAGTGAAGATTAAACCTGGGTGGCTAAACCGTAATGTGAAAAGCCTCATTAAGGAGAAAAATATGGCCCTTAAAAATTATAGAGGGAATGGGTCACTATCAGCATTCCAACACTACAAGGAATGCAATAAGAAGTGTAAAGTCGCAATCAGGGCAGCTAAAAATGATTATGAGAGACACATAGCAGAAGAAAGTAAAAATAACCCAAATTAATTTTTTAGATATAAATAAACTAGAGAGGTACCGCGCTTATCTAAAGAGACTAAAGATACACAAGCTGCTGCCAAGCTCATATAGTACTCCAAATACTACAATAAAACATAAAATCACATGTGGTGCAGCGCAAGATAAAAAAAGGCTCTTCCTAGTCTATGATGTCACGACGGCCCTGCTATCGCCGCTTGGTTCAAACCATCTACAGCAGCTGCTTATACAGTGCCTGAATGTAGTTACTGTACCTGATGTACGCAATACCCGAGTGTACCGGTGGTTGTACACCCCCAAATGTGAGTGTATCTCTGTTTTTTTAAAATAAATTTACATGATTTTTAAGGATTCAGCACTATATAGTTTTCTTTGATTTCATATACCACCATTACCACTGTTCGTTGGAGTTTACCTGACCAGAGCTGAGGAGGGTTTAGCTGAGCGCATTTGAGTGTTGGTGGTGGTGTCTGGTCCCACGCTTGTAGCACTTAATTCATCACTTAATGGACTTTGGTTTAAGAAAGTAATTACGAGCACTTTATTTGGTTTCCAGCACCACTGATGTAGCCCAAGCCCATTCACACAGCTTGGGTGGACTAGGAAATGTTTATGTATTGCATTTATGGACAGTGATTGTTATTGGCATATGCATTTAGTGATTGTCCTATATTATATGCACTTTATTTTTGGATGCTTCAATGTGACCACTACGTGGCACTATTATTATCAGTTTTAGTTTTTACAAATTCTATTTATCTTGCGCTGCACCACATGTAATTTTTTAGATATATTAACAGTAAAAAGGAGCACATTGCACACATAATAGATGAGGATGGGCAGATGGTTACAGATGACACAATGAAGGCAATTGTACTAAATACCTTCTTTTCCTCAGTTTTTACTCAGAAAAAAGAAGGGTTTACCGACCACGACTGTACTATTAGAGACACACACAGGCAAGAGTCAGGGAAAGACTTAATAAACGTAACACAAATAAATCACCAGGACTAGATGGCTTACACCTGAGGGTCCTCAGAGAACGCAAAAAAGCAAACGTCTCGCCACAGCATTAAATCCTTTTGTGATCCCCCTGAACAATGCTGGTGTTGTCACGTATGATGAGCTCATTTATATTTTATCTCATGTAAGTTGTTATACAGTTTTAATAAATCACAAAAGGATTTTATGCTATGGCGAGACTTTTGCTTTTTTGCATGGACGGTTGAGTCATTGTGATGTTACATCATTGGTGATTCGAAGTTCGAACTCCCGGTGCTCATTACCAGACCTGTATCCGTCTTCCTACGATTTTGAGATGGACATCCATGCTAGTTGATTGGAAGGGCTATTCCTGTAAGAGGTATATCTACGCTGGTTGCTATCGGTTTCCTGTAAGTTTTTACTGTGCCTGGTGGTGGATTACAGTCACACAAGCAATTGGAGTGATCAGTGCACCTGGGAAGATTTGATGTTTCATTCATCTATTGCTTAATGTTTGGGGCTATTTTATATATATGAATTACTTGGTATATTCATTTTTTTCATTGGACACTGTGTGGGGCTGGTTTTCCCTGATGTGTTTGGTCACAACTTAGCCTGTTGGCATATTGGCCCGAACTGAGTTTACCAACCCTGCTCAAATCCTCTGTTGTGCTGCAAGCTTTTTATTATTTTATTCTATCCACAAATGCTGACCTGTCTATTGTAAGCCAGGACAGTATGCAGTATACTCGGTTGTACTACCTATAGATAGCGCTGCACTAGTATTGTTTCAACTGACTGCACTAGGTGATGTGGTGTTGTGCTGGCAGCTGTCTTGTGTTAAATCAAGTAAGTGCGGTGATTTTCTTTGTATACGATTTTACAGAATGACTTGAATAAAATAATGGAGTGGGCAGACAAATGGCAAATGAGGTGGAGAAATGTAAAGTAATGCACTTGGGGCAAAAAACATAAATGCAAACTACTACTAGGTGGAAAACCTCTGGGAGAATCAAGTATGGAGAAGGATCTAGGGGTCCTAATAGATGACAGATTGAGCAATAGCATTCATTGTCAAGCTGCAGCTACCAAAAAATGCAGAATATTAGCATGCATAAAAATATACTCCAGGGAGTAAACTATAATTCTGCCACTTTATAAAACCCTGGTTAGGCCACATCTGGAGTATTCTGTCCAGTTCTGGTCACCGGGCCTCAGAAGTAATGTGTTGGAGCCGGAGAAAGTCCAAAGAATTACAACAAAACTAATAAGAGGACTGGAGGACCTCAATTATGAGGAATGACTACAAACACTAAATGTATTCTGGAAGAAGAAGCGACGCTTGAGGTGAGACATGATAGCGATCTACAAATACCTCAATGGGCATCCCAGCTTTGGAAAAAACTACTCAGTCCCAGGGAGTGTAAGAGGACATGGGGCCACACAATGAGACTGGAGGAGAAGCGGTTTAACCTTAAAATGCGCAAGTGGTCCTTCATTGTCAGGGCAATAAGGATGTGGAACTCTCTTCCACAATTGGTGGTGGCTGTGGGGAGTATGGATATTATTAAAAGACTCTTGGATATATATCTTAAAACCACAACATACAGGGATATGGGAAATAATTATAGACACTGGCACACGTACACCTCACAGGTTGAACTGGATGGACTATTGTTTTTTTTCAGCCTTACCTACTAAGTAACTATGTAACTATGTAAGTGGCAGTGTTGCCAACCTCCCGAAGTGAAACTTACCGACAGGACACCAAAAAACAGCACCATTTTTTGGCAGTGAAAAGGTGGAAAGAGAGGAAAGGAAAAGACAAACACAAAACCACATCTCCTACATATAATGCCACTGTGGAGCTGTGGAACTACTGAGCCCAGTGGACTGACACCACTCGCAAAAAATTAATAACAAAAAAAGAGGCTATAGCAAAACTAATATGAAGAATATATAGCAAGTACATATAGAATACACATATATATACAGTATAAAAAATGCACATATAAAAAAAGAGCATTGTTAAAACGCCACGGCCTACCTGAGCATTGTCAGGGCTGGTGCAAGAATTTTTGACACCCTAGGTGAAAACCTCATTTTGCTGGCCCCTTGGCTCTGCCCCTGACTCCACCCCCTTTGCCCTGCCCATGTATACGGTGAAGTTAGCGGGGGTGGAGATTTTTGTGGCGCCTCTCCACCTATTTCTTCAGCCATGGTCCGCAGTCCAGCACCTGCACCACTGTACCCGGCCTGAAGACAAATAGTGGAGGCACCAACTCGCTTCCTCATACCAGCGGAAATCTGCAGGTATATGTACAGGCTAGGGTAGTATATAGACTGGCTAGGGTAGTATATGGACAGGCTAGGTAGTATATGGACAGGCTAGTGTAGTATATAGACAGGCTAGGGTAGTATACAGACAGGCTAGGGTAGTATACAGACAGGCTAGGATAGTATACATAAAATAAGGTAAATGCGCAAAAGGGAAAAGCAGCAAACACTCTACCTGACCAGTAGTGTAAATGAAAATCAAAAAACAGTGCTGCGCTAAAACATTAACTTAAAAACAAAAAATCATAAATTCATTAGTAAACAACCCCAAGGGGCAAGGTCATGCTCCTGTGGGTATAATATTGAGTGCTAATATCTCATATATGTAAATAAAGTGGGCTTGTGTGGAATATACCCAATGGATCACCACCATACGATCAAACCGATGGAACCGACACCAGTTGGCCGACCAATACACTGAACCCACAGATAGAGGGAGAGGAAAAATCACTCCACGGATTTCACTTACACCATCAGATAACATGCAGTAAAGATGGAGAAAAAAGGCTCCACATAGTGTAAATCCAAAACACGCCTTTTATTGGAATAGGTGTACAAATGATAGGTGTACAAATGATAATAAAAGCCAGCATACAAAAAGATAACAATTGCGATGATAAAAGCAACAGCGAACAGCACCCAAGCCTCACCCGACACGTTTCGCCCAATTGGGCATCATCTGAGGCATGGGACTCGAGTGCCAACATCGCAGTATATATACACTACTACTTGCAATTGCTATAACTTGAAAATGGCGCCAAACAAATTATCCTTTGGGCGTTTCCACCCTATGGACCAAAGATGGCGTCGGCATGCTTTCCACGCCTCAATCTAAAACAATGCTGACCTATCCGTGTACCAGGAAGAGGATGTGACGTCACTAACGTGTCACATCCTGCCTCAATGGGTAGACAATGAACCAGGAAGACGTCAGGAGGATGCAGAGGCCGGATACACCTCTACCACTTCCGCCCAAAGACCAACTCAAGGCGGAAGCACAAATTCAATCGTTTAGGCAGAAAAGGAGAAGAGGGAGCATGTCCTCCACACCAAAAACCTGGATCTATTCACCCACAAAAATGTATACAAAATAAATATACAAAGTGGTTTAGATAAAAATACAAAGTGGTTTAGATAAAAATACATCCATAACATAATCATAGCATGGTCAGTAAGGCAAATGCCATCTAGTGTTAGATAATATTACTGCACCTCATTTAGAGACCAACCACAAAAATAAAACCATATTAATATAAATTTATAATCAAAAATACACCAGCATACTTAGTTATTAAGCATTTATATCTAAATAAATACATAAATGTAGAAATAAAACTGAGTGAAAATGAAGAAACCAAAAAAAGGAATAAATGTGAATGTCTAAATCAATAGTAATTAGGGACCAAGATCACAGGTATGAACGTACATCAAAGGGATAGAGTAAAAACTCCTCAATCCATATTAAATGGAGTCACAAATGTATGTATTTATATATATTTATAAACTCTAGTGACAAGGTGTCAACAAAAAGTCCCGTCAACAAAAATTTGTCAACAAAAAATTTTATCAGCAAAAACCTTTATATCCAACTGACAGACTCTAGAAAAACGCAACGGCTACAAATCGCAGATAATGTAGATGTATATGCATACACATATATAATGAAATCCAAAAACGATGAATCATAATGAACAGAAAAAAACATGTCTACATCGTAAGAACAGGGAGTGGGACCACTTAACATTGTTGATAAAGGCGATAACGTCCCACTCCACGTTCATACCGTAGGCATAGTACGAGCATAATTTGTAGATCCAAAAAGTCTCTAGCCTCGACACACCCCTCTTTTTAGAAGCTCCCCTCCACGGAGGAACATATTTGTCAATAGTTATAAAATGGGTGCCCTTAGGATCTCCTTGATAGTATCTAGCATAGTGTTTGACCACGCTATGTTTTTTAGTGCCCCCTAAGATGTTAGAGGTATGCTCCCCCACTCTGATGGAAAAAGTGCAAGTGGTCCTGCCCACATAGTGCTTACCGCAAGGTCATGTAAGCAAATAAACAACATTAGTGGTAGCACACATAATAAATGATTTGATGGGGTGCTGTTTTACAGTGACATTTGAAGTGAAAGATCATGTCTTGGTTTTTCCCAACGTATTAAAGCGGCACACTTTACATTTTCCACAAGGAAAGACATCTATCAAATCATGAAAGAAACTCAGTCTTTTCGGAGGATTAATAATATTCGAGGCAACTTTCAACCGAAGGGGTGGGGCTCCCCTATATATTACGTCAGCCTTCTCAGGTAGAAGGGGACCCAATAACCTATAATTTTTTGAAAATCCCCCAATGTTTTCTGAAAATTTGATTAATCTGTCGATTCTGAACCGAAAAGGGTGTAAAAAAGGACCATCTCGGGTCCTTTTTCAGGCGATTGTTGCTATTGGCCTTAAATAGTTGGTCCCTATCCACCAGCCGGACCCGTGAAATTTCTTCATCCAATTCGGCATGGAGATAACCCTTCTCAATAAATTTGTCACATATTAAATTAGCCTTTATATCAAAATCCTGGACACTCTTACAGTTCTGACAAGGTCTGAGGAACTGGCTGCGTGGAACCAAACACAGCCAGCTCCTATGGTGGCAGCTATCCGTTGGGATGTACAAATTTTTATCAGTGGATTTAAAATAGGTGCTAGTGACTATCTTCTGGTCTCTAACACCTATATTAAGATCCAGGAAATGGATAGCCGAAGGGCTGGCCTCAAAAGACAAGATGATACCTCTATCATTCAGGTTAAGCTCTCCCATATAGGGACTGAGTGTCTCCACACTGGCATTCCATAGGAGGAGGATGTTGTCTATATATCTCGCCCAGAACACCAATTTAGGCCTTTTCTGAGCATAGACGACATCCTCCTCCCACTTGGTCATAAAAACGTTGCCCCCATGGCCACGCCACGTATCTGCAAATAAAAGCAATCATTAAACCAGAAATAATTATGGTTGGTGGCGAAAACCAAAAGATCTAAAATAAACTGTTGTTGTTTTGAGGATAATGAAGAATCTCTAGCCAAAAATGTTCTACCGCAAATCCCAGGCGGTGTGAAATACTAGTATACAGTGATGTAACATCTGCTGTAACCAGTAGACAACCATCTTGGATAGTTCTGTCAATCAATTTCTGTATAACATCTTTGGTATCCCTTAGAAAGGAGGGCATATGTTCAGCTAGGGGCTATAGATAGAAATCTATACAGTGATACCAATGATAGGTTTTATTAGGAGGCTGCTGCTACTCACAATTCCCTAAGTACTCTGTATAAAGATGAAATATTGACTGGGTACTGGTGGTGGTAGGTCTGTGATGACGCTCCATGAGGAGAGTGAAACGCGTTCACGTCATTTTCGGTCCTTCACACTCAACAACGTCACTTCCGCCCACGATGTAACGCACGCCAGTGCAGACGCCATCAGATCCCTGTGATTATACGTGTTATCTGGTATCTCCTGTAAGTAGGATTTTATTCTTGCGCAAATAAAATAGTTTTAACAGTACTTCACTATGAGGCTTTTTTTGTTTTCCTGAGAAATTGTGGAAGTATCAGACTACTATGCTTTTGGGACGGCCATTCCTGCTGTGGGTTACGATCCTGCCACCACCAGTACCCAGTCTGTTTGACCCCTAGACTGAAAAGCTAGGGGTCCATTATTTTTGGTGAGTGGGGCTACATGTGGGGGCTGTCACTGAGCACTGCAGATCAGTCTGGAGCACTTTGGAGCACTGTCATCACTTTTAAAAGCACTACAGTCACTTTATTTTATTTGATCACCAATGTGCACATGATATGCACCATGATGGACTATGAACAAAGAAGGATTAGCCAACCCAGAATGGAGATAGTTGCTTATACCAATCTGAAAGGGACCTTTAACTGGGTTAGTGAGAAGATAACATTGAACGTTACGTTTTCTAATGTACTTCTGCACATCAATAAAGGTGTGAAACGTATAAAGTTTAACCGGGGGTACAAATTTTAACCCTTTATTTAAGGTAAAAGTCTCCTCTTTGGTCAAAACGGTCTTACTTAGGTTAAAAATACCCGAGCCAACTACGTCCTTTTTCTCTTTTTTTCTTTGATTTTCTTCCTCCTCTGGATACTCTCTTAAACTTTGACCCGTGTTTGGGTTGGGTCCAGCCATGGAAAAACCCAATCGTTGGTATTAGTATCCCTCTGATGATAGTTAAATGGGGATTGGTTGTAGTAATCATGGTCCCCTTCCATATAGGAATAAGTATTATCTGATTGATATTGTTCCTTTAAGGACTAAAATCTATCGTAAGTAGGGACAGGTGGTGGTATGTTGCGTCCAAATCCTCCCTGTCTATCCCGTTGGTTTGGCTGGGACCCCTGGTTACCCCTCCTCTGTGAATCAGATCTAGGGGGAAACCTTGGGGACGACCACCTGTGACTTATCTTATTAGGTCCAAGTGTCCAACCATTACCCTGGTTAGAAGGATGGAAATATGGCCTCAGGCTGTAATGCCTACTATCATTATAATAGTACCAAGGGCCATTATTTCTTTTAGGTTGTTGGAAATTCGGGGTTCTAGTGGAGGGCCTTCTAGTGTCAAGGCTTGGGACTTTTTGGATCTACAAATTACGTTTGTACTATCCCTACAGCATGAATGTGGAGTGGGACATTAAAGCCTTTATCAACAATGCGTAGTGGTCCCACCCCCTGTTCTTACGATATAGAGATTTTTTTTCTGTTCCTTATGATTCATCATTTTTGGATTTCATTATATATGTTTATGCAAATACATCTATATCATCTGCGATTTATAGCCGTTGCGTTTTTCTAGCGTCTGTCAGATGGATATAATGGTTTTTGCTGATAAAAAATTTTTGTTGACAAAATCTTTTGTTGACAAATTTTTGTTGACTGGATTTTTTGTTGACATCTTGTCACTAGAGTTTATAAACATATATAAATACATAAATGTGTGACTCCATTTAATATGGATTGAGGAGTTTTTACTCTATCCCTTTGATGTACGTTCATACCTGTGATCTTGGTCCCTAATTACTATTGATTTAGACATTCACATTTATTCCTTTTTTTAGTTTATTCCTTTTCACACCGTTTTATTTCTACATTTATGTATTTATTTAGATATAAATGCTTAATAACTAAGTATGCTGGTGTATTTTTGATTATACATTTATATTAATATGGTTTTATTTTTGTGGTTGGTCTCTAAATGAGGTGCAGTAATATTATCTAACACTAGATGGCGTTTGCCTTACTGACCATACTATGATTATGTGATGGATGTATTTTTATCTAAACCACTTTGTATTTTTATCTAAACCACTTTGTATGTTTATTTTGTATACATTTTTGTGGGTGAATGGATCCAGTTTTTTGGTGTGGAGGACACGCGCCCTCTTCTCCTTTGCTGCCAAAACGATTGAATTTGCGCATCCTCCTGACGTCTTCCTGGTTCATTGTTTACCCATTGAGGCAGGATGTGACGCGTTAGTGACGTCACATCCGCTTCCTGGTACACAGATAGGTCAGCGTTGTTTAAGATTGAGGCTTGGAACGCACACCGACGCCATCTTTGGTCCATAGGGCGGAAACACCCGAAGGATCGTTTCATTTTCAAGTTATAGCAATTGATAAGTAGTAGTGTATATATACTGCGATGTTGGCACGTGAGCCCCATGCCCCAGATGATGCCCAATTGGGTGAAATGTGCCAGATGAGGCTTGGTTGCTGATCGCAGTTGCTTTCATCATCACAATTGTTATCTTTTTGTATGCCGGCTTTTATTATCATTTGTACACCTATCATTTGTACACCTATTCCAATAAAAGGTGTTTTGGATTTACACTATGTGGAGCCTTTTTTCTCCATCTTTACTGCATGTTATCTGATGGTGTAAGTGAAATTTGTGGAGTGATTTTTCCTCCCCCTCCATCTGTGGGTCCAGTGGATTGGTCGGCCAACTGGTGTCGGTTCCATAGGTTTGATCGTATGGTGGTGATCCGTTGGGTATATCCCACACAAACCCAATTGATTTGCTGGCCGTATGGTCTTGTGAGTCCAACTTTTCTGGTAAGCAGACATCTTGGCATTCCCTGTCGGTAGTGGTACTGGTGAAACACAGAAGTTGGATATATTATATTTCACTGGATATATGTCCGTTGAAGTTTCTTCACCCTTTGGGACTTTTTATTAGAGACTTCTTTTTTACTCTTACTCTTTATTTACATGTATGAGATATTAGCACTCAATATTATACCCACAGCAGCATGACCTTGCCCCTTGTGGTTATTCACTAATGAATTTATGATTTCTTGTTTTTAAGTTAATGTTTTAGCGCTGCACTGTTTTATGATTAGGGTAATATATGGACAGGCTATGGTAGTATATGGACAGGCTAGGGTAGTATATGGACAGGTTAGGGTAGTATATAGACAAGCTAGGGTAGTATATAGACAGGCTAGGGTAGTAAATGAACAGGCTAGGGTAGTAAATGGACAGACTAGGGTAGTAAATGGACAGGCTACGGTAGTATATAGACATGCTTGGGACCATTCCCAGGCAGCAGGGTGCAGTGCAGGAGGCGGCCTTCTACCCATGTGTGTCAGTTATGTGGCAGTGAGGAGTGCCAACTTCTGGGAGTTTTCATGCAGACACTCCTAGCTGTGGCATACCCCCTGCATCTGGTGTGGAGTTGGGGCTTGGAGATGTATGTGTGGGGACAGGGGAGGCCTGTACCTGTAGACGCATTACTGGCGATCCTAACCTGCAATACTGGTCTCCACCATCTGTCCACCTGGATGGGGAGAGACACGGAGCTTCTTACAGCCGGAAGTCCCCTTTCCTTCTCAGGCTGTCCCTAACCAATACAGCCGGCCAATGAGGAGGAGGCACCTCCGGCACCCCTGATGGATGTGCGCTCTAGGCCAGTGCCTACCTTGCCTATAGGTAGTGCTGGCCCTGCATGCAGCCTCTCAGTTCTGTACACATGATGTAGCTGCAGCAAACATGATTCCCACCGCCAAGTGAATAGGACCAAACTACAACCATGTGAAATGTATGTGGATTTGACAGGAAGGTGCGGGGATCTTAGGCTAATAACAGGTGGTCAACCGCAACAGCTGCCACACGTGTGAATGAACCCTAAGAAGCTGGCACTGCACCTCCCTGTACTCCATGTAGTCATGGTATGGTCCCATTCACTGCAATGTGACATTTGGTGGTAATAGTGTCTGGTAAACACAACATGGAACATAATGTAGTCCCTGCACTGCCCTGTAATGTACGGGGTGGTAGTGGGTCTCAGGGGTATAACAGGCAGTGAGTATGAGGTGACAGCCTGTCACATGCCAGAGCCCTGAAAAGCCCCTGCAGTTCTCCTTATTAACCTACCTCGGCTGTGATGGGGGGTAATTTCTGCTGTGACCTGTGTACAGTCCCCACCAACCGCAGCTTCTCCTACAGGTTGGCGGTTGGTAATAATGCACCTTCACCGCCATCTGTGTGAATGAGGCCATCAGTGTTGCCAACCTACCAGATTGAAATTTACGGACACGACACCCCAAATTTACTGACACCGCCAAGTTTTTACTGATATTTTACAAAAGTTACAAAATTACAGTTTCCAGTGCTACAAGCAAGTACACTGTGAAAATAACAATGTGATTTAAGGTAGATAGCAAGGTACAAAAACATATTTCTGTTATTTTCAATATAATAAGGGCAGATTATTTAGTCCATCAGTTTTGTCACCTATGTCAAATTGTAGAGATTTCCCCTTAATTTCTGATCCATAACTATCACAGAAAGTGAGGTGAAATCCCTGGTAGCCACTAGGATCACCGGAATTTATGTCACCACTTCTTTTATCCCTCCAGTCTCCATCCCTCCATCACCACTCATCCCCATCACCCCCCCCCCCCGTCTCCATCCCTCCATCACCTCTTGTCTCCATCACATAACCCCCCCATCACTTCCTCTCACCATCCCTCCATCTCCATCCCACCATCCCCATCACCTCCTGTTTCCATTACACCATCCTTCCATTACCTCGCGGCTGTCTATCGGAGTGAGCAGAGACAGTGTGTCAAACAGTCACACACTCACTATCCCGACTCTTTTTGGCTGGCTTGAAGAGGAAGCTACTGCACTCACCACTGTCACCAGGAGGGCTGCAGGGTCAGCCAGAGCACGGAGGCAGCAGGAATCAGGAGGATCCATCCATCCGGAGTGTCTGCTCCAGTCAGGTGCTGGCTGGCGGTGGTGTGGCGGGAAAATGCAGTAACCTCATTTGAGGGCAGATGGGCTGGGCAGAGGCACTAGCTGGCAGCAGGAGGGAGTGGTCGTCCAACTCGTCTCAGGGTCAGAATCGGATCTTCTCACTTGCCACTCAGGAATTTCCGTAATTGCACATGCACAGCTCTGACCGGAGCCGATGGCCACCGTTTTTACTGGCATTTTTCGGCTGCTACAAACTTTTACGGACACCCAAAAAACTGCCCTGTTTTTACTGGCTGTCCGTAAATTTATGGACGGTTGGCAACACTGGAGGCCATGTAGACAGCCAATGACAGATCACCATCAGTCAAGCGGAGTCAAAGGTCAGCATTTGGGTAGATGGGGACAGTGTCCAATATACATAGCCCCCCAATATCATGCAATACAGCCCCCAATATCACACAACCCAGCCCCCCAAATATCACACAATCTAGCTACCCCAACACAACACAATACAACCCCCATATCACACCACGCCTCCATATCACACTATTCAGCCCCCCCCCCCAATATCGCACAATCCAGCCTCCCCCATATACAATAAAGCCCACCATATCACATATATCACACATATCACACAATACAGCCCCCCATGTATGAAGAGAAGACAGTGAGGAGGCCAGTGTCCAGATGGGGGTGTACTGTGTTATGGGGGGAGAGGAGGGCGAAGGGACACACACGGTCATCGTCTCACCTGGCTGGCTTTATGTAATTGTTTTCTCAGCCCGGCCACTGACATGCTGTTCTTGGTGTGTGATGGGGAGGGGAGCCAAGTGTCCTGTGATTCGCTTCTGCCAGAACACGGAGGAGCGAGAGTTGTGTTTTTTATTTTCCTTCTCCCCTCCTCCTACTCCCCCTCTCCCCCCTCCTTTCCTTGTCACTTTTGCCCCTCCCCCTTTGTTTTCCTTCCCCCCTCTTTTCCCCTTTTTGTCCCCCCTGTCCTCTTTCCCCTCCCCTCCCCTCCTCCCTCTCCTCCCCCCCATCCCCCCCCCTTCCCTTTCTTCTTCTCTCCTTTAGTCCTGCCACTTTCTTGCCCATGCCATCTCTTCTCCCTTTTCTCCCCCTCCGTACTTCCCTTTCAGGCCCCCCCCCCCCCCTTTTTTCTCCTTTCCTCTTTTTCCATTCCTTTTCCTTCACCCTTTCTCTGTCCCCTACTCTCCTCCCCCGCTCTGCCTCCCCTTTCTTCCTTCATTCTTCCTCCTTTCCCTCCTTTCTCCCCTCCCCCCCCTTTTCTTCCATGTCCCTGTTATTTATCCTTTTCCCATTCTTACCTTTTCTCCTTCCCATTCATCTCCTCCCTCCCTTCCTCTAGGTACCCTCTCCTTTTCCTCCCCCCCTCCCCTTTCCCAAGCTCGAGGCTACTCTCATTCTTGGCACTTGTTTAATTTTCCTCCTTAGTTTGGTTTCTTCACCTTCACGTGGGGTTCTCTGTCACCATGGACACATTTTTTCTGGATCTTAATATTGTTTAATGTTTATATATTCAGTTGCCATGCTCTCTATGCATGTGCTTCCACTGTGGAAGCTCTCATAAATTTACAAGAGTTAGGACTGCAGAAATATTGGGGTGCCTTGGAGAGTCTCTGCATCTTACACATGTATGTGTGCTAACTAAACCCCTGTTTTTAATGCAAACTGTTAGACAGGATAATTTGGTTGGTAACAGATTGACTGGCTAGTTGAGCTGGGTATTTTCTTTGGTTTTGTTTTGCCCATGTATAGGTCCCATAGAGAAGCAGGGCAATATGGAAGTGTAATGCCTGATTGGTTTCACTGGATCATACCACCTGTATCAGAGCCCTTTAGACTAAATACCATCTTGCCAGTTCACAGCTCTTCATGATTGAAAGGACGGTTTATAGTACTTGCATACTGAGATGTCTCAGTTGCTTTGACATTCCGTGCAGCTATTAATTGGACCACATGAAAGCATGGACACTACATACAGTCTTCTATTTTTGCTATTAATATGGGAGGAGGGCAACTTTGTCAGTGATTTTAACAGTGTATTGTTTTTGTTATGATTTTGATTGTATTGAATAAAGTTGTTTTGTAATGTGTGTGGACCAAGTAAAGTACCAGTTTGTAGAGAGTTTGTATATTGTAAACAAAGCAGCCAGGGATCCACTTTAACATCCTAGATGAGGGTCTGGTATGTATTTTAAGGTAGGACCTCATGAAAAAAAAAAAAGCAAAGACAAAAAATAACCCGGAATTCCCCCTAAAATGAGTACCTGACCATTAACTTTGAGGGTCTTATATGGATTTTAAGGGGGACCCTACGCAAGAATAAAAATAAAACATCACAGGGTTTCCCCAAAGTCTATATCAGACCCTTTTACAAGCATGCAGCCTAGCTGACCAGGAAAGCATTCACCCCTCCTCTCTGAAACCATATCTTGCCATATGCCAAGGGAGCCTCCCCTGGGAAAGCACCTTGTCCCCACATTGATAGTGACAAGGGCCTCTTCACACATACCTGGCCTAGTGGTTATGGGGGGTCTTATTGAAATCTGGCCCCCGCCCTGCATGAATAAGTAAGGGGTACACAGTACCCATGAATAATCATTCACAACAAAAGGTAAAATAGTAAACACAACACAGTGACACGGTTGCTTATTAACCACTTGCCGACCGTGTAACGTGGATACACGTCGGCAAGTGGCACTCATTGTTGTGGGAGGACGTTATAACACGTCCTCCCACAATCGCGCTCCCGCGCGACCCCTGGGGCGCGCACCTGGGAGCATCCGTGACCGCCGGGTCTATACGGTGAACGGCTGCACATAGGTGCAATGTGCCAGCCGTTCACCAATTATTCGTTGGCACAGTGACACAACACAAATGATAAAATGGAAAACAACACTTACTAATAAGTACCCATGACACATGGGGAATGAATAAGTACGTCCCGCCCCCGGTCTAAAGTTATTCTGGGGGGTATTGGTGATCCGGTCCATACACACTTCTCCGGGAACAGTGATAGTTACACCCCTGTTCCACGAAAGGGTCCCCTCC
>BLSH010127100.1:211922-229473 GCA_018402905.1 Glandirana rugosa | reverse complement strand
CTTTCTTTTTAAGGATGTTCCAAACAGTTGATTTGGCCACACCTAATATTTTTGCTATCTCTCTGATGGGTTTGTTTTGTTTTTTCAGCCTAATGATGGCTTGCTTCACTGATAGTGACAGCTCTTTGGATCTCATATTGAGAGTTGACAGCAACAGATTCCAAATGCAAATAGCACACTTGAAATGAACTTTGGACCTTTTATCTGCTCCTTGTAAATGGGATAATGAGGGAATAACACACACCTGGCCATGGAACAGCTGAGCAGCCAATTGTCCCATTACTTTTGGTCCCTTAAAAAGTGGGAGGCACATATACAAACTGTTGTAATTCCTACACCGTTCACCTGATGTGGATGTAAATACCCTCAAATTAAAGCTGAAAGTCTGCAGTTAAAGCACATCTTGTTTGTTTGTATGAAGCCATAAAGATTAGAATTGTGTCGGTGTCCCAATATTTATGGACCTGACTGTATATATACACACGCACAGTGTACATTATATATCAGTGTACACTGTACATGCGGTATATAGTACACTTGACGTGGTGTATTGAAATATATACAGCCTGGTATATATATATATATATATATATATATATATATATATATATATATATACACACAGCTCTCCTATCCCACCGGGGAACCCGAGAATGCAGCCGGAAGTTCCATCAGCTGACCACAGAGCTGATCGGAGACTGGAATGGCTCCAATCATCTCTATGGTCTAAGAAACTGGAAGCTACGAATATTTCATCACATGAGTTTCGCCATTTTGAAATTGGGAAAGCATCTGATCACACCGTTCTTGGTATAGTCAGATGCTTTATGTGCAGAGGAGAGATCTAGAGTCTAATAGACCCCAGATTTCTCAGAAATGAGTACTTATCACTGCCTATTGCTATCACATGGGATATTTACATCCCCTGTAATAACAATAAAAGTGATAAAAAAATGAAAGGCACAGTGTAAAAATAAAATAAAAAAATAATCAAAAAAAGCAAATAATTAAAGCACCCATGTCCACCCGTGCTTGCATGCAAAGGCGAACACAAGAATCGGTCTCGTTACGTATGTAAACAGCAATTGCACCATGCATGTGAGGTAACACTGTGAATGTCAGATCGAGGGCAGTAATTCAAGCACTAGACGTTCTGCATAAATCTAACATTTCATGTTTGGGATCAATTTACTCCTCGTAAGATCATCTTTTATATTTTACCAAACAATTGGGCAGTATATTGTGTTTTGTGCATTAAAATTCAAAAAAGTGTATTTTTCCCAAAAAAAAATTGCATTTGAAAAACCGCTGCGCAAATACTGTGTGGCAAAAAAAATGCAACACCCACCATTTTATTTTGTAGGGCCTCTGCTTTAAAAAATATATAATATTTGGGGGTTCAAATTAATTTTCTAGCAAAAAGAAATTATGTAAACAAAAAGTGTCAGAAAAGGCTTGCTCTTCAAGTGGTTAGAAGAGTAGGTGATGTGTGGCATAGGTTTCTAATGTTGGGCATAAAATGTCAGGACAGTTCAAACACCCCCCAAATGACCCCTTTTTGGAAAGTAAACACCCCAAGGTATATGCTGGGAGGCATATTGAGCTCATGGAATATATATATATATATATAAATATTTTTTACACAAAGTTGTCACTTAAATTATATATTGCTCACAAATGCCATGGGTATATGTGAAATTACATGCCAAAATACATTCTGTTGAGTATGGGGATATCCCATGTGAGACTTTTTGGCAGTCTAGCCGCGTACAGGACCCCGAAATCCAATAAGCACCTTCAAGCTTTTAAAGGGAGTTGACTCCTCATTACACTTCCTGAATACCTATCACAAGTTTGGAAGTCCTGAAATGCCCCCCACCCTAAAATTACCCTTTTTGGAAAGTAGACACCCCAAGGTATTTGCTAACAGACATGGTGAGTATTTTGTAGACCTCATTTGTTGCCACAATTTTTTGGAAAATAAAGAAAGAAAACGAAAATTTATTTTTTTCTTTTCTCTTTTTAAATTTCAAAACCTTGTGATAAAAAAACGAGATCTGCAAAATGCTAACCATGCCTCTTATCAAATTCCTTGTGGTGTCTAGTACTAGAAAAGGGGTGGGTCATTTGGGGGGGGGGGGGGGTTGTGCTATCTTGGCATTTTAGGACCTCCAAAACTGTGATAGATAGTGAGGAAGTGAAATGAACAGTTTACGCCCTTAGAAAGCCTGAAGGCGGTGATTGGTTTTCAGGGTCCTGTACGCGGCTAGGCTCCCAAAAAGTCTGACACATGTGGTATCCCCATACTCAGGAGAAGCAGCAGTATGTATTTTGGGGTGTACTTCTACATATACCCATGGCATGTGTGAGCAATATATTGTTAAATATGACAACTTTGTGTAACAAGAAAAAATAAATGTCAAAAAATAAAATCTTCCATGGGCTCAACATGCCTCTTAGAAAATTCCTTGGGGTGTCTACTTTCCAAAAAGAGCTAAGTTGTGGGGGGGGGGAGGGGGTTTGTACTGCCCTGGCATTTTATCATCTCAATAAATGTGATAGGCAGTCAGAAAGTAAAAGCTGCTTAATTTCCAGTGTATACAGTATTCTCGTATATATAGCATAGTTTGTAGACGCTATAACTTTTGCACAAACTGATTGATTTACGCTTATTGGGATTTTTTTTTAACCAAAGACATGTAGAGGAATACATTTTGGCCTAAACTTATGACAAACTTTGAGTTTATTGGATATTATTTATAACAAAGTAGAAAATATGTTTGTTTGCTTTTTCAAAATGTCAGACTTTTTTCGTTTATATCGCAAAAAAATAACAAACCTAGTGGTGATCAAATATAGTACCACCAATAGAAAGTTCTATTTGTGTGACAAAAAGGACCAGTTAAAGTAGCGCAGTGCGGAATAGCAAAAAAAAGCCTGGTCAGGAAGAGGGTAAAACTGTCCGGAGGTCAAGTGGTTAAGATATAAATAATGTGATAGCTTCACAAAATAGCAAAAAGCTTGGTAGGATCCAGACTGACCACTGCTGTACCTACACTGCAGAGATCAGTGCAGACAGTTACATCCAGGTTTGATGTAGAACCATTTTTGCTCAGTACTAAATATGACGCTCACCTTCCTTGCAGTAATAGCAAAATCGCAGCTGTGCAGGCATTGTTGAGAGGACATTCGGTTAGAGTCCAATTACAACAGCTGGGCTTGTCATAGTCAATGCTAAGCACTATTATTGTCTTTTTTCCCATGTTTTTTTCATATCAAATAATGAAATCCCTACCTCTTGTAGGGCAGAGATAGCAAGTATTTATTTTGACCAGATATTCTTCTTGTTCTGCATGATGGCACTATGTACAGTATTGCTGAGTGTTACCATAATCTGACAATCATGCACGCTGATAACAAAGCTATGCTGCATAATTAGAGTGAGTATGAGTAGACTACTAATGAACGTACTGCCCTGCGTAATGACCGCAATGGATGAGGGTGCAATGGCTCACATTTCTGTCTTGCTCTCTTGATCTCTAACTCTATCTCTCTCCACCACAATCTACTTTTCCATTCTCCCTTGATCTCCCTACCCCCTCTCTCTGCTCCTTATTATTCCGATGCAGGCACACCAGTAAGAATGACTTATCGTTCCTGTTTTCAACCCTCAGCATTTATAAACAATGCTCATATTAAGCAGATTGGCACTTAGTCACTGTCTGCCACCAGAAATACTGACCTAGTTAGTGCTTGTGAAGGATGTATAGACCCTAATTACTGTTCCTGCAGCTGCCTGGACTCCCTCTGCATTCACAATGGGGCTGTAACTAGGGAGACCCCAAGACATGAGTTTACGTGGGAGATGGTTTAAGGGCTTATACAATACCACAATACATTTTAATAATATGTCATGGGTTCCCGAAGACCTGCTGACAAAGTATTAGATGTTTGTTCACATTCTGCCCATTGATCATCATTGTTTGTGTGTGTAGGTGCTAAACAGTTTTTTAAAAATAGTGCATTGCATATAACAAAAACAGTTCATAATTGTCATCATTTCATCACTGTTCAGAAGGGGCTGTGATGGAGATCTATTCTAAATAGCACAATATGTATATTTCAAACTGTAGTAATTATCTAAGAACCAGTTAATAAATTAGGACTTAGATTTATCAAATGCAAGCAGCTCAAGTCCAGAAAAACATATACTAAATCAAAAGCACTGAACAGATTGTCAGGACAGATTCAGTGTAAATTGATCTCAGTCCAAAGACTGAGCTTTTTTTCAGATCTTTTAAATGCTGTAAATATGCCAGAGTGCTGCTATAAGAATTGTTTAGTCTTTGGGTTCTTTGTGTTATACAGCTTCAGAGATCTCAGATAATTCATCGTTCTATGACAAATTTTTCATGGGATGTAGTTCAAATTTACATATTCATAGCGTGCTTGTGGCCCATTCCATGACAAAGTATACAGCTGTAGTAAATTAGAAGATGGGGGTACATTGAAGAAGATTTTTTTTTATATTCTTGTGAAATCAATATACCGACTGTGTGGAGACACCTACAGTGTGAGATATGCAAGAAATAAATGCTTGTTATAATCAAGTACACATTAAATAGAATTAAGTACAAACTAAATTAACCAGCATGGGTCCCTATATTTTTAAAGCTATTTAGGAGCTGGGTAGGAAAATCCCAACTCCACAGAGCAGCTTAGAGAAGCACAGACCCTTCATAATACTCTACTTCAGATCATAGTACTGTATATCTCCACCTTTCTTATTACCATCTCCTGAGCTCGGTTATTGACTTCTGAAGAGTTTTGTTATATTTTGCCTTCTTTGGTCCCACCCTCCCCCATCAACACGCTAAAGATATTTATAAATGAAACCTTTCCACTTTTATTTTTATAACTTATTTTAGACCCAGTGATATTATTAGGGCCAGAACGGAGGGGGGGGGGGGATGTGTCAGTAGGGGCATATTACCTACACATGTTCTGTGGCTGATTAGGGTGGTAATTAAACTCACTTAGTGTCTTATCGGCAATAAATTTCCTCCAGACCCTGCGTAAATAATATGTGTTTGGTTTTACAGGGATGAGATGGCAACCCTAATGTGGCTGCTTCCTTCTCCATGGGCCTCACCACTGACAGGATTGCTTGCAGTGTCACTCATGTCAGCAGGGCCTTTTTTGTCCAGCAGTCGGCAGGACTCGGTTTCACCACCGTGGCCTGGCCCTATGCTCAAAGCTGAAACTTGTAATCACAGAAGCCAGCTTCTGTGTTTACAAGTTACAATGTCCTTCTCTGGGGCCCACACAAAACGCTCCCTGCCCTGCAACATGACAGTAGAGTCTAACCTCATGGCAGTCACTCCTCTTGCACTGAGGACTGGGTGAGTAGCTGGGTGGGTTGATGGAAGAGCCTTTTACTAAGGGGTAGGGGAGTAAACTCTGTCCTCGGGGGATTGGGGAAGAGCTATGTAATGCTAGCTTTTTTCTGTAAATATTTTATTTGCACCAATTTTGACCTTTTCATTATTAAAACCTTATATTGAAAAGTGTTAACCTTGTCCCTAAAGCTCTTAATGCAAACTATAAACTAACCTGGCTCTTTAAGAAGTGCTACTATTAGAATAAATCATCTGAATATACCTGGCTGTGGTGACAGTGTGTGTTACAGGCGATTATTCTAAAATCATAATTGGTATTGCTAAATTGGTGGGGAGTCCTGACACTCCAGATCAAAGGTCAGTGGTGGCAGTGAAAGGGTTAATTGCTTAAATTATCCCTGTAACAATCGCTCTAAGGCTGCTGGCACCTAGATTGTGGTCCCGCAAGCTGGAAAATCTTTGTGCTGGATGCAGCTGAGAGTGGCATTGTTACGTTAGTGACAGCGCGGTGTGAGATTGGCCGGTTCTCAGTCACGAGTTAGTGAGGTGGGCAGGGATCTGATACCCGTGTTCCTCACATATTGGTACTGCTACTTCAACTCCCTCCTCACTGGCTTACCTCTAAATAGGCTATGCCCCCTTCAGTCCATCATGAACGCTGCTGCCAGGCTCATTCACCTTAAAAACCATTCAACGTCTGCTAAACCCCTATATCAATTACTCCATTGGCTGCCACTCAACCAATGAATTAAATTCAAGATACTAACAATAACTTAAAGCCATCAACAACCTGGCCCCCAGCTACATCACTAACCTGGTCTCTAAATACCAACCAAATTGTTCTCTTCGCTCCTCCCAAGATCACCTGCCCTCTAGCTCTCTTGTCACCTCATCCCATGCTCGCCTCCAGGACTTATCCAGAGCCTCTCCCATCCTCTGGAAATAGGGGTCAAGTCCTGGAAAAAAAAGTGTGTGAACTCATCCAAGATTCCCCCACCCAACCACCACTACAACTACCACATTGTGCATCATGCCCAACCAGAAGTGACATTCCATCTCTAAAGAGCGGTCGGTGAGATACACTGTACGGTGTCATTTAGGACTCGTATCCTATATCAGGCGCAGATTCTATATCTGGAACCCTCGAAAACAAACGCAGTTGCAGGGAGGTGGTGCAGGTTTTTAGGGATTAAATCAGATGGTGAGAAGGCAATATAATGCTATCTTGCCACCTGTCAAACACCCTCTGAAAAGTGATCCACTGTGGTTCAGTCTCCAGAGGGCAACACTAGTGTACCGTAATCTACAGCAATTCCCCTCACAGGGCCAATCAATGCAGCCTCACCAGTGTCCATCAGCACAGCCTCACCAGTGCCCATCAGCACAGCCTCATCAGTGCTCATCAATGCAGCCTCATCAGTGCCCATCAGTGCAGCCTCACCTGTGCCCATCAGCTCAGCCTCATCAGTTCCCATTAAATGCAGCCTTACCAGTGCCCATTGATGCAGCCTCACCAGTGCCCTTAAGCTCAGCCTCACCAGTGCCTGTCAGCTTAGCCTCACCAGTGCCTATCAATACAGACTCACCAGTGCCCATCAGTGCAGCTTCATCAGTGCCCATCAATGCAGCCTCATCAGTGCCCATCAATTCAGCCTCATCAATGCCCATCAATGCAGCCTCACCAGTGCCCATCAATGCAGCCTCACTAGTGCCCATCAATGCAGCCTGATCAGTGCCCATCAGCTCAGCCTCACCAGTGCCCATCAATACAGCCTCACCAATGCCCATCAATACAGCCTCACCAATGCCCATCAATGCAGCCTCACCAGTGCCCATCTATGCAGCTTAATCTGTGTCCATCAATTCAGCCTCACCTGTGTCCATCAATGCAGCCTGATCAGTGCACATCAATGCAGCCTCACCAGTGCCCATTAATACAGCCTCACCAGTGCCCATTAATACAGCCTCACCAGTGCCCATCAGTGCAGCCTTACCAGTGCCCATCAATGCAGCCTCACCAGTGCCCATCAATGCAGCCTGATCAGTGCCCATCAGCTCAGCCTCACCAGTGCCCATCAATACAGCCTCACCAATGCCCATCAATACAGCCTCACCAATGCCATCAATGCAGCCTCACCAGTGCCAATCTATGCAGCTTAATCTGTGCCCATCTATGCAGCCTCACATGTGTCCTTTAATGCAGCCTCATCTGTATCCAGCGATGCAGCCTCACCTATGTCCATCAATGCAGCCTGATCAGTGCACATCAATGCAGCCTCACCAGTGCCCATCTGCAGCCTCACCAGTACCCATCAATGCAGCCTCATCAGTGCCCATTAATACAGCCTCACCAGTGCCCATCAATGCAGCCTTACCAGTGCCCATCGATGCAGCCTCACCAGTGCCCCTCAGCTCAGCCTCACCAGTGCCCATCAATGCAGACTCACCAGTGTCCATCAATGCAGCCTCACCAGTGCCCATCAATGCAGACTCACCAGTGCCGATCCATGCAGCCTCACCAGTGCCCATCAATGCAGCCTCACCATTGCCCATCAATGCAGCATCATCAAGTGCCTATCAATGCAGCCTCACCAGTGCCCATCTATGCAGTCTGACCTGTGCTCATCAGTGCAGCCTTATCAGTGCCCATCAATGCAGCCTCACCAGTTCCCATCAGTGCAGCCTCACCAGTGCCCATCAATACAGCCATATCAGTGCCCATCAATGCAGCTTCACCAGTGTCCATCAATACAGCCTGATCAGTGCCCATCAGCTCAGCCTCACCTGAGCCCATCAATGGGGGGGCAGCAGGAGGGCCCCCTCAGATGTGTGACTGGGCACCACCAGCTGGGCAACTAGGTCAGCAGGAAACTGGGGGAGGGGGTGAGGTAGAGCAGGTGGGGACTTCCAATCCTGACCACCAATAAGCTAATCCTCTGCTGTGCAGCTGTTTAGAAAAAAAACTTTTCCCAATCTCCTGTGTTCAGTGGGAGCCCGGGGGACAGACAGCGGACTATTTCTTCATTTTCAGCTTCATGCAGATTAATCTGCTGCAGCCCACTACACAGTTGAAAGCTGGTTATATCAGTACACTGGAGCCGGCCATATCAGTACACTGGAACCGGCCAGGGAGTCTGCTATCTGTCTCCCGGCCCCCACTGAACACAGGAGACTAAGAAAAGTTTTTTTGCTGCTGAACAGCTGCACAGCAGAGGATTAGCTTATTGGTGGAAGGGATTTGGTTGTTCCCGTCCGCTTTACTTCACCCCCCCCCCCCCTTGGTAAGCCGCTGCCAGCAGGGCCAGTGCAAGGATTTTCGTCTACTTAGGTTAAGGTGCGTTTTACCATTTTTACCCACCCCCACTCCCACGCGCTCTAATGCTTTGCACTCATTTCCTGCAGACACTGCCCACTGTCATACCCTCCGCACTCAGCTTCTACACATACTGCCCTCTCTCCTACTTTACGTATACCTCTCCTGCGCATAAAGCCCCCTGTCCTACCCTCTGCAATACCATTGCATTTCTATGCTGCAAACACTATTCTCTTTCATACTTTCCGCTCTCCTCTCCTGCACACACTGCCTACTAAGATACTGCTTTAGCATTGCCTGTAATATTCCCAGTATTGCCCATTCTGGCTTGGCCATACTTTTGCTACTTGTTTGCACATTACCTGTCATAGAGACTGGGAGCCCAATTGGTCATACTAAAAGCTCTGGAGAAACGCAGTGACAATAGAAAGTCACCAATAAACATACATACTCTCAAGGTATTTGGAATTGGAAGTTCTTTCAGTTCAATGATAATAAACTACATCAACACATAATAATAATAATTATTATTAATTTTACAGGAGCTTTCTCCCCGAAGACTCAACAGCTAATTAGCTACAGGCATTGCTCATTGGGACTGCAGACATGGAACAAGAGATGGTTAGAGACTGCAGACATGGAACAAGGGATGGTCAGAGTCTTGCAGGCATGGTCCAAGGGAGGGTAAAAGACTGCAGACATACTATAGGAGACAGTAAGAGACTGCAGACATACTACAGGAGATAGTAAGAGACTGCAGACATAATACAGGAGATGGTAAGAGACTGCAGACATACTACAGGAGAAAGTAAGAGACTGCAGACATGCTACAGGAGATGGCAAGAGACTGCTGACATGGTACAAGGGAAAGGTAAGAAATTTCTGACATGGAACAAGTGACGGTAAGAGAC
The DNA here is from genome assembly GCA_018402905.1 of Glandirana rugosa. NCBI lineage: Eukaryota > Metazoa > Chordata > Amphibia > Anura > Ranidae > Glandirana > Glandirana rugosa. The sequence goes on along the minus strand of BLSH010127100.1, from coordinate 219,850 downwards.
TGCTGACATGGAACAAGTGATGGTAAGAGACTGCTGACATGGAACAAGGGACGGTAAGAGACTGCTGACGTGGAACAAGGGACAGTAAGAGACTGCTGACATGGAACAAGGGACGGTAAGAGACTGCTGACATGGTGTAAGGGGTGGCAAGGGACTGCTGAAATGGAAAAAGGGATGGTAAGAGACTGCTGACATGGTACAAGGGGCAGTAAGAGACTGTTGACATGGAACAAGGAGCAGTAAGAGACTGCTGACATGGAACAAGGGGCAGTAAGAGACTGCTGACATAAAACAAGAAGTAGTAAGAGACTGCTGACATGGAACAAGGGACGGTAAGAGACTGCTGACATGGTACAAGGGATGGTAAGAGACTGCTGACATGGTACAAGGGATGGTAAGAGACTGCTGACATTGAACAAGGGGTGGTAAGAGACTGCTGACATGGTAGAAGTGGTGGTAAGAGACTGCTGACATGGAACAAGGGATGGTAAGAAACTGCTGACATGGTACAAGGGACGATAAGAGACTGCTGACATGGTACAAGGGACAGTAAGAGACTGCTGACATGGAACAAGGAGCGGTAAGAGACTGCTGACCTGGTACAAGGGGTGGTAAGAGACTACTGACATGGAACAAGGGATGGTAAGAGACTGCAAACATGGTACAAGGGGTGGTAAGAGACTGCTGACATGGAACAAGGGACGGTAAGAGACTGCTGACATGGAATAAGGGGCAATAAGAGACTGCTGACATGGTACAAGGGGTGGTAAGAGACTGCTGACATGGTACAAGGGGTGGTAAGAGACTGCTGACATGGTACAAGGGACGGTAAGAGACTGCTGACATGGAACAAGGGGCGGTAAGAGACTGCTGACATGGTATAAGGGGTGGTAAGAGACTGCTGGCATGGACCAAGGGATGGTAAGAGACTGCAGACATGGTACATGCGGTGGTAAGAGACTGCTGACATGGAACAAGGGACAGTACGAGACTGCTGACATTGAATAAGGGATGGAAAGAGACTGCTGATATGGTACAAGGGACGGTAAGAGACTGCTGTCATGGAACAAGGGATGGTAAGAAACAGCTGACATGGTACAAGTGATTATAAGAGACTGCTGACATGGAAAAAGGGAACGGTAAGAGACTGCTGACATGGAACAAGTGACAGTAAGAGACTGCTGACATGGAACAAGGGATGGTAAGAGATTGCTGACAGTACAAGGGGCGGTAAGAGACTGCTGACATGGTACAAAGGGTGGTAAGAGAGTGCTGACATGGAACAATGGATGGTAAGAGACTGCTGACATGGAACAAGGGACGGTCAGAGACTGCTGACATGGAACAAGGGACGGTAAGAGACTGCTGACATGGTACAAGGGATGGTAAGAGATTGCTGACATGAAACAAGGGACGGTAAGAGACTGCTGACATGGTACAAGTGATGGTAAGAGACTGCTGACATGGAACAAGTGATGGTAAGAGACTGCTGACATGGAACAAGTGATGGTAAGAGACTACTGACATGGAAAAAGGGAACAGTAAGAGACTGCTGACATGGAACAAGTGACAGTAAGAGACTGCTGACATGGAACAAGGGATGGTAAGAGACTGCCGACATGGTACAAGGGGCGGTAAGAGACTGCTGACAAGGAACAAGGGATGGTAAGAGACTGCTGACATGGAACAAGGGACGGTACGAGACTGCTGACATTGAATAAGGGATGGAAAGAGACTGCTGATATGGTACAAGGGACGGTAAGAGACTGCTGTCATGGAACAAGGGATGGTAAGAAATGGCTGACATGGTACAAGTGATTATAAGAGACTGCTGACATGGAAAAAGGGAACGGTAAGAGACTGCTGACATGGAACAAGTGACAGTAAGAGACTGCTGACATGGAACAAGGGATGGTAAGAGATTGCTGACAGTACAAGGGGCGGTAAGTGACTGCTGACATGGTACAAAGGGTGGTAAGAGAGTGCTGACATGGAACAATGGATGGTAAGAGACTGCTGACATGGAACAAGGGACGGTCAGAGACTGCTGACATGGAACAAGGGACGGTAAGAGACTGCTGACATGGTACAAGGGATGGTAAGAGATTGCTGACATGGAACAAGGGATGGTAAGAGACTGCTGACATGGTACAAGTGATGGTAAGAGACTGCTGACATGGAACAAGTGATGGTAAGAGACTGCTGACATGGAACAAGTGATGGTAAGAGACTACTGACATGGAAAAAGGGAACAGTAAGAGACTGCTGACATGGAACAAGGGATGGTAAGAGACTGCCGACATGGTACAAGGGGCGGTAAGAGACTGCTGACATGGTACAAAGGGTGGTAAGAGACTGCTGACATGGAACAATGGATGGTAAGAGACTGTTGACATTGAACAAGGGATGGTAAGAGACTGCTGACATGGTACAAGGGATGGTAAGAGACTGCTGACATTGAACAAGGGATGGTAAGAGACTGCTGACATGGAAAAAGGGAACGGTAAGAGACTGCTGACATGGAACAAGTGACAGTAAGAGACCGCTGACATGGAACAAGGGATGGTAAAAGACTGCCAACATGGTACAAGGGGCGGTAACAGACTGATGATATGGTACAAAGGGTGGTAAGAGACTGCTGACATGGAACAAGGGATGTAAGAGACCGCTGACATTGAACAAGGTATAGTAAGAGACTGATGACATGGTACAAGGGGTGGTAAGAGACTGCCAACATGGTACACGGGGTGGTAAGAGACTGCTGACATGGTACAAAGGGTGGTAAGAGACCGCTGACATGGAACAAGGGATGGTAAGAGACCGCTGACATGGAACAAGGGATGGAAAGAGACCGCTGACATTGAACAAGGCATGGTAAGAGACTGATGACATGGTACAAGGGGTGGTAAGAGACTGATGACATGGTACAAGGGGTGGTAAGAGACTGATGACACGGTACAAGGGGTGGTAAGAGACTGATGACATGGTACAAGGGGTGGTAAGAGACTGCTGACATGGTACAAGAGGTGGTAAGAGACTGATGACATGGTACAAGGGGTGGTAAGAGACTGCTCCCTGGCTCACAGATCCCTGTTCTGTTCTCATGTCCCCTTCTCTGTCCATGGAGCATGTGTCTCTAGAAGGGAGGACCAGTTCAATAATGTATACAGCTACTTAGACTCAGACATCATAGAGCTAAAAGCAGCATTGATTTTCCTTGCCCTATCTTCCACAGTGATGATCTTTCACTTTCCACTCATGTTCCTCCTGTGCCTACTGCTGGCCCCTCCCCCTGGTCTCACTTGGCTCCTCCATGGGCTCTTCTCACACGCTCTCCAGTTCAGCATACTAACTATGTGTGCTGTTCTGACTGGAGGTGCATGTCCCTCTCTGCTACCGCCCAGGTGGGAGGGAATTTTTTTTTTTTAGCATATCGATCCTTGAAGATTAAAGGGGGAGGGGTGTCTCTGAGAAAGGTCATCTTGCTCTGTCTGCCCTGCACCTGGCAGAGAGGAGGAGGAGTGGTGGAGTAGGCAGGGCTGGGATGGCTCAGGACTCAGGAAAAGTGAGCAGCTGCAAGCATGGAAGTCAGCGGCTGAAGTTAGCAGCGCTCAGGGCTGTGCTGCGCCACCTGTCACAGTGTGCTGAGCTAGACAAAGGTGCGAGCAGGGTCAACTTCTTGGGGAACCTCTGACCCTGGCGGCCGCCTGGGCGGCCTTATGCTGGTGCCGGCCCTCACTGCCAGTCCTGAAGGATGCGGCTGCTAACAGGAATGGGGTTCCTGCTGTGGAAAAGGTGCAGGAACTCCATTCCCATGCGTTCCTGCAGGACTCGAGCCCTGTCTGGAATGTTCTACCCCAATCTGTCCGACTTTCTCCTACTTTGTCCACTTTCAGACGATCCCCGAAAACTCTCTTCAGAGAAGCCTACCTAACAACCGTACATTTATCTTCTCCATGAGCACATCCCCCACAGTTATGTTCTCTTGACCTTCCCTCTTAGATTGTAAGCTCTTACAAGCAGGGCCCTCTGATTCCTACTATATTTAAGTGGATTGTATTTGTACTGTCTACCATTAAGTTGTAAAGCGCTGCGTAAACTGTTGGAGCTATATAAATCCTGTATAATAATAATAATAATGTAGTGGGGGGTTTTGAGGGAAAAGCGCTGTACTGGGGATTTGGGGGAATAAATTTGTAGTGGGGGGGTTGAGGGATGAGCTCTGTGATGGGGAAGATGGGGGAAGAGCTTTGTACTGGGGGGAGAAGTGGTGAGTGAAGAACTCTGTTTTTGCAAGTTGTGGGTATGACTCTGCACCGTGTGTTACCCACTCCCGAGCCCTGTGCAATACACATTCCAAAGCCCTTTACCCTGCACTTCTGAGCTCTGCATCATGAATAGTATGCAATCCTTAGCACTCCCAAGACTGACACCACTACATAGTTGATGGCAGATCTAAAGGAGATTATAAAATCAAATTGTATAGTGTATGGTGAGCTTTACAGACTTCTGTTTTTCAGTACTATTGCCTGTATGTGAGTATAGAGGTGGGCGGAGGCACTGGCAGGATGTGTGCTAATGAGGTCAGGTTGTGAATTACTTCCTGTGCCTTTCTTTTCTTTTCATGACCTAAATCCACATTCCAGGAAGTCATGAACTTTTCTATGGAGGAGGCTGGAGTAAGACTGTCCTAAAATACTTAAAAACATTATCTTTTCTGCAACAGAAGTACATTAATTGTATATTGATACATAGGGCAGCTGGAATTTAGAAAAACAAGCAAACTTAGCCTTTATTGAAGCACACAGTACTAAAAACAGGATGGATACTCCCAGACCAAAAATTCCCTCAATGTAATTAGGATAATAACAATGTTGTCAACACCCTTTTAAATGTCCCACATGGAGCCATATACAATCAGAAAAACACAAGCAGCACATGTTTGAACGCTGTCATAGAATGGTGTTTAATCAAAGCATATCTTCATGGAATATCCTGAAAGATGTAGTAATAATAAACTATGTAAGCAGCTACAGTGCCTTGAAAAGTATTCATACCCCTTGACATTGTCCACATTTTGTCATGTTACAAGTAAAAACATAAATGTATTTTATTGGGATTTTAAGTGATAGACCAAGAAAATTGGCACATAATTGTGAAGTGGAAGGTCATGCTAAATGGTTTTGAATTTTTTTTTACAAATAAATATGTGAAAAGTGTGGTGTGCATTTGTATTTAGCCCCCTTTACTCTGATACCCCTAACTAAAATCTAGTGGAACCAATTGCCTTCAGAAGTCATCTAATTAGTAAATAGAGTCCACCTGTGTGTAATTCAATCTCAGTATAAATACAGCTGTTCTGCGAAGCCCTCAGAGGGTTTTTAGAGAACCTTAGTGAACAAACAGCATCATGAAGGCCAAGGAACACACAAGACAGATCAGGGATCAAGTTGTGGAGAAGTTTAAAACAGGGTTAGGTTATAAGAAAATATCCCAAGCTTTGAACATCTCACGGAGCACTGTTCAATCCATCATCTGAAAATGGAAAGAGTATGGCACAACTGCAAACCTATCAGGGTATGGCTGTCCACCTAACCTGACAGGCCGGGCAAAGAGAACATTAATCAGTGAAGCAGCCAAGAGGTCCATGGTAACTCTGGGGGTGCTGCAGAGATCCACAGCTCAGGTGGGAGAATCTGTCCACAGGACAACTATTAGTTTTGCACTCCACAAATCTGCCCTTTATGGAAACGTGGCAAGAAGAAAGCCATTGTTGAAAGAAAGCCATAAGAAGTCCCATTACCATTTTGTGAGAAGTCATGTGGGGGACAAAGCAAACATGTGGAAGAAGGTGCTCTGGTCTGATGAGACCAAAATTGAACTTTCTGGCCTAAAAACAAAACGCTACATGTGACAGAAAACTAACACTGCACATCATCCTGAACACACCATCCCCATTGTGAAACATGGTGGTGGCAGCATCATGTTGTGGGGATGCTTTTCTTCAGCAGGGACAGGGAAGCTGGTCAGAGTTGATTGGAAGATGGATAGGGCTAAATACAGGGCAATCTTAGAAGAAAACCTGTTAGAGTCTGCAAAAAACTTGAGACTGGGGCAGATGTTCAACTTCCAGCAGGACAACGACCCTAAATATACAGCCAGAGCTACAATGGAATGGTTTAGATCAAAGCATATTCATGTGTTAGAATGGCCTGGTCAAAGTCCAGACCTAAATCCAATTGAGAATCTGTGACAAGACTTGAAAATTGCTGTTCACAGACGCTCTCCATCCATTCTGACATAGCCTGGGCTATTTTGCAAAGAAGAATGGGCAAAAATGTCACTCTCTAGATGTGCAAAGCTGGTATAAATGTACCCAAAAAGACTTGCAGCTGTAATTGCAGTGAAAGGCGGTTCTACAAAGTATTGACTCAGAGGGGCTGAATACAAATGCACGCCATACTTTTCAGAAATGTATTTGTAAAAAATTTGGAAAATCAATGATCATTTTCCATTCACTTCACAATTATGTAACTAAGTTACTATGTAATTATGTGCCACATTGTGTTGGTCTATCACATAAAATCCCAATAAATACATTTATGTTTTTGGTTGTAACATGACAAAATGTGGAAAATGTCAAGGGGTGTGAATACTTTTTCAAGGCACTGTATGGATGAGCAGAAACTAGATCCAGAAGCTGAACATCTATACAGTATATAAAGGCAAACCAAACTGATGAAGTGAGGTCAAGTTGATACAATGTTGCTTGAAGGTTGACTCAAGTGCGCATACAGCCTGCAAGACTCACAGGTCAAAAATGTATCCATTGCTGTACACAAGTCCTGTATCTGTATTTGCAAGCAACCTGTCAACAATGAAAGTGGCTTGCTGTGTATCAAATCATTGCTTGGAAAGTGTCACAAACACAGCACGTCTACACAGCTGTCATTACACAGTGAAAGCAAACTGCAATGAGCATGTGAAAAAGCATGGACAGCAATGCCAGATTTGTCTGAATGCTGGACTTTCAGCCCATTTGCCAGGATATCATGTAGCGGGTTTCTCTTACTACTATATACTATATTATAGCCTCCTTCTTCCACTGCCAAGGTTGTTAAAGCAGTGTTCCACACACATTTTACACTTATCACCATCCAGCACTAATGTGTACCCTTAAAACGAATTGGCATTTTTTTTTTTTGGGGATCATTTATTTATTTCAGCTTTTACCTTTTTTCACTTCCTCCTTAGTGGCCGCGGCCCCACAAGTCATTTCTGGCTCTGCAAACGCCGCGTAGGGTGGTAAGGGACGTGTACATCACTTCCGGCCTGAGGAACGCAGGTGGAGCGCTGTTTGGCGTCCCCTGCTCCATTCATTTTTCTTAAACCCTAGCACATGTGATCACCCGCACATGGGAGTTTGCTTTTTATTTTTATTTTGTTTTGTTGATTTTATTTTTACTTGTTTTAATCTCAATCTGTAACAATAAAAACTGGCTTCACTATTGGAAGTTCCTCTCCCTTCCTTCCTCGGTTTTGGAGTTATCCTAAAGACGATAGGAAGTGTCTTGGAGAGGTGGACACCTCACTAAATTCCTCTGGTATGATCATCCCCACTGTGAGTCGCTTTGCATTTATCGGGATCTGGTAAGTGGGGTACCATTGGGGTTCCTAGCGGAGGATATCCAAAGTGAAGCAATGATACAGGTGGAGAGGTTCTGTGAAGGATAGCAGAAATCCTATTGAGGTTTTGGCTCCTTCCTTCCCTCTCCTTGAAGGTTATCACTTCGGTCAAAAATAACAATGTCTAACTCTAATTTTGTTCATTTTTATTTTAGTTGTTTTGTTTTATTTTTATTTTTCGTTTGAGGGTACACGCCCACTAGTGTACACGATCCCAAATTCTTTTTACTTACCTCGTCCCC
>BLSH010127100.1:160440-172332 GCA_018402905.1 Glandirana rugosa | reverse complement strand
GGCAGACAGCAACATTAACCACTTCCCGCCCGGCGCATTGAAAAATGACGTCCGGGCGGGTGGCTCATTATCCTGACTGGACGTCTATTGATGTCCTCAGGATAATACGCGATCGCGCGCCCCCGGGGCGCGCATCGCGGCGATCGGTGGTGCCGTGGGTCAGTCTGGACCGCATTACCGACCGAGTTAAAAGACTTTGATCCGAAGCCTTTTACCATGTGATCAGCCGTGACCAATCACGGCTGATCACAGTGTAAATAGGAAGAGCCGTTGATCGGCTTTTCCTCTGCTCAGGTCTGCAGACCTGAGCAGCGGAGAGCCGATCGGCTGCTCTCCTGACAGGGGGGCTGCGCTGAACGTTTATCAGCGCAGCCACCCTCAGGATCACCCCACTGGACCACCAGGGAGCTGGATCAAGACCCCCAGGGAGCCCCCCCCGGACATCACACAGAGGCCGCCTAGGACCACCAGGGAAGGACCACAGAGGCCGCCCAGGACCACCAGGGAGCCCCCACTAGACCACCAGGTAAGGGCATTATTGTGCACTGTACGGATGGCACTGTTCCCATGTATGATGCCTGCCAGTGCCATCCCTAACAGTGCTTGTTGCATCTGTGCCCACCACTGCCACCTAGAAGTGCCCACCTGTGCCCATCTGTGACACCTATCATTGCCCACCTGTGCCACCTAAAAGTACCCTCCTTTGCCACCTAAAAGTGCCACCTATCAGTGCCCAGTGCCACTTATCAGTGCCGCCTATGAGTGTCCATCAGTGCCGCATATCAGTGCCACGTATCAGTGCCCGTCAGTGTTGCTTGTCAGTGCCGCCCATCAGTGCTGTATATGTGCCCCATCATCAGTGCAACCTTATCAGTGCCACCTCATCAGTGCCAATCTGTTCTGCCTCATCAGTGCCCATCAGTGTAGCCTCATCAGTGGCCATCAGTGTAGTCACATCAGTGCCCGTCAGTGAAGGAGAAAATGTACTTTATACAAATTTTTGTGACAGAAACAAAGAAAAATGTTTTTTTTTTTTCAAAATTTTCGGTCTTTTTTTGTTTATAGCGGTGATCAGAAATGACGCAGAGGCGATCAAATACCACCAAAAGAAAGCTCTATTTGTGGGAACAAAATGATAAAAATCTTGTTTGGGTACAACGTCGCACGACCGCGCAATTCTCATTCAAATCGCAACAGCACTGAAAGCTGAAAATTGGTCTGGGCAGGAAGTGTTCTAAGTGCCCGGTATTGAAGTGGTTAAGCATTATTAAAATCACTGCTTCTGAAAACTATTGTTCTAAAAATGTTTTGCATTGATACGTGTCCCCTAGGACAGTACCCGGATCCCCATACACTTTTTATTGCAATACCTTGCATATAAGCCTTTAACATGAGCACTTTTGATTTTTCATGTTCGTGTCCCATTGACTTTGATGGGGTTCGCATGTTCGCACAAATTGTTTGCCTGTTCGTGGTATTCTGGTGAGAACCAAACCAGGGGGTTGTTCGACCCATACCTGGAGCCAGTTGCAAGCCCCATCCTCTTATTAGCACCACTGTCAGTACAGGTCAAGTGTAAGAAGCACCCTCTTTACTAGTCTCAGCTCAGCTGAGTAAGCTCCTGGATTTTTATAACATTTTCATATTTCAAGAATAAGATCTTCCTGCCATCATTCCTAATGTTTTTCATGTCCATCTGGTAGTATTGACTGTTTCCACCTATCTTTTCATGTTCCAGCCTTTGCTACTGTATTCTCCTTAATATGAAAACCATAAGGGCAGGTTCACACCAGAACGTGGCGTGAGAAAGGTTGGTTCCGGGCATGTCTCCCGCACTGTAGGTGAGCTCATTGCCCTTGCAGCCTGCATGCAGGTGCCATATATTGTTAATGGCACACCAAATGCAGATTCCAAAGTTGCTGCAGTACTGTGTGGTTTGGTGCCATGCATTTTGAAAAAGTCATTCAAACAATTTGGTTGTCAAATTGCACCGCACAGGAATGCTCGGGGATCTGCAGCATCTAATACTCAGCCTCTAATAACTCTTCAGCAGCTAATAAAAATATAAAATATCAGTTTTGAATGGACTGTCCCATTATTTTTTTTAGCTGCATATACAAAAAGCAAAGATTTGTCCTTGGAAATATAAGTGTAAAATTACCTTTATCAACATACTCCTACTTACAGTCCTCACAAATGATCTAATATCTAGATGAGCACTTTACCAAGAGAAAGAAAAAAATGTTGAACAGAAACATAAAAAAAATATTCAGATGACCTATAAAAGAAGAACAATTAAAGGTAACACAGACATTGTAGTTGTCAGACATTTTGTAATTGTTTTCATGTAAACTTGCATGGTTGAATTGCATCAGAAGCCATCTGCAAAACTAATCAGGGGACCAAATTCAAATCCAGCCAATAGAATTTGTTAAACTGGCTGAGGTAAAAAGGTGTCTATAGACATGCCAATCTTTGCCTGATCCTGCTAAAGCCAATCATTTAATATCTTTGGGTTTTCCTCTCTGCATTCTATACCTCCTTTTTTTTATTCTCCCTTCCACTTCCTTTTTCTAACACTGGTCCGATGTGTTAATGTTCTCAATCAAAAACGAAATAGGACTTTTACTAGGTAAGGATCTTGGCAAGAAAGGAAACTATTACAACAACACAGAATAGTGAAAGTGGAACTTCGTTTTTCTTAAAATAATCTGTATATAAAAAGAGCAGCTTTAGCTGCAATGCCCACATTCAATATAGAGCTGTTCCCCGCAATCGTTCTTCACTTGCCATAGATGCCTACCAGCCTGATTGCACTCACTGAAGATGAACTTTGAACTGATCTTCTGCTACCTTCATATCCACTGTAATGATAAATGCTAGCGTTGCATCGGTGCTGATACTAAGCATTTGCACAAGTGCTTGCAAATGCTCTGATAATAGAACCGATATATTCAAGCTGGCTGCAGCGCGTTTGTAAAACAAATCCGGTGCGATTTTGAGCATGATTCAGGTGTGATTTCCATTGTCATACGCTTTGACAATTCGCACCTGAATCACTGAACCAAGTCGCAGCAGAGGGGGCTGAAATCCAGCTGCTAAATCCGGCACAGCAGTTAAGTTTAGTGAAGTAAGTAAGTTAAAAATGTAACTAAAAATAGGGATCTGTAATTTGTATCGGCGAGTACTTGAGAAAAAGTATCGGTACTCTTACTTGGTCTTTAAAAACTGGTATCTGTGCATTCCTAATAAATACCTGTACTCATGCTGCCTTATTTCCTCCTGGGCTCTCCGGTGCTGCTCCTTTCCATGTTGTAAGCACTTCTCATAATAAAGTGAGCATTCTTAATGCTTGTCACTATAGATTTAAATAGTCTTGTTCATGTTTGTATAGCCTAAACAACCTTCATCATGTTTTTTTCCAAAAATGTCTGACTTGCACTTTTAGGGCACAGCTACATGTTTGCAGTAATCCTCTAACATATACATATATTTTTTGTGCTTTTATCTCCTTTATGAATCCATTCAGTGGCTTCAGCCAAAGCTAATACCGAGTACTTTCAGGTAGAGAGGAGCATTAGACACACTCCATGTGGCAATGCTGGGCTAGAAAAATTGTTGATAATTACATTATTTAGGGCTCATTCAGATGGGCAATGAGCCCTGTCCTCAATGCAGACTGCATTTTGCTGCAACTGCATCCACCTTAGAGCAGCATACAGGCAGTGGATGGTGACGCAGTGGCCACACGGATACAGTTGCATGTCAAAATTAGACATGCACGCAGGAGCAGGAGCCCAGATCTGAACACATACACTGTAAATGCAGATTAATGAACCTGCTCCTGCTCACCTGCACGCTGTTTCGAGGTGGATGCAGATGCAGCAAAATGTGGTTCTGCACAGAAGACGCGGCTCATCACTAATCTGAATGAGTTTTTGTAATGGTCATAATTCCAATCTAAAAGGAAGTTTTGCATCAGATCAATAATAGATTTATTTGGTTTTACTTTGATGTGAGCCCATTTAAACCTTTATTCTATTCTTCTACGCTCTGAAGAAGTAAGAGTTTTGTGTGACTGTATAACAAACAATTTGAGGGCCCATTAACACAGGAGCGACTTGCACTCCGACTTGAGTCGCCTCAAGTCGCCCCAAGTCGCTTGACATCTCAAATCCCATTGAAATGAATGGGAGCTGTCTTAATGTACGCTACTGAGTCGATCCGACTTCAAAAAAAGGTTCCTGCAGGACTTCAAGGTGACTTCTATCCGACTTGAGCCCATAGAAGTCAATGAAAGCTGTCTCCAGGTCGGATCCCCCATCTACATGCAAGTGACTTTACAGTTAAAAAGAATATCATTTATCTAGGGGAACCCCTCCCTCCCTTCTCTGATTGGCCACAGGCAAAGTCGTCTGGCATAAGTCGCGTTTTAAGTCACCTGTAGTCGCGCTGAAGTCATGCCGAAGTCGCGCTGAAGTCACGCTGCAATTGCCTAGCAAAGTCGCACTGAAGTCGGATCACCCCTGTGTGAATGGGCCCTAAGGCACTTTAACAGTGCTGGGCCAGTCAATACTGTCACATCTGGAGACAGTGTGAGCTACAGCACCAGTGACCCACTCCCAGCAGTTGAATAGATAACATGGGAATGAAAAGATGTTGTGGGGAATGCTGTATTAGGATAAGCCTGCGGTGTGGTCCTCCAAGGCCAAATCATATGATAACTTGAACCACTTCAATACCAGACACTATCAGCCCCGTTTTGCCCAGGCCACTTTTCAGATTTCAGTGCTGCCACACTTTGAACAACAATTACTCAGTCATGCAATACTGTGCCCAAATAACATTTTCATAATATTTTTAGACAGATAGAGCTTTCTTTTGGTGAAGGTCTTATTGGAAAAATATTTTTTCTTCCTTTCTGTTATAAAATGTTGCAAATAATAATCTTTCTTCATAAATGTAGGCCAAAATGTTTTCTGCTACATTTCTTTGGTAAAAAAATAGCCCAACAGTTCGAATCAAACCAATTATTTAGTCTGTGTGAAAGTTAGAGTCTACAAACGATGGTATATATATTTGAAAATTGACCAGTCTTATTTCTTGAGGTCCTAAAATGCCAGGATAGCATAAATACCCCCCAAATGACCTTTTTTTTGGAAAGTAGACACCCCAAGGTATTTAGTAAGAGGCATGGTGAGTTTATTGAAGTAATTTTGGTCACAATTTTTTGGAAAATGAATTATTCAAATAAAATTGGCTTGTTTCCACACTTTTTTTACATACTGTCAACAAAGCAGTGCAGTGTCACCATAGGACTAGTGTGGTGGACATCAGGGAGCTGGGCACAGTGGAGCGGTACAACCCAGACACTGCGGGCCACAGATTGTGCTGCAGTACACCCCCTAGGGCTCGCAAGCAGAAAGACATCATAAGACATCTACCTGGGACAACAGAGCACTCACCTGGCTATATCAATACAATAGACTGGGTGGGGGAAGTGGTTAAAGACCAATTGAAATCTTGTTTTATATACCATTTATGTAGTCAGGCTGCTTAACATGTAAAAACGATAGCATATATTAACATATGCCCAGTGTTGGCATCACACTGGAGAACAGGACTGCTGCTCTCATGTAAAGTGCAGTGATCTCAAGAATCAGAGGGCAATGATGCTCCCTGCACAATGCTTCAATAAACAATGCTGCTCAAGGAGTACAATGCAGATAGCATGTCAACCTGCTACGCACTGTCAGAAAGCTCTTCAGCATGCTGCTAGGACAGGGCAGGGTCGTACTGTTTGAATCATGAACACATTAAAAAAATCCATATTGATATGTGTGATCTTTACCTAATCAGATAAGAGGTTGTTGTTGCTAAGTCTAACTATCTGTGCACTCATTTGAGTAACCCAAATAGTGCCCAAATAGTGCTGCTAAGATAAAAAAATTCCCAGTTTCTAACATCCCTTTCCAGGGGACAGGTGCAGAAGAGTCTGGCAAATGTCAGCACAAGAATGGTGTTACTGGGGACTCACAACCCTCTTGAGTACCAAATTGCATGGCTGGTGGAGAGAGATACTAGGTATTTTTGTACAAAAACATAAAAGAAATAAAATATAGTGGATTGGGTGATAAAGCTGGAATTTGTAGCAGAAATTTGTTATCCACAAATGACGTTTCTGAGATAGACTGCAAATTCTATTTTAATTTTTACTTTGCATTATGGGCAGTATACATATAATCTCCAAATGCAAATTCTGGTGTGAATGCATGAGTACTTTAAAACAAGGAGTAGGTCAATCAGTGAGCTATCCAGCATGTCACTACAGGTATGCCAAATCAGAGTTTAGTCAATTTATCTTCTTTTCAGTACTCTGTTTCTTGTTTGCATCTCCAGCATTAATCTAGTTTAGACTTAAGTATACCTTTATTAACTAAGTGATCTGCCTGGTGCCAGGCAGCATATAGGTATAGGATGTGACTTCATGGTTTCACTAGCTGCTATACTGTATTCATTCTATATTTGGACTGTCTTTTGTGACACCTGCAACACTTAGGATACATTGTTGACATGTGCAGCCGCACGCTATGTAATATATATATATACTGTATAATAGCTGCAACAGATGTGCTTCTGCCATTCCCATTCTAGGTCTTATGTATTTCCCTGTACCTTTAAATCCAGGGTGTTTAGAGCAATTTAAACCTTCAGAATGAGTGGAGCCAATTCTGGGGATGGAAATCCAATGGCACTTTTCAGATTCCTGTGTATTTTTCATTTATTTTTCAATCTGCTGGTGAGTGAGAATACTTCACAGGAGGTTATCAAATGTGTCAGGTTTACACATCAGTTCACTTTGGGTATAATAAATCAGAAGGAAATTCTCCGAGCAGCAAGTTAGATACCGACCGACTGAGAAAAAAAGACTGAGAGAGGCAGCAGACGGAAAGACAATGTTTTATCTCCCTCTCTAAATATACAAGAAAAATAAAGGACTATAGAGTGGATATTGGTTTGTATCTGATGTAGGATGCTCTGACTGTGATTTATCAGGATTGGTTCACCTACTGTATATAGAGTGTTAACCCTACATCATCTAATACACAAGCCATAAGTGCTTACTGCTTACCACCCATCTGCAGCCACAGTGCAATGCGATTGGAGTGAGTCTAGATTATTGCAAGTAGGCATCAAGAGCAATTTAGTTATCTAAAGAGAGTCTGCCTACTAAACTGCTGTCCCTTATCCAAGCATGCACCTGGCAGGTTAGGAAAGGGAGAGGACAAGTCAGCGCCCCCCCCCCCTGCTCCTGAACCATACAGGCCACATTTCCCTTAACATGGGGGGGGGGGGTGCTTTGGGGAAGAGGGGGCTTTGCCCCACAAAGTACCTTGCCCCCATATTGATGGGGACAAGGGCCTCTTCCACACAACCCTGGGGCCCCCAAATCCAGCTCCCCCTTATGTAAATGAGTATGGGGTACATAGTACCCCTACCCATTCACCATAAAAGTGTAAAAAGTGAGTAAAAACACTACACACGTTTTTGACAAGTCCTCTATTAAAATGTAGCACTGCCCCCTTGAGGGCTGCTTAAAGTTAACTGTTCATCGGCATCGCCTTGACCCTGTGAACCCTCCAGCCCAGACATTTTTGAAAGCACCTTTAATTGACACTCCAACACTAGTTAGATGGAATATTCTATTAAGTTTTAATGAAGCAAAGATATATGTACAAAGGGGTTATTGGTGAACTGAGTCCTGCATAACAGCCAAGACTCCCCAAGAGAAACAGCTTGATTACAGTTCAGAATCACAGATGCAGAATATACACATGTACAGTGAAACAACAGTTAGAGAATAAATGGGTGGTTATAAAGGAATCCACTAGTTACTGCAATTTCATACCACACAAAGGCCCCTTTTCACGCTGGGGCGTTTTTCAGGCACTTTTGCGCTAATAATAATGCCCTTATAGCGCCTGAAAAACACTCCCCCATCCACCCCAGTGTGAAAGCCTGAGTGCTTTCACACTGGGGCGGTACACTTGCAGGACGTTAAAAAAGTCCTGCGAGCAGCATCTTTGGGGTGGTGCAGTGAGCGGTGTTTACACCGTCACCGCTCCTCCACCACCCCTGCCATTGAAATCAATGGCAAGAGCTTCCAAATAGGCTGCACACAGCCTCGGAAGCACAGCGCACCGGCACTCTTAACTCCTTTTTAACCCCTTGTGGGTAGTGTGACGTTATGCGAGGCGCAATAATGAACGGGCTTGTTGCGATCATGCTGAAGCGACTAGTGAGAGTCCGACACGGGTTTTTCCACCCACTGTGGCAGAGCTGGTTCCGGCCCGGACTTTCCAGTCCACTCAAACCCCTCTACACCTGCACTTAATGACCAGGAAGAGAGCAGAGGGGAGCTCTATCCTGAATCTCAGAGGGAGAAAGCTGAGTGAGCTCTGTATGCTAATTTGGACTCAAAGATCAAGGTTTGCCCTGTGCTTATGCTTTGTGGGTGTCGGGGACAGCCCCACACTGTATAGAGAGGAACCTGATTGTTTAGTTTAGCGCCGGATAGAGGTTTTGTTTTCTGTTTGTTTTTTTTATGTGTTTTGAGCTTGCAAACCTGTAATAATAAACCTGGCAAGCCGCCAGATTTTAAAGAAACTGACCTCCATGCTGAATCTTTTCCTCTGAAAAGTGAATCCTACGCTAATCTCCCACATGTGGTGGACTCAGCGGGCATCTTCCTGGAAGATGGAGGATGTAGTAAAAGCCCTGTTACAGGCTACTGCAGCCCAACAAAAGAGCAATCGCCAGCAGCAGGAAATGAATCACCAAGTTGTACAGGCTGTGGCGACTCAGCAGGAGGAAAATCGCGGGCAGCATGAGGTGAGTCGCCAGGCCATTGCAGCCCAGCAGGAGACGAATCGCCAGTTTGTGGAGGCCCTGGTGGAATTAAAGAAGGGGTCCGCAAGTCCTGTGCCAGTGGCAACTGCCAGCTACCACCTGCAAAAGATGACACCTGCAGATGGCATTTGAAAGAGTCGCTGATCGCAAAGGATGGCCAAAAGAGCAGTGGGAGGCACCTTTCCTGACAGGTGAATCCCAAAAGGCCTACTTTGATTTGGAACCAATAAATGCACAGGACTATTAGACTCTAAAGACGGAGATGCTCGAACGCCTGGGGGTCACCATGACCGTCTGGGCTCAACGGGTGCATCAGTGGTCCTACTGCAAGGACAAGCCACCCCTATGCACAAATGTTCAATCTGATATATCTCATGAGAAAGTGGTTGCAACCTGAGACCTTGCCAGGCCCCAGATTGTGGAGCATGTGGTCATGGACCGGAATCTGCATGCGCTCACTGCTGCTTTTTAGGAAGTGAGTCAGTCATGGGACCGAAAACTGCCAACCAATTGGTGGACCTCGTGGTTGCACCCATCTGCGCCCACTCCAATGTATCTAGCAGTGAAAGATTGCCCGGCGGACCCGGTAAGACCGTTCCAGGGGTCAAGGGCATAGGGAAGTTTGATAAGACTGCTATGGCTAAAGAGACTATGGGCTGTAGACCTGGAGACTGGCCAAAGAAGCCAGGAAGGTATTGGGGACCCTTGAGAGGAATGGGTATAGAACACATAAAGTGCTACAGATGCCATGCATTGGGCCATATTGCTGCCAATTGTCCCATGAATGGTGAACACATGCAATGCGATTATACTTATGTGAATAGACGTCTTTCTCTTTTTGCACTGGTCACATGTTCAAGTCACATGGAGAAGCAAATGTGTGTGATTTTTGCTGATGGAAGACCAGTCGCTGCACTGCTTGACTTGGGTAGTGTGGTAACATTGGTAAAAAGCAATTGTGTAAATCCTGCAAGGTTACACCCTAGCACTGTTAGAGTCATTTGCATCCATGGGGACACTCGTGACTACCAGATGGCGGTGGTTGAGATTGACACCCCTTGCGGTAGTGTGACTCATTCAGTGGGGGTGGTACCTTCACTACTGTATGACGCCCTAGTGGGCAGGGATTTTCCCCATTTTTGGAGGTTATGGGAAGGCACAGGGAGCCTGGAGGATAGAGCTCCCTCTGCTGTGGAAGCCCGGGACCTCTCACCAGATCCGTTTTGCCAAATGGAAGGGGAGACTGGTGGCAGGACCAAGAAGGGAGGAGACCCTCTTCCTTTTCCTGTAATGGCTGGAGAGCCAGAGGAGCTAGAAGACAGCTCACAGCTGGAGGCTAATGACCCAGACAATGACCCTGATGGTGAGAGTGAAACAAATGTAGTGCCTGACTTAGAGGTTCGGAGAGAGGACTTCTGTACAGAACAACTACGGGATATCACTCTCCTTAGAGCCAGAGAAAACGTGAAGGTGATGGATTGGGAACCTGTGGACCCTAATTGGGGGGTGTCTTTTCCCTACATGGTGCTTAAAAATAATTTGTTGTATCAGGTGGTGAAACACAGGGAGGATGAAGTGGCACAGCTAGTGGTTCCCAAACCCTTCCACAGGATGGTGCTAGATCTGGCCCATGGGCATGTAATGGGGGGACATCTGGCTATGGCACCCCATTTTTGTAGTCCCTTTGTCCCACTTCCCATAATTGAAGTGCCATTCTAGAGAATTGGCATGGATCTTGTGGGACCAGTAATAAAATCTACCCGGGGACGCCAGCACATCCTAGTGATCCTAGACTATGTGACCCGCTACCCTGAGGCCATACCCTTGCGGAATACCTCCGCTAAGACTATCACCAAGGAGCTGGTCCAGGTGTTTAGTCAGGTGGGGATCCCTAAAGAAATCTTGACGGATCAGGGTACCAGAGTGACCAGAGAATTGTGCAAGTTGTATAAAAACTCCCATCTCCGTACTTCTGTTTACCACCCCCAAACTGACGGTCTAGGGGAAGGTTTAACAAGACCCTCAAGAGTATGCTAAAAAGGTAGATAAAGATGGATGAAATTGGGATTTTTTACCTTATGTTTGCCATACGAGAGGTTCCTCAGGTGTCTACGGCGTATTACTCCTTAGAACTCTTATATGGTAGACATCCCAGGGGGCTGCTAGATGTCACAAAAGAGACATGGCAAGGAGGGGCAACCCCATATAGAAGCGTCATAGAGCACGTCTCCTTGATGCAGGATCAAATTGCAGTTGTCCTGACCCTTGTACAAGAGCATATGCAGCAAGCCCAGGAAGCCCAGAGAAGGTTTTACAATCAGGGTGCCAAAACCCAAACTTTCAACCCCAGAGACAGAGTGCTGGTGCTAGTCCCCATGGTTGAATGTAAATTCCAGGCAAAGTGGCAGGGTCCCTTTGAGATTAGGGAAAGAGTAGGGGAAATAAACTACAAAGTTTACCAACCTGGGAAAAGGGAACCGGAGCAGATTTGCCATGTTAATCTCCTAAAACCGTGGAAGGATAGAGAGAGTTTAATAGCAGTGCCCTCTCCCCAAAAGGACAGGTTACCCCTGACCCCAGATGTCCCCATAACTGAGTCCTTGTCACTGACGCAACAAAACGACGTTAAGGAATTTGTCAGTAAAAATAGAGACTTTTTCTCTTCCCTACCCGGACTGACCATTGTACTGATAAAAATGACTGTTTAAGGAATTGCAGCAAAACAACGCAGTCACTGTTCCTGAGTCAATACCCCTGTAGACCCCAGTCCCCATTGGACAGGAAAACCCCTCTCCCGTGACGATAATTTGAGAGAGATAGGAAGGTGCCAAAATCCTCTAATTGTACCGTTTAGACGAGGCCAAGGGAAAAGGGTCCAACCATTTGAAACATCAAATAAAGGGGATGAGAAAGGGATTAGAGTTTCCCTGGGACGGTGAAACGGACCTTAAATGTAAGTTGGTACCCCTGATCGTGGTCGTG
>BLSH010127100.1:121300-136721 GCA_018402905.1 Glandirana rugosa | reverse complement strand
CCAACCCCTGTATATGTTTGTAAGCCTTCTTGTCATAGCCAACCAGAAACACATTTTCTCTGATTACCTGACAAAATAAATAATTCCTCAAATAGAGATACAGTAGATTGAGTAAACATTGTCACCCTAGAACAGGAAGTTTTTGTAAGCATCACAAGTAAAATAATTAACTTTACTTTGGACTATCCTAAGTCTGGGTAGCTGCTAATTAGTGCAAAAATTATAATTGCTTTAATGTCAGATCCTATACGCAGCGCTATACTATTGTAGCTACAGGTTTGAAGAGCTGCGGCTGTGACAACGAAGTGATTCCATTCCATCTTTGACCCTTCCTATCCTCTCTTCTCATCTATTCAGAAAAAGCCTTGTAATCTTTTTACATGTGTTCTGTGAATGCACAAGAGGAGATCCTGTTGTTTATTGGGGTCTCCTCCTCTCTTGTCTATTCATAGAAGGCCTCGCATTCTTTGAATAGAATACAAGAATAAAATAATTTGTTAATGATCAAGGGAAGAGGAATGGGAGGGCAAACAATGAGAGCCCTTCACTCTCACAGCAGCAGCTCTTCACCCCTTCAGTCTAAGGCTGTGTATGGGATATGGCATCAGAGCGGCTATGATTTTTGTAGTAATTAGCAGCCATCAGGATCTAGGATAGTCTTAGCTAAATATAATCTAATAAATGGGTGCTGTTTATAAAAAAAATCCAGAGTTCAGCTTTAATCTTCCTATATTTTGCTTCCATTGGTTCTTTTCCAATCAACAAGCTAAATAGCGCTTTATAAAAGTTTCTATTTCCATCACATGCCTTTTTTTTAAACTCAGTGACATCATCATTGGGTCTCTGTGTTTCTCTATGCAGTGCAGGCATATTATTCTGACAGTGAAAATGGGAAAAAAGATTGCGCTCTCTGATACCTATCCGAAATGAATCCCAAAAGCAAGTACTTTAATAGTCAATTAATCAACACAATATATATAGACACAGTGTAAATCAAACATATGATATAAAAGTATCAAAAAAAATTTGAAATGAGAAATCAATAGAATTATGAATAAAAACAAGTGTCCATATCAAATTTAAAAAAAAACAAATATAAATATAAAGTGCGCTGCTCCCAGTGCTGAGTGTTCAACATTCATAAAGTGCTTCCGTGCTGCACCAGTGCTCAAAGAAGTATTAAGCCTTGTACACACACGCAGATTGTTGGCCAACCGAACGTCCTACTTTTGTCCAAATTAGCTGTTGGCGGTTGTGTCTAGCGTACTGACGGTAGTGAAGTAATCGGCCAACAGAGCCGAACGTAGTGACGTGTTACGAGCGTATAACGAGGAAGTTCAGGGGAATGTAATTTGCGAATTATGAACACAGGTTTACACAACTGAACACTTCCTGGATTCCGAGCATGCGTGTTTGTACTCCCAACTTTTTGTTGGGCTAAGTTCTGTACACACGAGCCAACAATTGGCCAAAGCCTTGTTGGCCAACAAAAGTTTTCTAGTCTTGTCAGCCATCTTCTGTTGGCCAACAATTTGAAATTGGCTGTTGGTTCGTGCGTACTAACGGTCGGATTATCGGCCAACAGACTGTTGAATAACTGTTGTTGGCCAATTGTTGTACCGTGTGTACGGGCCTTTAGTCTCTTACCAGATAATCATGATCTATAGATTAAAGGTGATCATGAAAAGCATGAGATAAGGGTCTATCATGTGAATGGCCAAATCTCATTCTGACAGCAGCACTAGTCAGGAATGGATCATATACTCGATAGTCAGTGTCCCAGCCTCCACACACGCATATCAGAACTCACTGCAAACCATGAGTCAGCTCTCCCTTTCACTCGGCCATGGCATGTATATTACTGTATACATAAAAAAGAGGAACTCTCATCATGCAGTATATCCACACTCTTTATTAGAACTAAAAATATTGCACTTTCAGGTTTAAAAGTATAGTCTAGCGGTAGAGAGAAAATCAGACCACGGGATACACCAGCAGGTCTGGAACATGGTGACGTCACCTCCTGTCTCCTCCCAAGAGGAGTTGTGATGTCACCACATTAACTCATGCTTTTCATGATATCCTATAATCTAGAGATCATGATTATCTGGTAAGAGGCTAATACTTCTTTGAGCACTGGTGCAGCACGGAAGCACTTTTTGAATGTTGAACACTCAGCACTGGGAGCAGCGCATTTTATATTTATATTTGTTTTTTGGAATTTGATATGGTAATTGTTTTCATTCATAATTCTATAGATTTTTCATTTCAAATATGTTTTGATACATTTAACACATGTTTGATTTACACTGTGTCTATATATATTGTGTTGATTAATTGATTATTAAGGCACTTGTTCTCGGGATTCATTTCTGATAGGTGTCAGACAGCGCAATCTTTTTTCACGTTTTCACTTTAGTTTTTTATCCTGTATTCGGGATTGTTAACCACTTCCTTACTGGGCACTTAAACCCCCCTCCTGCCCAGACCAATTTTCAGGTTTCAGCGCTGTTGCATTTTGAATGACAATTGCGCGGTCGTGCGATGTTGTACCCAAATAAAATTGATGTCCTTTTTTCCCCACAAATATAGCTTTCTTTTGATGGTATTTGATCACCTCTGCGGTTTTTATTTTTTGCACTATAAACAAAACCAAGAGCGACAATTTTGAAAAAAGAACAATATTTTTTACTTTTTGCTCTAATAAATATCCAAAAATAAAAAATAAAAAAAAAATTATTCATCAGTTTTGGCTGATTTATTTTCTTCTACATATTTTTGGTAAAAGAAAACGCAATCGACGTTTATTGATTGGTTTGCGCAAAAGTTACCGCGTCCACAAACTATGGGAATTGATTTATGGCGTTTTTATTATTATTATTTTTTTTACTAGTAATGGCGGCGATCTGCGATTTTTATCGGGACTTTGATATTGGAGGGGACATGTCGGACATTTTTGACACATTTTTGGGACCAATGACATTTATAGAGCGATCAGAAATTGAAATGTCCACTGATTACTGTATAAATGTCATTGGCAGTGAAGGGGTTAACCTGCAGGGGGCAGTGAAGGGGTTAACAATGTTCCCTGGGCGTGTTCTAACTGTGGGGGGGGGCGGGGTTGGCAGGGACATAACAGATCTAACTGATCCCAGTGACAGGGATCAGTAGATCTGCTTGTTCCCCTCTCACAGAATGGGGAACCGCCGTGTTTACATTGGCGGTTCCCCGTCCTACAGCTTTGCAGGCGATCGCGGGTCAGGAGCGGATATCGAGTCCGCCCGACCCGCGGGCACGCCCACGCCGCCGCCTGTGAGTGTGCGCAGGGGGCGTGTAAAGGGGCGGACGTCCATGGACGTCCACCCGGATATTCAGATCCGCGCTGTAGACGTCTTTCGTCTATAGCGCGGATCTCTAGTGGTTAAACAGGCAGCAGTCTGTTTATTTCTAGTGTGAGGTTTACCATATATATATTATGCTGACAGAATGGGTGGGGAAAGTGCTGTACATGTAGGGTTGCCACCTCATCCCTTTAAACCCAAACACATATTAATTACACAGGATCTGTGGCTGATTAGGGTGGTAATTAAACTCACGTGGCTTCAAAACCTGTGTGATTCATATGTGTTCGGGTTTAAAGGGATGAGGTGGCAACCCTTTGTACATGGCTTCCTGAAACCATCACAATATCCTGTCTCGTTACTTTTTCAATAGCTGTCAGTCCTGATGTAGGCAGTGGGCCATCTCTTGCAATACCTTGATGGGTGGGTGTCAGTGTGGAGGAATATAAGACAGCATTTACATTGCACTGTAATCCAATAAATAAAATGCTAGATGATGATGGGTGTCCACCAACCAGGAAATAGGATAGACTGTATCTGACTTGATGTATCGTTTAATGCACACTAAGATCCCAGCGTGCAGTACAATCAGAGTAAACAATTCTAATTATAGGAAAGGAGCATGTATAACTGTGTATGACTGAATATAAGGCTGAAGGTTTGCTTTAAAGTGGTTGTAAAGGTTGAAGCTTTTTGAATAAAAAACCCTCTGTGTGTTACTCCCCCATAGCTCCCCCAATACTCACCTGTGCCCTGTCTCAATCCAGCAATGTGCATGGGAGCCTCGGCTGTCACGGGTCTCTCTCCCCTCATTGGCAGACACAGCAGAGGGAGCCATTGGCTCCCACTACTGTCAATCACAGGCAGTGAGCCAATGAGAGGAGAGCATGGGGCGAGTCCAAATCACGGCTCTATGTGTCTTATGGACAAATAGAGCAGGGCTCAGGAGCGAGCACGCATCAGTGCCTCCATAGCAAACAGCTTGCTATAGAAAACACTGATTAAGGGGGAGGAGTGCCGGCGGGGGACCCAAGAAGAAGAGTATCAGGGCTGCTCTGTGCAAAACCATTGTACAGAGCAGGTAAGTATGACATGTTTGTTATTTGAAAAAAAAAAAGGTGAAGCTTTAATATCACTTTAATAAATTATTTTCCAGCTTTTGCAGGTTTGCAACTGATTGTGTACCTTAGTCTGCATCTTGAGCAGAAAATAACATTTTCTAAAGCCACTATCTTCTGAATGCTTCACAATTATTTTAACATATTTTAAGGTAAGTATAGTATTCTTGCAGCTATCAACAAGTAACAAGTCTATATAAACAAACCATTCACTATAGGTTTCTCTTTAAACAGGCAAGCAAGATTGTCCTCACTCGGTCACCTCCAAGACTTTGAAACCACTAGCAGCAAAAATGTAATCCATTTAGCAGAGAATAAGATTAAGCAGTATAATATTTTTACATTACTGTTTCTAAAGAGAGAGTGTTGTTTTGTTCATAAGGATTTGGCATGTAAATTATAAACCACAGCAATTTGTTACACTATATGGCCAGTAGAAGCAAAGCAGATTTGCTAAAAACTGTTACACGGATAAAAATGTGCTTTCTATTGGCTAGTTAATCACTTCAATACCAGGCACTTATCCCTCTTCCCGCCAAGACGAATTTTCAGCTTTAGCATTTTGAATGACAATTGCGCGGTCATACGACGCTGTACCCAAACAACATTTTTATCCTTTTTTCCCACAAAAAAGGGGGTATTTGATCACCTCTGGGGTTTTTATTTTTTGCGCTACAAATAAAAAAGACTGAAAATTTTGAAAAATATTTTTTTTTCTCTGTTTCTGTCACAAAACTTTGTAAATGAGTAATTTTTCTCCATCACTGATGGGCACTGATGAGGATACACTGACAGGCACTGATGATGCAGTACTGATTGGCAGTGATGAGGTGGCACTGATGGGCGCTGACAATGAGGCACATATATGCAGCACTGATAGGTGGCACTGATAAGCGGCACTGATGGGCACTGATAGGTGGCACTGATAAGTGGCACTGATGGGCACTCATAGGCGGCACTGATGTGCACTCATAGGCAGCACTGATGGGCACTGATAAGTGGCACTGATGGGGCAGTGATAGATGGCACTGGTGAGCACTGATAGGTGGCACTAGTGGGCACTAATAGGCGGCAATATCAGCTTTCAATGTAAGGTGGACATTCCCTGGTGGTCCTGGGTGGCATCTGAAATGGGCACTGAGTGCCATCCATGTTGGGCATTCTGCCCCTTACCTGGTGGACTAGAGTGAGTTCCCTGGTGGTCGGGTGGGCACCCTGGTGGTCCTGGGTGGGCTCTCCCAGGTGGTCCTGGGGGTGGCAATCCTAGGGGGAGCTGCACTGATAAACAATCAGTGCAGACCCCCCCTGTCAGGAGAGCCACCGATCGGCTCTCGAGAAGAGGAAAAGCCGATAAACGGTTCTTCCTGTTTACACTGTGACCAGCCGTGATTGGTCAGTGCTGATCACGTGGTAACGAGCTACCGATGGAAGCCCTTTACCGAGATCAGTAATGCGGTGGGTCAGACTGACACACCACACCACCAATCGCTGCGATGCGCGCCCCCGCAGGCGCACGATCGCACGTTATCCTGAAAGATGTCAATAGACGTCCGGTCAGGATAACTGAACCTGCCATCATTTGTCTATATGCAGGACGGGAAGTGGTCAAATTTGTATTGCAGACTTGAAAAAGCACTATTCAACACAGATGTAAATTCCTTTAACCACTTTCAGACCGGACTGTTTCACCTCCTTCCTACCCAGGCCATGTACTCAAATTCATTTTATATGAGAGATAGAGCTTTCTTTGGTGGTATATAATCACCTGTTTTTTTTTAGTTTTTTTGCTGTATAAAGGAAAAAAATTAAGATTTTGAAAAAAAAAACAAAAAAACATCAGTGTATATTATTTAATCTGTGTCAAACTTCTAGAGTTTACAAGCTATGGTATATATTTCAAAACTGATCAATCTTGATGTACTGACTGCCTATCTCTTTTCTTAAGGCCCTAAAGTGCCAGGACAATGAAAATACACCCCCTCCAAATTACCCCTTTTTGCAAAGTAGACAGACAGTGCAAGGTATTTAGTAAGAGGCATGGTGAGTAATGGTGTCATTTTTTGACAATGTTTTTTTTTTTTTTTTTGGAAAATCAAGTAATTAAATAAAAAGTTTTTTTTTTTTTTTCTCAAAACTGTCATTTTTAGTTAAGTTACATTTCTCACCTACAGCATAGGCATGCTTAAAACTACACCCCAAACAACATTCTGCTACTCCTCCTGACTATGGGGATACCACATTTATGAGACCTTTTACAGCCTAACCACATAGAGGGGCCAAAAATACACGGAACCCCTTCAAATTTTCTAGGGGCATAAACTACACATCTTATTTCCTAAATGCCCATATCATTTTTGGAGAGTCTGGAGCACCAGGACAGTGGAAACATCTGTGAATCCCCATAAGGGTAAACAGCCTCGCACAGGGTATGCATTGATATGCCCTGTGTGAACAAGGCCTTATGGTGATAATGGGACTGGTGCACTGCTTTTCAGAGACACTGTGACTGGCTGCACTAATGATGTGGGTATGTAAGGGTACATTTACACTTGCAGTTGAGAGGTGGTAAAACCCTGCGAGTTGCATTTTTACTGCCCCTTAACAGCTCCACTCTTAGTTGGGAAGGTAGTGGCTGAGGGTGTACATGTGCCACAGCAGAAATTATACCCCCTGTCATACTTACCTCACCTCCACCCTCGGGAGGGAGGTGGTTAAACAAAAGTAAATTTATTTTTCATTCATACAAAAAGCATAAGTGTCCTAATCTGTCTTGATCCAAGCATCCCCTTATCCCTCGTATAAGAGCACTCAGACTGGAAGTGGCAGGGACAGCACCGGAAGCCTATCCGGCTCTGCTACATATAGCAGCAGTGTTGAGCTTAACTGCCCTGAGTTTGGTTCAAGCAGGGTTTGGTAAACTGCAAAGAAGTTTGGATGCCAAACCTGAACTCCACTGAAGTCAATGGGAGACAAATTTGTCAAATTAAGGTGTCAATTTTCTGGATTGATATGTAAGGAGGTGTCAAAAATAGGATGGGGAGTGGGCACCGCCTTGAGGAACAATTACCAATGATGACCAGGGTACCGGACTCATACGTTTGTATGAGTGTTTTTTTTGCAAGCCACATGATTAGGGCCAGAGGCTCTAATTGGCTTGAAAAACATTGGGCTCGGAGCGCAGAGCACTGCATCCTGAACCCACCCACTCACAAATTAATATTTGTTATTGTCTTCCGGCTTCTCCTCCCGGCCAATCAGGACAGGAGGTGGATCGGGTTGGAGGAGAAGCTGAGGAAGCAGTGGAGGGGTGAGTGTCACGGTGGAAAGGCTGAGTGCGGGCGGACCTGGAAGAGGTTTGTTTGCTGCCTCCCCCAAAAAGTTTAGCACCAGCCGCCACTGGTGGTTATATCATTGACCAAAAATAGTCACGCTTGTGACACCACAGTGTGCCTTAAAGGCCAACTTTTGCACAACTAATATCCTCTTCTGCAGTGGGGCTGCACACACACTGCAAGGATTAACTGCTTGCTTCTGTCTGGAAAACAGGAAAAGCACTTTTACTTACCTGATCCTTCACTCCACTGGCAGATAGCCCTCCCCTACACATTAGCTTTGGAATACAAATCAGCATCTTCACATCCAATGCTGGGCCGTGGGCCCTGCAACCGTCTTGATGACAAAAGAGAATGTTAAGCCATCGGATCATAGGGAAAATAAAGCTGTAGGGACTGATCTAGCAATGAAGAGGAGCCTGCAAAAGCAAAGGATCAGGAAAGCAAAACTGCTGCCCCTTAGACATACACAAGCACTTAACCCTTGCAGTGCTGGCACAGCCCCAATGCAAGGGAGGACTTTTAGATTTCTCAGAATTCAGAAGAGAGGGTTCTTTTAGGGCTCTTTTACACTTGTGGTGGAGTGCAGTGCCCTCTGAAGAGTGATCAGCATTCGGATTGCATTTCAGAGAACATTTGAAAGGCAATGAGAAGGCGTTACATCACCTCCTCACCACCTGATTTACCCTATAATGCTGTGTTACTGCAATTTCACACTTTCTGCATGGTTACCACAAGGTCCCAAAAAAGCTGCAACCAGGGGGCAGTAAAACTGCGGCTCAGCTGCCTGTTTTTATTACCTGTCTGTAAAAGACTTTACAGACAAAGTTGTGTCACCCTCCTAGCTATGCTGCACAGCAGAAGTGTATGAACTAAATAATGTCAGGACAGAATTATAAATCCTTTGACAGATAAGTTAATTCACACATGTTCATTTTAACTATGTTTAATTGTATGTCTGGAGTTCAGTTTTAAACATTGAGTCATGTGAAAGAGCAACCCCTTTACACCCCTTAGGAGCCCCAGGATTACTGTCCAGGCCTTTCCCATAGGCTTTCCCTCACAGCCAGGCATGCAGGCTCATTCACACGTTTCTTCAATGACCTTTCTCAGGGTGTTGTTTTTGTTGTTTTTATTTATGGAGAACTTGGATAGGGTTAAGGGAAGTAGGTGGTATACTCCAAAAACAAGAACCTTGTACACTTGAGGTCTTTTTCCACTTGAGGTATTCTTCAGGACAAGCTACTGTATATGAAAGTCTGTGTTTCTATCAAGCAGTAGCTTTTAGTTAGTGGTAGCAGAAGTAGTAGTAGTAGTAGTAGTTACTGTAAATCTATTTCTTAGAGTCATAAGAACAGAGTAGAGATTAGCTGGACAAAGCTTTTCAGGACATCAGCCAGTATACCCTTTAAATAGACCCAAGCTGACTTTCTCTATCAGTAGAGGGGTGGCAAAAGCACAAAGGCCCCCAAGATCTTTTTGAGTGTCTGTACTCACACAAAGCCCAAGGAACAGCTGGTTGCCTCCTTCCAACTTCCAAGGGGCACCTGACTCTGGGGGTGCCACAATAGTTCTTCTCTGGACAGCCTCCCCTCAGACAGCACTCTTTATCACCAGGGTCTCAGCATCTAGGCCCTCAGGTCGCCCACCTGATGGCTCACGACAGCAGATATAGCAGCAGTGCCTGGGAGAGCAGCGTGCCCCCCCCAGACTGGACCTCTCCAGGAAAAGACTCAAAGCTCATTGTTCTCACAAAATATATACAGTCTCCCAGCATGCCATCAGAGTCTGCCTTTCTGGGATAGGCCAGGGCTGTTCCAATTTTCATGCTGACATCTGCATAGCTCCACATTAGGGATTGGCCGAACACGCTCCGGTTCCGGTCACACTAGAACTTGCGAACAGGCAATAAGTTCTAGCGAACATGCAAACCCTATTAAAGTCTATGGGACATGAACATGAAAAATCAAAAGTGCTCATTTTAAAGGCTTGTATGCAAGTTATTGCCATAAAAAGTATATGGGGACCTGGGTACTGCCCTAGGGGACATGTATCAATGCAAAAACAGTTTTAAAATCAATCGTTTTTTCAGGAGCAGAGATTTTAATAATGATTAAATTGAAAAAATAAAAATGAAATATTCCATTAAATATTGTGCCTGGGGGCCCCCTTAGTCTGCCTGTAAAGTGGTGCATCTGTATGATGCTTAGAAAAGTGCCGAAGAAAATTACATTTCTAAAGGAAAAATGTCATTTAAAATCGCTTGTGGCTGTAATATATTGCCGGCTACTGGCAATATAGATGAAAATCACAAAAAAAATGGTGTGGAGGCCCCCCCCCCAGTCCATACCAGGCCCTTTTCCGAGCATGCAGCCCAGCAAGGCAGGATGGAGGGGACGAGTAAGCACCCCCCCGACCCATACCAAGCTACATGCCCTCAACATGGGGGTGGGTGCTGTAGGGCAGGGAGGTTTCTGCGCCCCCACCCCAAAGCACCTTGTCCCCCTGTTGATGGGAACAAGAGCCTCTGCCAGACAATCCTGGGCTGTGGTTGTCGGGGTCTGTGGGTGGGGGGCTTATTGGAATCTGGAAGCCCCCTTTAACAAGGGGGCCCCCAAATCCCGACCCCCCCATGTGAATGGGTATCAGGTACATTGTACCCCGACCCATTCACCAAAAAAGTGTCAAAAAAGCAAAAAAACACAGAGGACAATTTGGGACAAGTCCTTTATTAAAAAAAAAAAAAAAAAAAAAAGGGTCCCCTGATGTAATCCATCCTCACTCATGGTGTGCGACGACCTGAAAAATAAGAAAAAAAACCCTGTAACAGCTCCTCCCTGATGGGAGGGCTCCCGCTGACTGACCTATTTTTGCTTTGACAGTTTATTTATACTCAAGGGCGGGACCACCCAGTGACATAACTGAGTGACCCCGCCCCCCCACAGACGGCACATGATGTCAGAAGGGGGCAGGGTCACCCGCTTACGTCACTGGGTAGTCCCGCTCTTGCATATAAATAAACTGACACCGCAAAGAGAGATCCGAGAAAAGAGAAGGGGTTTGGGACTTTAAATGAAGCATGCGTCCTCAAAACACAGACAACTGGAAGACTGTAATAAATATATTTATTTTGCACAAAGCATGACACAGTGATTAGATCATATCATAAATAGGTAAAAGCACATATATTTCACATATATACACACATATGACAGAGCACATCATACCAACATGATGGCAAATACACACATTGTCCATATGGTCATAATGTAAAATATATAATTTGTATGTATCAATACAGTAAATACATTTTAAAAAAGGCAGTCCAGTAGTCAATGAAATACATGTAAGCGCATGATAGATTGTAAACGGCTCAATTTTTTAAAAAAATTGGTGTGGAGTTCCACTTAAAATTCATATCATACCAGAAGGGCCTGGTTTGGATTTTGGGGGGACCCCCACACTATTTTTTTTTTTAATATTGGCGTGGGGTTCCCCTTAAAATCCATGCCAGACCTGAAGAGCCTGGTATGGTTTTCGGGGGGACCCCATGACATTTTTTCTTTAGGCTTCCAGTATTCATAGTTTCAGGTGCTGCACATCTCGTATCTTCACAGCATATGGTTTTTTTTATGGTTTTTATGGTCAGTAAAAACCAATACCGGATGAGCTGCTCCTTCCAGGAGGTACCGCCATTCCTCCAAAGCCGACTTGAGGCCCAGCAATTCCCTATCACCGACATCATAGTTCCAGCAAGATGGTGCACCACCACATTATGGGTGTCAGGTCCGAGCATTCCTAGATGAACAGTTTCCTGGAAAGTGGATTGGTCATCGTGGGCCAGTTGAATGGCCCCCAAGGTCTCCCGATCTGACCCCCTTAGACTTTTATCTTTGGGGTTATCTGAAGGCAATTGTCTATGCTGTGAAGATACGAGATGTGCAGCACCTGAAACTATGGATACTGGAAGCCTGTGCTAGCATTTCTCCTGCGGTGTTGCTATCATTGTGTGAAGAGTGGGAGAAGAGGGTGGCATTGACAATCCAACACAATGGGCAGCACATTGAACACATTTTATAAGTGGTCAGAAACTTGTAAATAACTCATGAAAGAATAAAGTTACGTTAAAACCAAGCACACCATTGTTTTTCTTGTGAAATTCCCAATAAGTTTGATGTGTCACATGACCCTCTTCCTATTGAAAAAACAAAAGTTGGATTCAAAATGGCCGACTTCAAAATGGCCGCCATGATCACCACCCATATTGAAAAGTTTCCCCCCTCACATATACAAATGTGCCACAAACAGGAAGTTAATATCACCAACCATTCCCATTTTATTAAGGTGTATCCATATAAATGGCCCACCCTGTATATATATATATATATATATATATATATATATATATATATATTCTTACACTGCCTGCACTGACTGTAGATAGTCTACACTGAATGTGCTGTATATATAGTCTATCTTTCCATGTAACAACACTGAAGAAATGTCACTTTGCTGCAATGTATAGTAGTTTGTGTACAGCTTGTATAACAGTGTAAATTTGAAATAACTCAACACACAGCCATGAATGTCTAAACCACTGGCAACAAAAGTGAGTACACCCCTAAGTGAAAATGTCCAAATTGGGCCCAAAGTGTCAATATTTGCTGTGGCCACCATTATTTTTCAGCACTGCCTTAACCCTCTTGAGTATGGAGTTCACCAAAGTTTCACAAGTTGCCACTGGAGTCCTCTTCCACTCCTCCATGATGACATCATGGAGCTGGTGGATATTAGAGTCCTTGCACTCCTCCACCTTCCATTTGAGGATGCCCCACAGATGCTCAATAGGGTTTGAGTCTGGAGACATACTTGGCCAGTCCATCACCTTTACCCTCAACTTCTTTAGCAAGGCAGTGGTCATCTTGGAAGTGTGTTTAGGTCATTATCATATTGGAATACTGCCCTGTCTCTGAAGGGAGGGGATCATGCTCTGCTTCAGTATGTCACAGTACATGTTGGCATTCATGGTTCCCTCAATGAACTGTAGCTCCCTAGTGCCTGCATCACTTATGCAAACCCAGACCATGACACTCCCACCACCATGCTTGACTGTAGGCAAGACACACTTGTCTTTGTACTCCTCACCTGGTTGCCGCCACACCATTTGAACCAAATAAGTTCATCTTGGTCTCATCAGACCACAGAACATGGTTCCATGTCCTTGGTCTGCTTGTCTTCAGCAAAAAGTTTGTGGGCTTTCTTGTGCATCATCTTTAGAAGAGGCTTCCTTCTGGGATGACAGCCATGAAGACCAATTTGATGCAGTGTGTGGCGTATGGCACTGACAGGCTGATCCCTCACTTCTTCAGCCTCTACAGCAATGCTGGCAGCACTTATACGTCTATTTCCCAAAGACAACCTCTGGATATGACGCTGAGCACGTGCACTCAACTTCTTTGGTTGACCATGGTGAGGCCTGTTCTGAGTGGAACCTGTCCTGTTAGACCGCTGTATGGTCTTGGCCACCGTGCTGCAGCTCAGTTTCAAGGTCTTGGCAATCTTCTTATAGCCAAGACCATCTTTATGTAGAGCAGCAATTCTTTTTTTCAGATCCTCAGAGTTTTTTGCCATGAGGTGCCATGTTGAACTCCAGTAACCAGTGTGAGAGAATGAGAGTGATAACACCAAATTTAACACACCTACTCTCCATTCACACATGAGACCTTGTAACACTAACAAGTCACATGACATGGGAGGTAAAATGGCTAATTGGGCCCAATTTGTACATTTTCACTTAGGGGTGTATTCACTTTTGTTGCCAGCGGTTTAGACATTAATGGCTGTGAGTTATGTTGAGGGGACAGCAAATTTACACTGTTATACAAGCTGTATACTCAATACTTTACATTGTAACAAAGTGTAACTTCTTCAGTGTTGTCACATGAAAAGATATAATAAAATATTTGCAAACATGTGAGGGGTGTACTCACTTTTGTGAGATAATGTATATTCTTACTCTGCCTACACTGACTGTATATACTCTACACTGAATGAGCTGTATATATAATCTACACTGAATGCAGCGTATAAAACACCATACTGTATATTTGAATAGTCTTACACTGCCTGCACTGACTGTATATACTCTGCACTGAATGTGCTGTATATATAGTCTACACTGAATGCAGCGTGTGTATATATAAAGTTACATTTTTGTAAATATTGTATTCTACCATTTCATGTGACAACACTGAAGAAATTATACTTTGCTACAATGTAAAGTAGTGAGTGTACAGCTTGTATAACAGTGTAAATTTGCTCTCCCCTCAAAATAACTCAACACACAGCCATTACTGTCTAAACCACTGACAACAAAAGTGAGTACATCCCTAAGTGCAAATGTCTACATTGGGCCCAATTCACCATTTTCCGTGTCATGTGACTCGCTAGTGTTACAATGTCTCAGGTGTGAATGGGGAGCAGGTGTGTTAAATTTGGTGTTATCATTCTCACTTCCTCATACTGATCACTGGAAGGATCTGAAAAAAAGAATTGTTGCTCTACATGATGATGGCCTAGGCTATAAGAAGATTGCCAAGACCCTGAAACTGAGCTGCAGCATGGTGGCCAAGACAATACAGTGGTTTAACAGGACAGGTTCCACTCAGAACAGGCCTCGCCATGGTTGACCAAAGAAGTTGAGTGCACATGCTCAGCGTCATATCCAGAGGTTGTTTTGGGGAAATAGACTTATGAGTGCTGCCATCATTGCTGCAGAGGTTGAAGGGGTGATGGGTCAGCCTGTCAGTGCTCAGACCATACGCCACACACTGTATCAAATTGGTCTGCATGGCTGTCATCCCAGAGGTCACCCTACACTTATATATAAGTGCAATGGAGGGTTGAATGCTCAGACCCCAGTTGAGATCTGTTTAGACGAAACGCGTTGGGTGACGTGAGCCTACACCTTTTTCATTGCACCCTTTGAGATTTGGAATTCCATATCACTTTGCCTCTTCATGCTAAATGTAAGTGCAATTCCTTTTAATAAACCCACAAGTTATATAGTATTACGCTATGTGGAAGTCTCTGTTTCTGGCTTTATATGCTGTATCAGTTCTTTCCTTTGGTAAGAGTATTTTATTTGGCCTGTGGTGGTGGATATGCTCACTGTGGTGAAACACTAAAAAATATCTATCATCAGTTTAGCACTAGAGTTGAGCGAACACCTGGAAGTTCGGGTTCTGCTGGTCCGTCCGAACTTCGGGACAAAGTCCGGGTCCGGGTCCGGACGGAACCCGAACGATCGCACTAAAAAATCACAAAGTGGTGTCACTCGTATAGGTGGTGGTGTCCGGTTTATTTTATGAGAATGGTTTCCTTTCTTGACTATGTCGTATATTTCGGTCTTTGTCTCTGAAGGTGTATCGCATTATGATATATTGAACACCCAAATAATTTTCCTTAACGTGAATGTAAATCGTACTTCTCCGTTTCACTATACCTTAAGGTTTAGAGTTTCCCACGTTACTTTTTCCACATCCGAGTGCAGTGGGTTGCGCAAAGCAGATTTGTCTAGAGTTGACCCCAGACTCGTAAGTTGGGAGGTAACGTGAATATATATTCACAT
>BLSH010127100.1:55422-65816 GCA_018402905.1 Glandirana rugosa | reverse complement strand
CTTGACCTATTTTCAAGGTCATCCAGTTTTTGGAGTATGAACTGGTTGGTTTTCTCTTGGGACTGTTCGAGCCCCTGCATTTGATATAATTCGTCTTCCAGGTTTGATATGCGGTGTTCCGCTTCGTTGAGCCTGTTCGAATGGTCTTTGAGATCTTTGTGGATAAGTGCCATGCTGGCTTGGATGGCTCTCTGGACAGACTGCTCAATCGTTGGGGTGAGGAGGGCTGCCACTGCACGTGCTATGCGTTCGGTGTCGGAATCCTTGGAGCCCGATGGATTATGTTGAGATGGAGCGCTGACATCCATGTCTGGGTCTCCCTGTAATGCAATGTCAGGTCCACCGTGTTCGTGCTGGCTCTGATCGTTCGGGCTCGGAACGGGCGGATGAACGATCGCTTGAACGATCGGAAGCGCGTTTCCCGAAGCCGCGGCCTCGATTTCAAGCCGACGTGCCGGGAGCGATCTGGGCGCACCTTTTTCCACGAATCGGTCCATCCCGTTGGGAGAAGTGTGCGTTGATGGAGGTGAGGAGTAGAGAGGGCAGAATCGGCCGGTTTTTCAGGCAGAATTTGAGGGCAGATAGGGAGCTAGCTGAGAGCACAGCTACTCCATGTGGCGCCGGAACCGGAAGTCCCCACTGCTTCTTAAAGGTGCAGTACACATTGGACGCCCAAGAAGGGCACAATGGCAGCTGAAGGTATCTAATATATCCTCATACCAAATCCAAAAAACAAGCTATACAAAAAGATGTCAGCCACCCCAATTTATAACTAGCCTTTGCAGTAAAGTGCACATGGAAGTGCAATGCACGTCACAAACAGACACATATTTCTTAACACACAGGATTGTAGCAGAACCTGGAAGAAGTGGCAACAGAGATAGCAGTGGGGAAGAAGTGGCAACAGAGGAAGCAGCAACACCCTGGACTAGTCATCAGTATAGGAGGGCACATTGTAATGTAAATATTCTACAGTGCAGCCTTGGACTAGGGATGGGCCGAACACCCTCCCCTCCCCCCGGTTCGGTTCGCACCAGAACACCTTGAAGAGGCAAATAGTGCAAGCGAACATGCAAACCCTATTAAAGTCTATGGGACACGAACATGAAAAATCAAAAGTGCTCATTTTAAAAGCTTATATGCAAGTTATTGCCATAAAAAGTGTATGGGGACCCGGTTACTATCAATGCAGAAAAGGTTTTTAAAACAATTGTTTTTAAAGGAGCAGTGATTTTAATGACGCTTAAAGTGAAATAATAAAAATGAAATATTCCTTTAAATATCGTGCCTGGGGGTCCCCTTAGTCTGCCTGTAAAGTGGTGCATCTGTGAGATAACTAGAACATGCCAAAAATGTAATTTAAACTTGCTCGTGGCTATAATGTATTGCCAGCTCCCGGCAATATAGATTTAAAAAAATGAAATAAATGGTGTAAAGTCCCCCCAGTCCATACCATACCAGGTCTGGTGTGGATTTTAAGGCAAACTCCACATCAAAATGTAAAAAAAAATGTAAAAAAAAAATCCATACCAGACCCTTATCTGAGCATGCAGCCTGGAGGTCAGGAGGGGGGGCACATGCCCTCAACATGGGGAAGGTGCTTTGGGGCGCCCCCAAAGCACCTTGTCTCCATGTTGATGGGGAAAAGGGCCTCTTCCCGACAACCCTGGGCTGTGGTTGTCGGGGTCTGCGGGTGGGGGCTTATCAGAATCTGGAAGCCCCCTTTAACATGACCCCAGAAGCGGGGGTCACTCCGCTGCATCACCGGGTGGCCCAGTCCTTGCCTATATAACAGCTGCTGAAGAGAAGAGACAGCAGTTGGCGGGAGCCCTCCAATGGGGGGGGCAGAATCTGGAGGCCCCCTTGTTAACTGACTGCACTATATATTCGCCATTGTATTATATATACTACACTGACTGCACTATATAGTCTCCACTGTATTATATATACTACACTGACTGCACTATATACTCTCCATTGTATTATATATACTGCACTGACTGCATTATACACTCGGAACTTTATTATATATACTACACTGACTGCACTATTTACTCTCCACTGTATTATATATACTACACTAACTACGCTATATAATCTGCACTGCATTATATATACTACGCTGGCTGCACTGTATACTCCCCACTGTATTATATATACTACACTGACTGCACTATATACTCCCCACTGTATTATATATACTACACTGATTGCACTATATACTCTGCACTGAATTATATAAACTACACTGACTGCACTATATACTCTACACTGTATTATATATACTACACTAACTACAGTATATACTCTGAACTGTATTATATATACTACACTGACTGCACTATATACTCTGAACTGTATTATATATACACTACACAGACTGCACTATATACTCGCCACTGTAATATATATACTACATTGACTGCACTATATACTTTAAACTGTATTATATATACTACACTGACTGACTGCACACTACACTAACTACCTGCCTAATCTGCATTCATTCACTATATATGGTCGCCGTGTAAGCAGCAGTCTTATGTAGTGTGCGACGTGGACTTAGCCCCTGAGCACCCTGCCTTTGGCCAATCATGGCTCTCACAGCATATTGCGCTGTGATTGGCCAAAGCATACAGGTCATGTGCATGCTTTGGCCAATCAGCAGCCGTCAATGCACTGCGATCTCGCAGTGCATTATGGGGCACTTCAGAGCAGGCGAACTTCCACCGAGCGCCCCATTTGTTCATTTATTCTACTTACGTTTGACTCAAACATCAAGCCTGTCCCTACTTAAGACCTAGTTAACAAAGAGGTGGGTAGCTATAGATAAGGTGCAACATTGAAACATGTAAAGTAATGCACTTGGATACTAAATATATAAATGTGAGAAGAACATCCAAGGAAATTGAGGATGGAAAAGGATAGATCATATACTCAGCAATGCCAAGCTACAGCAAGCAAGGCCAGCAGACAATTAGCATGCATTAAAAAATTTATTTACTCAAGAAATAGAACTATAACTCTGCCACTTTACAAGTTGGACAAGAAGTGGTTCAGTCTTAAACTGCTTAGGGGGTTATTTACTGTTAGAGCAGTAAGGATGTGGAACTCCCATCCACAGTTGGTGGTGTCAGCATTTTTAGTGTTTAGTATTACATCAGTGGCAGCTGGTGGTATATTGGGGGGGGCAAACAATGCACCAACAGCCACCCCCCCCGTGGCTCAGTCAGGTCAACACAACCCCCCCACTCCCACCCCCCGTGGGTCGTTCTGGTCGGGTTGATGAGCCCCACAATTATCCGCAGGCAGTGCTTCCCTCCAGGCGGCAGTTTCATCTCCTGCATCTCCTCCAACGGCCTCCACGTCACCTCCCTCCTCCTCTCTCCTCGTTGTGGTCCAATAGGATCGATGGTCATTTTGGCAAATTGGGAAACGGGTCTCAGGACCCGCTTCCTGATTGGCGGGGAGGAAATTCAGTGTGAAAATAGCAAATATTTATTCGCTATTGTCACACAACTGGGTCGGCTCAGAGAACCAAGCCCACCCTTTTTTGAAGCCTATTAGAGCCTCTGGCTCTAATAACGTGTTTCAACCCCCCTAATGTAAATGCCGGACGCATGGATAGGGGGCAGCGCCCCTGCACCCCTAATGGACGGCCACCCCTGGTGAACATAATGTACAGGAATATTGAAAATGGTAGTGACATAAAAACACAATCACACACACACTCACAGTGAATTGGATGGACCGGTTTCTTTATTCAACCTTACAAACTATGTAACTATGTAACATATTTACACATTATGTCAAAAGTTCATCCTCATGATTAAAGGTTCAGTTTCCCATTAGGAAAACTTTGTACAATGAAACATGATGACAAACATGCTGAAATGTTAGGTTTACATATACATTATTTCTTTCACAAAGTGTATTGACAAAAAATTGTCAGGATCTCTTTTTCTTTTGCTTTATCGGCAAGCGGAGTTCCACTGTTCCAGAATCGTTTCCTCAGTTTATTAAAAGTCAGCAGCTACAAAAAGTGTAGCTGCTGACTTTTAATAAACAGACACCCACAAGTCCCATGGTCCAGCGATGTGGCTGCCCGGAGCCTCGATCCTCTCCCCCTCCTCTCCCTGACGCCATTGCTACTGTGAACGCCCAGCTTGCGATAGCTTGCCACTTCACAACCGGGCACACACTGCGCATGCGTGAGTTGTGCTGTGCGTTCCTAGTGGCCAGGCAATCTTCTGGGACCTGTGATACGTCCCAGAAGATTGCAGAGAGGGAGGGGCCGCCTTGGGGAGTGGAGGAGTCGCCTAGGTGGTCCAGGGACAGAATTAGGAAGAGGGATAGGGAGTACCTGTATAAACCAGGTACCCACTCCCCCCCAAAAAAAAATTACATACCAAAATGTGCCATGTAAGGGGGCGAGGAGTGCTTAAAGCGGAAGCTCCACTTTTGGGTGATGTATCAAGTGATGTAAAGATGTATCAAATAATGGTTACATTTAAAGCAGGATACTAAAAAGGGAGTGTATATTATGGTTTGCTCTTTAACAACTACTAGCCATAGGTCTATTCTGGAAGGAAAGTAATAATGTATGTTATTGAGCCTGAGTTCACACTATTGTTAACACAGACATCGCATGTGATTCGCACCGCATTGCTGTACCGAACACTTGCGATGTCTGTGCAATGAGAATTCAGCCATACAGTTGCATGGCGGAACTCGCATTGGATTTGCACAAAAAAGGTGCAGGAACCTTTTTTTTCCCGGCACCGGAATCAGATTGCATGGGTTTTCACACCCATGCGATCTGATTTCTGTCTAAATTTACAGTTTGCACTGTGATCTGCGGGGTGTCATTAAGTTTGTATTGCGGTTGTGAACTGTGTGCGAGGTAGATGTGATCCGGGAACTGGCACTGTAATTGTGCTAGTTCCCGCATCATAATAGTGGGAAACCGGAGGGGAAACACATCTGACTTGTTCCATGCTGATCACAAAAACTTTAAATGCTAGATAGA
Organism: Glandirana rugosa; assembly: GCA_018402905.1. Lineage (NCBI taxonomy): Eukaryota > Metazoa > Chordata > Amphibia > Anura > Ranidae > Glandirana > Glandirana rugosa. Next base: position 60,787 of record BLSH010127100.1, on the reverse strand, counting down.
TTTGATTAAAAGCATACAAAGTAACAAATGTTAAATCTGTATTAGGCAGATGTATTTTTTGCCATTCCGATTCCACCTACACATTTGCTGAGTCAAGTAAGACCCCTTTCACACTGGGGCAGTTTTCAGGCGCTTTAGCGCTAAAAATAGCGCCTGTAAAGTGCCTGAAAACTGCCTCCCCTGCAGCCCCATTGTGAAAACCCGAGTGCTTTCAAACTGGGGCGGTGTGCTTGCAGGACGGGAAAAATAGTCCTGCAAGCAGCAACTTTGGGGCGGTGCAGGAGCAGTGTATACACTGCTCTTAAACCGCCCTGCCCATTGAAAGGACAGCGTTTCGTAAGCGCCACACGACGACCATTTTTAAAGAGGAAGTAAACCCAGATTGGGTTTACTTCCTCTACATTCCCCTGCAAAGTAGATGCATAATGGGCTACTATGCATCGCATAGTAGCCCATTATGTGCCACTTACCTGCAAGCGAAGCCTGCGATGTTCAGTGCTGTCCCCTGTGCTGGCAGCGTCCATCTTCAGCCCCTCTTCCTTCCAGGGCCACAACTCCAGCTCTGTGACTGGTTGGAGTCGCGTGATGTCACGCGCGAGAGCCGCCAGTTACGGCACGATCACAGTGAAGAAATGGCACGGAGGCCGTTTCTTCACTGCGCATGTGCCGAAATGACGTCGGCAATGCGAGTACACTGCATATCTCCTGAACCATGCAGGGCATCTACAGGTACCCTTATCATAGGCGTAACAGTAGGTTAAAATGGTTGTCACGAGTTGACAACCACTTTTACCCTTTTTTAACCCCTTCTTGGGGGTTAAAAACATCCCGCTAGTGGCCGAAAAGCGCCACTATAACAGCGGTAAAGCGCCGCTAAAACCGCCCACACCACCCCAGTGTGATTGGGCTCTAATATTCACCAAAATCTGTTTGTCAATGGGAAACGTTGTTTGCTGTAATACTTACATGTATGCTATATGGAAATGTAACAATACCCTGTGGAGATCTATAGCTCATGTTTTATAGTTTATGTACTTGGCACTTCAGGAAACATGTATTCTGAAACACTGAAAAACAATCAAAAACTCATTGCTAATTTCCAATTAAAATGTAATGCACATGAATAACACCACCAACGTGCTGTAGCACTGTTAACTAAATTATCATTTAGACAAAGTCGTCTAAATGAAATAAATATTGCTTATCCAAGAAACAGCAGGTCTGAGGCTTTGTGAATAATATATGCCATAACTGTAATATATACATTATTATTTTTGCAACTGCTGCTTCTCACGTGAAAATAATTGAAAGTTGTTGTTTCTATTGATCTCACAAGATTATCAGTTTTATTAATTTGTAAGTTAAACATTGAATTCAAGACACAGAAGAGTGTTCTATAAGTAATGTACTGTAGATATGATATATAGACATATACAGAAAAAGTGCATAAGTGGGCTCTATTGGTTTGTTCCAAGAATTCTGAGAGCATCTGCTTTGAAAGTAGCCGAAAAAAATCCACATAAAATTGCTTTCTAAGAAAGGGCTTACTCTTAAGAAGATTGATTATAGGAGTGTGTTGAGTTGTACGCAGTGCAGATTCAAGAGGTGAATATGAACTGAACTAAGAACAATCTTTAGATGTTTGAAGGTATATTATTCAATGAGTAAATCCTGAAATATGAAAAAGGATAAAACTATATCTATACAGTATAGAAGTATAAATAGAATAAAAGTATTCATACCCCTTGATATTTTCCATATTTTCTCATGTTACAACCAAAAATCTAAATGTATTTTATTGGGATTTTATTTGGTAGACCAAAACAAAGTGGCACATAATTGTGAAGTGGAAGGAAAATGATAAATGGCTTTCAAAATGTTTTACAAATAAATATCTGAAAAGTGTGGCGTGCATTTGTATTCATCCCACTTTACTGTGATACCCCTAACTAAAATCTTGTTGTTCCAATTGCCTTCAGAAGTCACCTAATAGTAAATAGAGTCCACGTGTGTGTAATTTAATCTCAGTATAAATACCTGTGTGTAATTTAATCTCAGTAGAAATACAGCTGTTCTGTGAAGAGGTTTGTTAAAGAACTTTAGTGTACAAACAGCATCATGAAGGTCAAGGAACACACCAGACAGGTCAGGGATAAAGCTGTTGAGAAGTTTGAAGCAGGGTTAAGTTATAAAAAATACCCCAAGCTTTGAACAAATCACGGAGCACTGTTCAAGCCATCCACCCAAAATGGAAAGAGTATGGCACAACTGTAAACCTACTAAGACATGGCTGTCCATCTAAATTGACAGTCTGGGAAAGGAAAGCTTTAATCAAAGAAGCAGCCAAGAGGTCAATGGTAACTCTGGAGGAGCTGCAGAGATCCACAGCTCAGGTTGGAGAATCTGTCCACTGGAAAACTATTAGTTGTGTATGCCACAAATCTGGCCTTTATGGAAGAGTGGCAAAAAGAAAGCCATCATTGAAAGAAAGCCTTAATAAGTCCCGTTTGCAGTTTGCAAGAAGCCATGTGGGGGGACACAGCAAACATGTGGAAGTGTCCTGGTCAGATGAGGCCAAAATGTAACTTTTTGGCCTCAAAGCAAAACACTGTGTGGTGGGAAACTAACACTGCACATCACCCTGAACACACCATCTCCACCGTGAAACATGGTGGTGGCAGCATTATGTTGTGGGGATGCTTTTTTTCAGCAGGGATAGGAATGCTTGTCAGAGTTGATGGGAAGATGGATGGAGCAAAATACAGTGCGATCTTAGAAGAAAATCTGTTAGAGTCTGCAAAAGACTTGAGATTGAGGCAGAGGTTCACCTTCCAGCAGGACAACGACCCTAAATATACAGCCAGAGCTACAATGGAATGGTTTAGAACAAAGCTTATTCATATGTTAGAACGGCCCAGTCAAAGTCCAGACCTAAATCCAATGGAGAATCTATGGCAAGACTAGACTAGACTATGGCACTCCCTAGATGTGCAAAGTAATTGCAGCGAATGGTGGTTCACATACACAAGGGCATAAATCATATCACTTTATTTGCATCAGCATATGAATGTTGTTGGTAAACGTGATTCGTTTTTAAGAATCAAAGTGTTCTTTGATTACACTTCTTGTGTGGAGTCAGAAATCTTCAATATAGTTATACAAATCTATGCTTTAGGTGTAGATCAATTAGTAAAAAGCTTTTTGTGCAAAAATGATCTTTCAAGGCAAGCAAAATGGTAAAAAGCTGCCTTAGCTGAACGCAAAGGTCAAGGATTGTTATTTTGTAACAGCTGAAGTATAAAGAAGAAACTATTCTATAGCCTTGTGTTCTTTGATTACAATTCTAGTGTGAAGTCAGAAATCTCCCAGATAGTTATACAAGACTATGCTTTAGGTGTAGTGCAATTAGTTAAAAGCTTTTTGTGCAAGAATTATCTATCAAGGTGAGTAAAATGTTAAAACGCTGCCTAAACTGCATGCAAAGGTCAAGGATTGCTATTGTTGAAAAGCTAAAGTATGAAGAAGAAAATATTGTACAGCTCTGAAAAAGAGAAATTAAATTGTCTACATTATAGAGCATTTACAGAGCCAAGATTCACAAGAGGACAGGGAGGACATTTCTGTGCTCTCACTATAATAGCAGTTAGTCTATAAGCAACTATTTATCAGCTCTGGTTAGACTAAAGTATCTTAGTCATTGTCGCTGGACTTTGACATCTTTCCAAAAACTACAATGCCTCTGTAAAGAATATCACACTACCCCGATGCCCCAGGAAGTGTCTTACATTTTCAAAGATCTTCGTGCTAGTAATGGGGACATATGTGGCCATTGATGACATTTTGGGTAATGCTTTCTTCACAGAAAGAAAGGCAACAGCTCAGTGAATTCTCCTCAACACACTGAACTATCTGACACCTGTGAGCATTCCTTTTACTTCTTTCTCCCGGCCTTCAGACTTCTGACTGATTGGGGAAAAGTATGCTATATTCAGCAATCTCCAACTAAACATTTCCACCAATTAAAGTCAGGTCACATCTCAAGAATCTCTGCTTTAATGTTGCTAAAACATTAACCCCTTCCTCTCAGTGTGCCCCAATACCATATTTAGTTTGCATTTGGGGCCATTACTTACATCTACCACTGGGAAACATTATAGAAGAGATACGGTGCCTGCACTGACTGGGGAACATACATCACTAATAGTAATAATTGAATCAGGAGATCAGACAATTAAAAAAAATCTAAGCACTTAGGTTCATGAATTTTATACTATTTCACAGACTGGGCTATCCACAAATGTATATACAAGCCAAAAAAAGCCCTGCAAGTTACTGATTTTTCAAATTGCTAACTGATTAATAGAAATCAAGCCCTGAACATACTTCATAAATATATGCATAGCACTATACATTCCTTATAGGGAACATCTTGCAGGGCTGTTGGATCAACACAGTTAGTACAACAGTTTCACATATAAACTCAATGTACACAATGTAAGAATATCTTCTCAAACCAGCACATTATTGGGGGTGTCCAATGTGCAACTGGGCTATAAAGCTGAAATGTAATCTTCCTATTTATTGCTATAAGCCAGCCACGGATGGAGTGATTTCTTTCTAGGAATAACCATGGATTGCAGATGCAAATCACTTGATTCTCTCATCAACACAGTCAGCGCGGGGGGAGGGGGGGTTTGGCATCCCAGCTAGGAGAACATACAGTGGTTATTGCTAGAAGCTATAGCCACTGGCAGTAATCGCATGAAAGATCACACAGGCTGGTTGTACCCAAGTTCATCAGTCAAATTGGGTACAATCAGCCTGTCCATACATGGTTTCCATCTCCTGGAACTTTTCAATAGGCCTTACATAATGATGACAAAGACCAATAAAGAAAAGGTGGTTTGCCTAGGTAAACATGATGCTGTTTAGCAGATGCATGGACTGCTATTAATTCTCAAAGGCAGCCTCATGCATCAACAAATGTGGCACTCTTTTGGGTATGAGAACCGCATGGTGCCACAGCACCGTGCGGTTCTGTGCTGCTGTTGTACGCCAAGAGTATGGGTTTTCTCACGGTGTAAACAACTACGTACTCCGACGGAAACTCTTAATTATCGTCAGGTACGTAGACGATTTGTCGTAGTACAAATGGATCCGTTTGGTGGAAAAGAAATAACCAGAAACAGTAGTAATACATTCCGGATAACTTTTCAAGGTCCTCTACCTTTGGTACATACCTGTCCGACTAACATGGGTTAAACTGACTACTTGAACCCATGTTGGTCGGACACACTAGAAAGTACGCTAATGACGGTCACCGATATCGAAGATCGTTATTGGTGACATACAAGAGGATCGACCC
>BLSH010127100.1:39747-55412 GCA_018402905.1 Glandirana rugosa | reverse complement strand
ACACAATACTTTCCCCTTGCAAAAGAACTCCTTCAAGATAGTGACATGAACAACAGTAACACATTATGGTAGCCAAAAGGACTTTCAGCAAACAAATTTATGGTAAAGTCCTCATGGGCTGCAGTCCAGTCTCCTAGTTTCACTCTCCCAGGGCAAAAGCATTGCCCCTGAGAGCAGTTAGGTTAAGGTAGCCTGCCAGGCCTTAAGTCTACCTCTGGAGCCTGCATTGGATGGGGGTCCATCCTCTCTGAGTCTCTGCAACACATGGCCCTCTTACTGGAACACTCAGGACACTGGAACAACTAGACACTAGGACAACTGGACACAGCAGTAAGAGTATAGCTCAACACTTGTAGCCTTGAGCGGTTCTTTAGCACACACTCATCCCAGAGCAGCACAGCAGTGCTGCAGCTTTTAGCAGCAAATTTCTCAGCAGTCCTTCTCACTCACAGCAGAGAAGCCCCTTAGCCCCTTACTCCTGTGCTCCAGCACAGTAGTTGCATCAGCAGCTGTACAAGCTAGGACTTAGCCCTACGGTGGTTCAGTGGATATTCAGTTGGAAGAAAGGTAGGTACCAGAGTGTGGTTGTAAATGAGGTTCACTCGGACAGAGACCATATCACTAGCGGTGTACCACAAGGCCCTGCACTAATTTGTGTTCTATTTCATTTATATGTTAGTGATGTACTGTAATTAAAGGTTTGTTGGGTGTGGTATATCTTTTTGATGATGATACAAAAGGTGTGTAATAGGGGTTGATATCCCTGGATAGATGATACAAACGTCTGTAACATGGAACATGATTTGGAATTGCTGGAGGATTGGTCAAAGCAGTGCAATTCAATGTTTCCAAATGTAAAATAATGCACCTAGAGAAAAAAAAATCCCTTGAGAGAGTACACCATTGGGGGTACAGTGTTAGCCAGCATTACAGAAGACAAAGGGGGTACCTATTTCAGATGGTTGCAAAGTGAGCAAACAATTTGACCAGGCAGTGGGAAAAGCTAATATAATTCTAGGATGCATCACTAGAGGGATCACCAGCAGGAGGAAGGAGGAAGGAGGTTCTGATTCCCATATATAGATCTTTCGTGAGACCTCATTTAGAATACTGTGTCCAGTTCTGGAGACCTCACATATAAAAAGATATTGATAAGACAGAATGAGTCCAGAGATGGGTAGCAAAAATTATGAAAGGGCTGTGGGATAAAACATATTGAAAGCAACTTCAGGAACCTAATATGTGCAGTCTGGAGGACAGAAGAGAAAGGGGAGACATGATTGCAACCTTTAACCCTTTTGCTGCCAGGTCTGTACAGTGTACGGACCTATACCACTTCTTCCAGCTGGCCAGGTCTGTACGCCATACAGGCCTGCATTCCTGCTTCTGCTAAAAAGCTCATGGTCACTTCAGAATTGTTCAGTAGACTCTGCTGAACAAACCTATAGTTCTGATAATTGGATTACAATTTGCTGATCAGAGCTATTTACCTCAAAAATGTCCTCCTTAATGCTGCCGCTTCCCTGTTTCCAGCCTCTCCACCAGGGATGGGCCGAACACCTGGTTCAGTTTGCACCAGAACACCGCGAAAAGGCAAAAAATTTGTGCGAACATGTGAACCCTATTAAAGTCAATGGGACACAAACATGAAAAAATCTAAAGAACTAATTTTAAAGGCTTATATGCAAAAGGTGTATGGGGGCCCGGGTACTGCCCCAGGGGACATGTAACAATGCTAAAAAGTTTTTACAATTATTGTTTTTTCAGGAGCAGTGATTTTAATAATGATTACAGTGAAAAAATAAAAATTAAATATTCTTTTAAATATCGTGCCTGGGGGGCCCCTTTGTCTGCCTGTAAAGTGGCGCATCTGTGTGATGTTTAGAACAGTGCCACAGCACTCCCTGAGTGTGGCCACGGGTCGGGCGGAATCAATGTCTGCCGGCGACCCGTGATCGCCTACTACAGAGGAAGAACGGGGAACCGCCAATGTAAACACAGCGGTTCCCCATTCTGTCAGGCGGCATGACAGTGATCTACTGATCCCCGTGATCAGGATCAGTTAGATCTGTCACGCCATTACCAGTCCAGCCACCATACAGTTAGAACACACACAAGGAACACAGTTAACCCCTAGATCGCCCCCTACAGGTTAACCCTTTCCCTGCCAATGACATTTATACAGTAATCAGTGGCTATTTTTAGCTCTGATCGCTGTATAAATGTCAATGGTCCCAAAAAAGTGTCAAAAATATCCAATCTGTACACGGCAATGTCACAGTCCCGATAATAATCGCCATTAATACTAAAAAAAAATAAGTAAAAACACCACAAATCAATTCTCATTGTTTGTAAACGTGGCACAAACCAATCAATATACGCCTATTGCTAATTTTTTTTACCACAAATATGTAGAAGAATATATATCAGCCTAAACTGATGAATAAATTCGTTTTTTATATATTATTTTGGATATGTATTATAGCAAAAAGTAAAAAAATATTGTTTTTTTTTTTAAATTGTCGCTCTTTTTTTGTTTATAGCTCAAAAAATAAAAACCGCAGAAGTGATCAAATACCACCAAAAGAAAGCTCTGTTTATGGGAAAAAAAAGGATGTCAATTTTGTTTGGGTACAATGTCGCATGGCTGCACAATTGTCAGTTAAAGCAACGCAGTGCCGAATCGCAAAGTGCTCTAGTCAGGAAGGGGGTAAACTGGCTCGTGGCTGTAATGTATTGTGGGCTCCCGGCAATATAAATAAAAAATCAAGGAAAAAAACAGTGTAGGGTCCCCCCCAGTCCATACCAGGCCCTTCAGGTCTGGTATTGATTTTAAGGAGAACTCCACGCCAAAATTAAAAAAATTGACATGGGGGGGTCCCCCAAAATCCATACCAGACCCTTATGCGAGCATGCAGTCTGGACCGGCCAGCATAGGGGGGATGAGCGAGCGCCCCCCCTCCTAAACCAGGCCACATGCCCTCAACATAGGGGGTGGGTGCTTTGGGGCAGGGGGGTTGCTCCCCCTACCCCAAAGCACCTTGTCCCCATCAACCCTGGGCTGTGGTTGTCAGGGTCTACAGATAAGGGGCTTATTGGAATGGATCCCCCCCCCCATGTTAATGGATATCGGGTACATTGTACACATATGCAAAAAGATGTTGTTAAGACAGATTGGCGCTGCCTGTGCAAAAATGCTTACATTAAATATTGCTAATTATGCAGAAAATATAAAGTAAAATGATAATACCACTTACGAATTGTATAAAGTTATAATGAGTGAAATGTAAAAACACATGAATAATGAAAAGTCCAAATGATATATGCGAAGATACCCAGCTTCCAGTCAAAAGCACTGGTATGGTTGGGAGCTCTAAAGGTGCAGCCAAATTAGTGCACAATGCACCCTCTGTTGTAGCTGGTTACGCAAAGCTGCATATGAGACCGCCCTGATAGAGGAGATAGTCAACGCGGATGTCTCCGGTGTCGAGACCGGTCAACCTTCCATATAACAGCCCGCACTCGTATGCACATGTAAGGAAAAGAGAAAGCAGGGAGATCTCCGTTGTGCTGTGTGTAATGGTAGTGGGTGAGCATTGTGACGTCTCAGGCTCCAACTTACGCGTTTCATCATCTGACGTCTTCGGAGGCGACGCCATTTTGCTACACCCACTGGCTTATATACACAACTCGTATCCAAGCAACCAGCCATCACATGATCGCGGCCATTTTTTGGGAAGATCTTCCTTAGAGGCGTAAATCATCATCCTTCGTGTGTAATGTAATAAAAAAGATAACCCATACAATTTATTGAAACCAACTACAATATAAAAGCTATATATAAATGAATAAAATTGCTGAAGCAGTAAAAAACGGAAATGTAAAAAACAAATGTATGAAACAAATATATAAAAACGAGGATATGCAAATTGCAAGTACGGGGTGGAGATAATATCTGTGTAGACAATATGTTAAAGGAGGAGTCATTTATAAGATATAAGTATTAATTGCTGTCCCCAGAGAAAGAGATATAAATTGCCCTATTAAAGATGAGAATAAAAGTGAATGAATTAGAAAATGAAAAAAAGGAAAAAAAAAAAGGAAAAAAATGAAAATATAATGTGTGGACAGGAAGTTAATCCAATCTACCCTCTCAGGTGGTGGATGTGAATTCAATACAAAAATTCCATACATATGTATATGTGTCAGGTGGAAAGGGGGAGGGAGGAGAGGGAGGAGGGAAGGGGTGGGATGAACAAAGGAAGGCGTGATATTGTAACTAATAATTGGTCAGGAAACAATTTAGGTCAATGTCTATGTTAAGTCCATCCGGCCTTAAAGTGTTTAAAAGATAGATCCATTTAGTTTTGTTTTTGGAGATGGCAATAGTTCTATTACCACGGGGAAGAACAACAAGCAAAAAGCAAAAACTGGGGCTTTGAGTAAGGCATTATCAACATAGCCAATAATATACAACCTGTGTGCATGATTTCCATGTATGATGTTTATTAATACCATAATACTATAATAATGATATATCCCAATCATGGTCCATGTCAGGTATAACAAAACCATCATACGATTAAATATAATCAATTAGAAATGCATATGTATATAATAAATACAATTTGTAATACAAAAATACATAATAATAATAACATATCAGGTCTCTATACATGGAAACATGATTGGCAAGGTACAAATTGTCCTATATAAAAAACATAGGATCAAGTATAATTGGTATCATATGCACACAGGAAAAATTAATATGAACGAAGTGTAATCTTCATAAAAATCCATCTTGTCTAAAAGTCTTCTTAAAAAATGAACCCTACGCGTTTCGTGGCGTATCAGCCACTCATCAGGGGTATAACAAGATGGTACTGGAAAATATGTAAAGATTGATTACTTACGAAATAATTAAATATATATATATAGTCCCCCTTTAAAGGGAGCAAAAAATATGTATGAAAACATATCCAATTATACACACCAGTTTCCAGACAGTGCTCGGCCGACATAGGGGTGAGACAAAGGCCGTGGATGGATGCCCAACCCGGGGTTGAGGCGGAAAGGGTCCCCCCCAAAAACCGAAGAGAAGCGGCCACAGAAGGGTACACACCTCCACGGGACTGTTGTGACTTGATGTAAGTGTGCAAGGGTGGCTGCCTAAGCTGGTGAAGAAAAAATCAAAATGAAAATTGTGAAGTTGTGAACAATGAAAAATAAGAAGTGTGAACAAATGAAAAAGGTGTGTAGTGTGGTATATGCTGGTGGTGCAAATAACAATGGATGCATGTAGGTGACAGTTGAGTTGTATATGCAGTGTGTGATGTATGGGATGATATAAATGAGATACCTGTGCTGGTGATGTGATGTGGGCCTATGCTCTGTGAAAGGCCTCTCCAAACACGGGAGCCAAATGAGGTGGTGTGTCGTCCACTCCGCTACCCGCACCTCCATGGCCTGGAGCGGATAACCGCCAACGTCATACATCCGCGCCACACATTCAGGGAATGGAGTGGGCCTACCGCGGCATTATATCCACAATGAAACCCAGCCCATCCCATCTGTGGCGCGGGATGGACAAGACGCCTCGCAGCGTCGTAGGACGCAAAGGGCGAAGCGAACAAGCATGACGCCGATGCATCAGGGGTCGACCCCCACCCACCCCACGGAAAGAGGGCGGAGAGAGGGAGGGGCCGTGGCGCATCGCAACCCCGGGAGAGGGACAACAAACACGACCTTCCAGCCCCAGACCGGACTAGGAACAATGCTGGAAAAGGTGTGAAAAAAGGTTAAATATATAGAACACCAGACCGTATGTTAACTGTGGGACACCTATAAAAATATGTGGACATACAGATGGGATGATAAAAATGGATAATAAATTATAATTGTGGGCGCCACATCACACAAAAAGAAATGGGTGTCTTCCACCCCGGCAACCAAACAAAAAAGTATGTGCGGCCAGGCGACCCACATTGGCAGGCCTCCACCCCTAATAACATTGGGAAGCACAACAAGCAAAAAGCAAAAACTGGGGCTTTGAGTGAGGCATTATAAACATAGCCAATAATATACAACCTGTGTGCATGATTTCCATGTATGATGTTTATTAATACCATAATACTATAATAATGATATATCCCAATCATGGTACATGTCAGGTATAACAAAACCATCATACGATTAAATATAATCAATTAGAAATGCATATGTATATAATAAATACAATTCGTAATGCAAAAATACATACAGTAATAATAATAACATATGAGGTCTCTATACATGGAAACATGATTGGCAAGGTAAAAATTGTCGTATATAAAAAACATAGGATCAAGTATAATTGGTATCATATGCACACAGGAAAAATTAATATGAACGCAGTGTAATCTTCATAAAAATCCATCTTGTCTAAAAGTCTTCTTAAAAAATGAACCCTATGCGTTTTGTGGCGTATCAGCCACTCATCAGGGGTATAACAAGATGATACTGGAAAATATATAAAGATTGATTACTTACGAAATAATTAAATATATATATATAGACCCCTTTAAAGGGAGCCAAAAATATGTATGAAAACATATCCAATTATACACACCAGTTTCCAGACAGTGCTCGGCCGACATAGGGGTGAGACAAAGGCCGTGGATGGATACCCAACCCGGGGTTGAGGCGGAAAGGGTCCCCCCCAAAAACCGAAGAGAAGCGGCCACGGAAGGGTACACACCTCCACGGGACTGTTGTGACTTGATGTAAGTGTGCAAGGGTGGCTGCCTAAGCTGGTGAAGAAAAAATCAAAATGAAAATTGTGAAGTTGTGAACAATGAAAAATAAGAAGTGTGAACAAATGAAAAAGGTGTGTAGTGTGGTATGTGCTGGTGGTGCAAATAACAATGGATGCATGTAGGTGACAGTTGAGTTGTATATGCAGTGTGTGATGTATGGGATGATATAAATGAGATACCTGTGCTGGTGATGTGATGTGGGCCTATGCTCTGTGAAAGGCCTCTCCAAACACGGGAGCCAAATGAGGTGGTGTGTCGTCCACTCCGCTACCCGCACCTCCATGGCCTGGAGCGGATAACCGCCAACGTCATACATCCGCGCCACACATTCAGGGAATGGAGTGGGCCTACCGCGGCATTATATCCACAATGAAACCCAGCCCATCCCATCTGTGGCGCGGGATGGACAAGACGCCTCGCAGCGTCGTAGGACGCAAAGGGCGAAGCGAACAAGCATGACGCCGATGCATCAGGGGTCGACCCCCACCCACCCCACGGAAAGAGGGCGGAGAGAGGGAGGGGCCGTGGCGCATCGCAACCCCGGGAGAGGGACAACAAACACGACCTTCCAGCCCCAGACCGGACTAGGAACAATGCTGGAAAAGGTGTGAAAAAAGGTTAAATATATAGAACACCAGACCGTATGTTAACTGTGGGACACCTATAAAAATATGTGGACATACAGATGGGATGATAAAAATGGATAATAAATTATAATTGTGGGCGCCACATCACACAAAAAGAAATGGGTGTCTTCCACCCCGGCAACCAAACAAAAAAGTATGTGCGGCCAGGCGACCCACATTGGCAGGCCTCCACCCCTAATAACATTGGGAAGCACAACAAGCAAAAAGCAAAAACTGGGGCTTTGAGTGAGGCATTATAAACATAGCCAATAATATACAACCTGTGTGCATGATTTCCATGTATGATGTTTATTAATACCATAATACTATAATAATGATATATCCCAATCATGGTACATGTCAGGTATAACAAAACCATCATACGATTAAATATAATCAATTAGAAATGCATATGTATATAATAAATACAATTCGTAATGCAAAAATACATACAGTAATAATAATAACATATGAGGTCTCTATACATGGAAACATGATTGGCAAGGTAAAAATTGTCGTATATAAAAAACATAGGATCAAGTATAATTGGTATCATATGCACACAGGAAAAATTAATATGAACGCAGTGTAATCTTCATAAAAATCCATCTTGTCTAAAAGTCTTCTTAAAAAATGAACCCTATGCGTTTTGTGGCGTATCAGCCACTCATCAGGGGTATAACAAGATGATACTGGAAAATATATAAAGATTGATTACTTACGAAATAATTAAATATATATATATAGACCCCTTTAAAGGGAGCCAAAAATATGTATGAAAACATATCCAATTATACACACCAGTTTCCAGACAGTGCTCGGCCGACATAGGGGTGAGACAAAGGCCGTGGATGGATACCCAACCCGGGGTTGAGGCGGAAAGGGTCCCCCCCAAAAACCGAAGAGAAGCGGCCACGGAAGGGTACACACCTCCACGGGACTGTTGTGACTTGATGTAAGTGTGCAAGGGTGGCTGCCTAAGCTGGTGAAGAAAAAATCAAAATGAAAATTGTGAAGTTGTGAACAATGAAAAATAAGAAGTGTGAACAAATGAAAAAGGTGTGTAGTGTGGTATGTGCTGGTGGTGCAAATAACAATGGATGCATGTAGGTGACAGTTGAGTTGTATATGCAGTGTGTGATGTATGGGATGATATAAATGAGATACCTGTGCTGGTGATGTGATGTGGGCCTATGCTCTGTGAAATGCCTCTCCAAACACGGGAGCCAAATGAGCTCCATTGTAGCTGGTTACGCAAAGCTGCATATGAGACCGTCCTGATAGAGGAGATAGTCAACGCGGATGTCTCCGGTGTTGAGACCCGTCAACCTTCCATATAACAGCCCGCACTCTTATGTACATGTAAGGAAAAGAGAAAGCACAATAGTGTGATCCTGTACATAAAATCTATGTGCCGACCGTACTCACACTTTTGAAGTCAGAAATAGCGCGCAAATGCTAGCAGGGAGATCTCCGTTGTGCCGTGTGTAATGGTAGTGGGTGAACGTCGTGACGTCTCAGGCTCCGCCTTATGCGTTTCGTCATCTGACGTCTTCGGAGGTGACGCCATTTTGCTACACCCACTGGCTTATATACACAACTCGTATCCAAGCAACCAGCCATCACATGATCACGGCCATTTTTTGGGAAGATCTTCCTTAGAGACGTAAATCATCATCCTTTGTGTGTAATATAATAAAAAAGATAACCCATACAATTTATTGATACCAACTACAATATAAAAGCTATATATGAATGAATAAAATTGCTGAAGCAGTAAAAAACGGAAATGTAAAAAACAAATGTATGAAACAAATATATAAAAACGAGGATATGCAAATTGCAAGTACGGGGTGGAGATAATATCTGTGTAGACAATATGTTAAAGGAAGAGTCATTTATAAGATATAAGTATTAATTCATGTCCCCAGAGAAAGAGATATAAATTGCCCTATTAAAGATGAGAATAAAAGTGAATGAATTAGAAAATGAAAAAAGGGAAAAAAAAAAAAGGAAAAAAATGAAAATATCATGTGTGGACAGGAGGTTAACCCATTCTACCCTCTCAGGTGGTGGATGTGAATTCAATACAAAAATTCCATACATATGTATATGTGTCAGGTGGAAAGGGGGAGGGAGGAGAGGGAGGAGGGAAGGGGTGGGATGAACAAAGGAAGGCGTGATATTGTAACTAATAATTGGTCAGGAAACAATTTAGGTCAATGTCTATGTTAAGTCCATCTGGCCTTAAAGTGTTTAAAAGATAGATCCATTTAGTTTTGTTTTTGGAGATGGCAATAGTTCTATTACCACCCCTCCAATTTTCTTTGATGTGGTCAATAGCATAAAATGTTAAGAGAGAAGCATCTCTGTTATGTGTGTCCCTGAAGTGTCTCGAAAGACTGTGGTTCTTGAACCCTTTGCGAACATTCTTTATATGTTCACGTATTCTGACATATAAGGGTCTGGTGGTCCTTCCTACATATTGTAATTTGCACGGACATTCGATAACGTATGTGACAAAGAAGCTAGTACACGTAATTAAATGATTGTTCTTGTACCTTCTATTAGTGACAGAGGAAACAAAACTTTCTTTTTTCCTTGGTTGCGTAGCAGTTACTTTGCACTGGAGGCACTTCCGGCATCTATAAAAGCCTTTAAGTTCTGGAAATAATCGAATATCACTGGGGGGATCTATGGCGTTATGCACTAATCTATTCCTTAGATTTGGGGCCTTTCGGTAAATAAAATTAGGTTTGGCGGGTAAGAGATCCTTTAACGTTTTCCCAGGCAGTGGGAAAAGCAAATAGAATTCTGGGATGTATCAGTAGAGGGATCACCAGCAGGAGGAAGGAGGTTCTGATTCCTCTATATAGATCTTTAGTGAGACCTCACTTAGAATACTGTGTCCAGTTCTGGAGACCACACTTACAAAAAGATATTGATAAAATAGAACGAGTTCAGAGACGGGTAACAAAAATGGTGAAAGGTCTGGGGGATAAAACATATCAAGAACGACTTCAGGAACTTAATATGTACAGTCTGGAGGAAAGAAGGGAGAGGGGAGACATGATTGAAACCTTTAAATACCTTAAGGGGGTGAATAAGGTTCAAGAGGGCAGTCTTTTCAATATGAAACCAAAATCAAGAACACGGGGACATGACCTCAAACTAACTGGGGGGAAGTTCAAAACTAATCTTAGAAAGTATTATTTTACTGAAAGGGTGGTTGATGATTGGAATAAACTACCAACAGAGGTTGTGAGACAGTCAACAGTAAATGGCTTCAAACATGCTTGGGATAAACATAAAACTATAGTCAGACAACAAGGTTAATGTAAAAAAAAAATAAAAATAAAAATAAAAAGGGGCAGACTCGATGGACTACTCAGTCTTTTTCTGCCGTCACTTTTCTATGTTTCTATGGACTGTAAAATGGGCCAATTTTTTCTAATAATTTTCTCCACTTGTTTATATTCTCTGTTAAAACCAGTGAAGAAGGTGAAATCCATGTTAGCATTCCTTTTGGGTTTCTTTGCAAGGAGAGTGTGTCTGTCCAAAAGTCAGATCTCTTCTTTTAACTTATGCAAGTCCTTCCCTTTGTAACCTTTTTCGGTAAATCTATTGATCAACATATTTGCCTGGATGTAGTAATCTTCATCCCGTCTACAATTTCTCCGTAGTCTAATTAATTGTCCTTTGGGCACATTGTTAATCCACTTCGGGTGGTGGCAGCTGCTTGTAGAAATGTATCCGTTTCGATCTGTCTTTTTAAAAACGGTTCTTGTGCCTAGACAACCACCATCTTTAAAAATCTGTAAATCCAGGTAATTTATAGTGTTCTGATGCCAAGTGCCCGAGAAGGTAATACCATACTTGTTGTTATGAATTTCTTCCAAGAACATTTTCAATTCGGCCTCATTGCCCCTCCAGATCATAATGATGTCATCAATGTATCTTTTATAAAATTTCAAGTTTGGTCTATGTACACTGTAAATCTGCTCCTCCTCCCACTTATTCATGAAGACATTAGCCACACTAGGTGCGTATTTGGCACCCATAGCATTGTGCACTAATTTGGCTGCACCTTTAGAGCTCCTAACCATACCAGTGCTTTTGACTGGAAGCTGGGTATCTTCACATATATCATTTGGACTTTTGATTATTCATGTGTTTTTACATTTCACTCATTATATCTTTATACAATTCGTATGTGGTATTATCATTTTACTTTATATTTTCTGCATTATTAGTAATATTTAATGTAAGCATTTTTGCACAGGCAGCGCCAATCTGTCTTAACTACATCTTTTTGCATATTCATTCACCTCTCGGGGTGCTCAGACAGGGCTGCACCTAATTTCTTTTATTAACTTTTTAATTTTTTAATTTTCTTTCATGATCACTATTTTTTAATTTTTCAATATTTATATTTGTGTCATATATATTTATTGCACATCCTTGCACATTATTGTTTGCACACTAGAACTTTTTTGGCAGCGCCTATTTGCCATTTATATCTGTTTACCCTCACATTGTACACATACCATTCACCAAAAAAGTTGTGAATTGTAAAAAAAAAAAAAGTCCTTTATTTTAAAAAAATAGCTCTGTTTTCTCCCCGAGCCATCTTCTCCTGGTGCTGTCTCTCCTGGTTCCGTCTCTCCCAGTGCCGTCTTCTCCCAGAGCCGTCTTCTCCCACACCGCTGTCTTCTCCCATGCCGCTGTCTTCTTCCTCGCTGCTGCTGTCTTCTTCTTAGCCACTGGTTACCCACTGAAAACAAAAAAGACACTCTTCTCCTGATGCTGTCTTCCTCCGTTGTGATGTCCCCCGCTGTCTGACAGCTCTTATTTAGCCATGGGGCATGCAGATGCTTTGGTAGCTCAGAGTCACATCACAATCACAAGGTAAACAGAGATTTACATGGGAGCGTACAAGACCCACTCTGCTGGTACATATATGTTATACATAGTGGTATCACAGAATCTTCAAAAAAGATAAATAACAGTCAGGATATCCGAGGCTAACAGGCATGGCCCACCCCCTCGTATTGACAGTTGTTGCAGTTCTGTGGTAGGGCAAACCCCGCCCTGCCCCCGGTGGGAACATGCTGTGGGGCCATGCCCTCCGGCAACCCCCCTGAGAGGGGTGAGAGGATGGAGAGGGTCAGCGAAGAAGTGGTTCTCCTAAGAGGATGTCTCAACATGTGTTAAAACGACACATCTAATCAGACTATCTTATGTCCTGAGTTCCAACCAGGTAAGTAAAGAGAAAAGTTGTAACAAAAGAAATGAGAGAATCATGGGGGAGGAGAGGGGTATTCCCCTGGGTCATCTGGGGTCAATAGCATCAAGGGGTTGAGACACTGGTGAATATCGGAATGTGGGAGAACTTCATCCACACCCAGATTAGCTCAAAGGATCGAACTCTGTCTAATAAGATGCAGACAATCTTCTCCTGTGTCATTATCCAAGTAATTTTGCGCTTAACTGCGGTCAAAGGGACCTTAGGTTTTTTCCAGTATGAAGAGGGCCAATTGTTGAGTGTGTTTATTTAAATTATCTATCCTGTGGTTAAGCAGAGCTATCTCTGGGGTTTGTGTGATCTGTACTTTTGCATATGATTGCGAAGATTTTGTTCCAGAGGCCCCTTAGTGGTGGACAGGTCCACCAGATATGGAGCATTGATCCTATGTGAGAGCAGCCTCTAAAGCATAGTGGGGAAGTGTTAAGGACTCTGTACCAACGTAAAAGCACTTTAAAATTAGCCTCAGTAAGAGAAGCATTAACAATCCCCTTAGAGGAGCGTTGTAGGCAGGAGCTCCATGTGTCAGGATTCCAGGATCTCTCCAGAGCTATTTTTTTAATAAGGACTTGTCAAAAACTGGCTCTTGTTTTTTTTACATTTCACAGCTTTTTTGGTGAATGGGTACCCGATACTCATTCACTGGGGGGGGACGGGATCTGGGGGCCCCCTTGATAATGGGGGCTTCCAGATTCCGATAAGCCCCCCACCCGCAGACCCCGACAACTACAGCCCAGGGCTGTTGGGAAGAGGCCCTTGTCCCCATCAACATGGGGGCAAGGTGCTTTGGGAGGGACCCCAAAGCACCCTCCCCATGTTGAGGGCATGTGGCCTGGTATGCCTCAGGGTGCTCGCTCACCCCCCCTATCCTGACCTGTCAGTTTGCATGCTTGGATAAGGGCCTGGTATGGATTTTGGGGGGCACCCCACGCCATTTTTTTTAACCACTTCAATACACTGTGTTATACAGTATATACTACACTAACCTTACTATATATTCTCCACTGTATTATATATACTACAATGACTGCACTATATACTCTGATCTGCAATATATATACTATGCGGACTGTACTATATACTCTGAACTGTAATATATATACTATACAGACTGCACTATACATTCTGAACTGTATTATATATACTACGGGGACTGGACTATGTAAAATTGTAATTACATGCCCCAGTCAAACAGGAGCAGAAAAATTGGGCCTTGGGTGTAGATGGTGCTCCATACTGTACACCAAAGAATGTGTATATACAGTATCTCACAAAAGTGAGTACACTCACATTTTTGTAAATATTTTATTATATCTTTTCATGTGACAACACTGAAGAAATTACACTTTGCTACAATGTAAAGTAGTGAGTGTACAGCTTGTATAACAGTGTAAATTTGCTGTCCCCTCAAAATAACTCAACACTCAGCCATTAATGTCTAAACTGCTGGCAACAAAAGTGAGTACACCCCTAAGTGAAAATATCCAAATTGGGTAAATTTGCCATTTTCCCTCCCCATTGTCATGTGACCTGTTAGTGTTACAAGGTATCAGGTGTGAATTGGGAACAGGTGTGTTAAATTTGGTGTTATTGCTCTCACTCTCTCATACTGGTCATTGGAAGTTCAACATGGCACCTCATGGCAAAAAATTCTCTGAGGATCTGAAAAAAAGAAATGTTGCTCTACATAAAGATGGCCTAGGCTATAAGAAGATTGCCAAGACCCTGAAACTGAGCTGCAGCATGCTGGCCAAGACCATACAGCGGTTTAACCGGGCAGGTTCCACTCACAACAGGCCTTGCCATGGTCGACCAAAGAAGTTGAGTGCACATGCTCAGTGTCATATCCAGAGGTTGTCTTTGGGAAATAGACGTAGGAGTGCTGCCAGCATTGCTGCAGAGGTTGAAGGGGTGGGGGGTCAGTCTGTCAGTGCTCAGACCATACGCCGCACATTGCACCAAATTGGTCTGCATGGCTGTTGTCCCAGAAGGAAGCCTCTTCTAAAGATGACGCACAAGAAAGTCAGCAAACAGTTTGCCGAAGACAAGCAGACTAAGGACATGGATTACTGGAGCCAAGATAAACTTATTTGGTTCAGATGGTGTCAAGCGTGTGTGGCGGCAACCAGGTGAGGAGTACAAAGACAGGTGTGTCTTGCCTACAGTCAAGCATGGTGGTGGGAATGTCATGGTCTGGGGCTGCATGAGTGCTGCCAGCACTGGGGAGCTACAGTTCATTGTGGGAACCATGAATTTCAACCTGTACTTTGACATACTGAAGCAGAGCATGATCCCCTCTCTTCGAAGACTGGCCCGTGGGGCAGTATTCCAACATGATAACCACCCTAAACACACATCCAAGATGACCACTGCTTTGCTGAAGAAGCTGAGGGTAGAGGTGATGGACTGGCCAAGCATGTCTCCAGATATAAACCCTATTGAGCGTCTGTGGGGCATCCTCAAACAGAAGGTGGAGGAGCGCAAGGTCTCTAACATCCACCAGTCACATGATGTCATCATGGAGGAGTGGAAGAGGACTTCAGTGACAACCTGTGAAGCTCTGGTGAACTTCATGCCCAAGAGGGCTAAGGCAGTGCTAGAAAATAATGGTGGCCACACAAAATATTGACACTTTGGGCCCAATTTGGACATTTTCACGTAGGGGTGTACTTACTTTTGTTGCCAGCAGTTTAGACATTAATGGCTGTGGGTTGAGTTATTTTGAGGGAAATTTACACTGTTATACAAGCTGTATACTCACTACTTTACACTGTAGCAAAGTGTAATTCCTTCAGTGTTGTCACATGAAAAGATGTAATAAAATATTTACAAAAATGTGAGGGGTGTACTCACTTTTGTGAGATACGGTAATAAAAGATCGTGACGGAATCGGGAGAACCCGTACTTCAAGTGGTCTCGAAGTGTCCAACAGTGACTTCA
>BLSH010127100.1:18788-32535 GCA_018402905.1 Glandirana rugosa | reverse complement strand
CTCTATCCACTAACTAAACTGCCTAACCTCTCTCCAGTTCTCCACGTTATTGCACACTATATACGGCCGCTGTGTAAGCAGCCTTATATATAGTGGGGCGTGGACTTAGCCCCCTGAGCCATGATTGGCCAAAGGCATCCTGCCTTTGACCAATCATGGCTCTTGCAGCAGAGCCTGCTGTGATTAGCCAAAGCATCATAAGACATCAATGCACTGCGATCTTGCAGTGCATTATGGGGCGTGCCGCGGCTCTTGAATTTGCCGCGAACGCCCCATAATGTTCTGAACTCAGCGAACAGGCGAACTTGCGTTCAACTCGAACATCGGCCCATCCCTGCTCTCCACCTCCCACCACTCCTTCTTCTCCAAAAAGCCCCCCTCCACTCTTCTTTTCTTCTCTCCTGCATCCCCTCCCCCTAGCACCGATTTTCCCCAAAACCGATCCCCCCGCAGCTACAGTCGAGCCGTTGGCTTCCCTCCTCTGCCTCTCCCGCAGTCTTCAAGTGCTGCAGGGGCTTAGAGAGGATTAAAATATGTACCCCCCACCACTCTGACCCCCCCTCACCGATCCATCGCTGCTGGGTGGCATTCCCCCCTTCTCCTCCTGCCACTTGCAGCTGCTGCTCAAACACTCAGCCCCGACTAGCTGTCAGGATGGAGAGCAGGGGGAGGGGGTGGGTGAGGTTGGGGGTCAGGGGGCTTGGTAAACATATGTTTACCTGCCCCCTCCCTTTCCTACAATAAACACATTACTGAGCGCTCCTGTGTCCATTGATAACTGAGCATAGTAAACCATGTTTACTATGTGTCAGTCTATGAATGAATAGGAGTCCCTATACAGACTCATATTCATTCATGTAATGTGCAGTTTAGGCTGTAAAGAAAGGGACTGCCTTTGTCTCAAAAAAGAGACATCAGGGGTCTGTGTAGACCTCTGATATCTCACCAAAAACCAAACCAAAAAAAAGTACAAAATATTAAAAAATATAATTGTAAAAAAATCCATAGTAAGGCCCCTTTCACATGGAGTCCATCAAGTGGATCTGCCTGCTCAACAGGGGATCTGTCCACTGATCCCTGCCTAGCAGGCAGATAGCAGGTTTGTGTCCACTCCACTGATGCAGAGCAGACATGGGCAGAGCCTGCTGCTCTCTATGGGGTGGTCAGATGGAAACGGACTGCCTGTCCATTTTTATCTGATTGTCATCTGATCTGATCTGCTAGGATCCCCTTCCATCTGTTTTTGGTGGACTGTCCAGATCAGATTTGATGTAGCCATGTGTAAATGGACACATGTCCATTTACATCCGCCTCCCCATAGAGAACAATGGGTGGTCCGACTGGGTGTGCCTGAAAAACGGAAAGGTGGACGCAATCAGTCTGCTCTTGGGATAAGGGGCCTAAGGCCTTGTTCACACAGGGCATACACAGTGTACACCCCTGAAAGGGTGTTCTGTGCCTCCCTGTGCAGGCAGTTCCATTGATGTAATTTGGGATGTAGCAACTGCATGAACAGAGCTTATATATACACAAAAATCCACGCTATGGATGTAAATTCATAAATGTGAAATAACAAAACAAAACAAAAAATGTGAGGAAGGAGGCTGCTGTACAAAGGACACTAATTGTCCTCCTAGTATGAGAAGCAAAAAACAAAACAGCGCCAACCCCTCTGTGCAACACATATAAATATCAAATACCAGTATTGAAAAATATTAATATTGCGTAACTGTAAATATCATGACATTTGAAAGTGCCAAAGTTCAAACTATAATTGTAGAGTGAATGTCACAAAATATCAAAATGAGTTCAATCATCCAAAAAGTGACTTCATGCTTTTAAAGTTAAGAAGTGCTCCGAAAAGTTCTCCAAATGATTGAAAGTGCAAAATGCCAAACCCCTCATGTAACCCCACTCACCAGAAACAATGGACTCTCAGCTTTTCAGTCTGAGGGTCAAAATAGGTAGATTCTGGTGATGCAGATCCTGAGCTGAGATCTCCTGGTTGGGTGATGATAAGAAGCGCCAGGGGAAATGACAAAAAGCACCCTCTCCAAAAAACTCAAAAAAGCATAGAAAGGCTCATAGTGTGTTACTGTAAAAACACTGCTTTATTGCGCAAACAGGACTATACTTACAAAATATGGCAGGGTAAAAAGCATATAGCAAAATCAACGCCGGACGTGCGTTCCACTGTGGGCAGAAGTGACGTCAATGGTTGCGATAGACCAGAAATGGCGTCAACGCATTTCGTTCCTCCCATAGAGCGCCATCACAGACTGTCATCATGAACAGAGCTGTTGCTCCAAATTTGACATCCATGCGGGTCTGGGTGCATGTCCCTGAGCTTACACTGTCTGCTTTGGGGTCATGCACCCACACCCACACTGATGTCAGATTGGAAGCAGTGACTATGCCTGTGCATCTCCGTACAGGTAAGGGAAAGGTCATGCACTTTATTACACCCCATGTGAAGGACACTTTAGTAGCAATTTAGCAGGAATTTTGTAAGTTTTGTTGTGTTTGTGTGCAATAATGATTTTAGTGTATTTTTAGCGAAAATCGTGATTTGATGAACATGTGCACAATTATTGTAAGGCCCAAAAAATCAGTAGCAGTTTTTTTTTTATTCTATGGGTCATGTGTTTTCAGAAAATGCAAAGCTGTAAATGAAAAAATGTAACCTCCGGATTTTTAGAGTAATTTGTTTTTATTTACAATTTTGTGTACCTTCAGTTTTCACCATTTATCAAAAAAGTGGAATTTAAAATTTACAAATATGTGTTATTTACTAACTTGATACAGTTTTATCTTTTTTATTTAGTAGGAATTTAGCAGGGATTTTGTACATTTTCCCATGAATATATCCACAAAAAATGATTTTAGTGTATTTTTAATGAAAATAGAGATTTGATGAACATTTGCGAGGCCCAAAAAATCAGTAGCACTTTTTTTTATTCTACAGGCCACGTGCATTCAGAACATGCAAAGCTGTAAGTGAAAAATGGTAACTTCCCGCTTTTTGGAGTAAATTGTCTTTATTTACTGTTTTGTGCACCTTCTGTTTTCCTTTCCTAAAAAAGTGCAATTTAAAATGTACAAATATTTGTTATTTATTAACTCAACACAGTTTTAACTTTTATATTTAGTAGGAATTTAGCAGGAATTTTGTCTTTTTTGCCATGTATGTACCCACTAATAATGATTTTAGTGTATTTTTAGTGAGAATATATTTTGATAATTATTTACGCAAATATCACTGTAAAAAACAGCAGTGCCTTCTTTTTATTCTATTAGCCATGTGCTTTCAGAAAATATATGGTTTAGGGGTCTTTTACAAACTCTGAAAGCTGTAAGTGGAAAATGAAAACATCTAGATTTTTTGTGATTTTTTTTGTGTATGTTCGATTTTTACCATTTCACAAAAAGGCACAATTTAAAATGTACAAATATTTGTTATTTATTAACTCAATACAGATTTAGCTTTTTATATTTAGTAGGAATTTAGCAGGAATTTTGTAAAATGTGCTGTGTTTGTATCTAATAATGATTTTAGTGTATTTTTAACAAAACTATTATTTTGATAAATATTTGTGCAAATATCATGGGGCCTTAAAAATCAGTAGCACCTTGTTTTTATTCTACTGGTCATTTGCTTTCAGAAAATATATGGTTTGGGGAATCTTTTACAAATTCTGCAAGCTGTAAGTGAAAAATGAAAACCTCCGGATTTTTAGAGATATTTACATTTTTGATATGTGATTTTTGACAAGTTTGATTTTCACCATTTTGCAAAAAAGTGCAATTTAAAATGTACAAATGTTTGCTATTTATTAACTAAATACAGACCAAGTGTTTATATTTAGTAGGAATTTAGCAGGGAATTTGTAAAATTTTCTGTGTTTTTATTTGCTAAGAAATATTTTAGTGTACATTTTAACAAAAATATTGTTTTGATAAACATTTGTGCAAATTTTGCTGAGCCTTAGAAATCAGTAGCACCTTCTTTTTATTATACTAGTCATGATCTTTCAGAAAATATATGGTTTGGAGGGTCTTTTACAAACTCTGAAAGCTTTACCGGAAAAATAAAAAAGCAATGAAATATTGCAAAAATGGTCCAGACAGCTGAGTTTACAAGTACAGAACAGGGCCTGGCAACGAAAAGGTTAAATACATCAAGGGGGTGAATAAGGTTCAGGAGGGCATTTTTATTAATTATTATTAAATATTACAGGCGTGTAAACATGTACTGTAAATGCATTTTTGAGGGTAAAATTCTTACCCCTTTTTGGCAGCTAAGATCTAAACTATGCATATATGCATAAACACACACACACATTTACATGCATTTTTGCATGTACAGTATCTCACAAAAGTGAGTACACCCCTCACATTTTTGTAAATATTTTATCATATCTTTTCATGTGACAACACTGAAGAAATGACACTTTGCTACAATGTAAAGTAGTGAGTGTACAAGATTGTATAACAGTGTAAATTTGCTGTCCCCTCAATATAACTCAACGCACAGCCATTAATGTCCAAACCGCTGACAACAAAAGTGAGTACACCCCTAAGTGAAAATGTCCAAATTGGGCCCAGAGTGTCAATATTTTGGGCATGGAGTTTACCAGAACTTCACAGGTTGCCATCGGAGTCCTTTTCCACCTCTCCTTGACAACATCACGAAACTGGTGGATTTAAGGATGCCCCACAGATGCTCAATAGAGTTTAGGTCTGGGGACATGCTTGGCCAGTCCATCACCTTTACACTCAGCTTCTTTAGCAAGGCAGTGGTCGTCTTGGAGGTGTGTTTGGGGTTGTTATCATGTTGGAACACAGCCCTGCGCCCCAGTCTACTTTATATTGTAGCAAAGTGTCGTTTCTTCAGTGTTGTCACATGAAAAAGTATAATAAAATATTTACAAAAATATAAGGGGTGTACTCACTTTTGTGAGATACTGAATATGTATAAAAAAACTGGCTCCAGATGCAGATTTTTTCAATTCGAAATTTACAGGTCTGAAATTAGCACAGTTTTACTAATCTTTATGCACTATGTGAGTGGGCCCATAGTGAACAATATAACTGCATTCAAAAAACCCTCTACTGATGAAAAAGTAATTTTATTTACAGCTGTGTGGATGAGCCCATAATGGCACAGAGTACATTAAATGGTAAAACACAAGCTATTCTGAGGAAGTATGGAAATATGTTCCAGACTACTGTACCATACAAGCAGTGGTGAAATCTGGTTTTGTGCTGCCGTAGGCAAGATTAAAATCAGGAGCCCCCAATTAAATTTGTTCCACCCCTTCCTGTTTAAGATCCACTCCTTCATCTGTAAACTCCACTCCTTCTTTAGGTTCCACCTCTTCCTATTAGAGCCCCCCCTCTTCAGAGGAGGGGGAAGAGAGATCGGGGGTGAGAAAGAGGGGGGAGAGAGGGAAGGGTGAGAGAGGGACTGAGAGAAGGGGTGAAAGAGAGAGAGGAGTGAGAGGGGATGAATGAGAGAGAGGGGTGTGTGTGAGAGAGAGGGGGGGTGAGAGAGAGAGTAAGGGGAAAAAAGGTAGGGGGAGAGAGGGAGTGGGAGAGAGAGGGATGAGAGAGGGAGGTGAGATGAGAGAGGGAGGTGAGATGAGAGAGAGGTGGTGAGAGAGAAGGGAGGTGAGAGAGTGGGGTGAGAGAGAAAGAGGGGGAAGAGATGTTGGAGGAGAGAGAGAGAGGGAGTAGAAGAGATGGGGGAGAGAGATGGGAGACAGGAGGATTGAGAGAGAGAGAGAGAGGGGGGCTCCCCTATACCCCCACTCTACACCAAACTCTCACCTTCCTGCAGCCCACCAGCTCCTTTTTAACAGCAGTGTGTAGCAAGGCTGCTGAGGCATAATCACAGCCTGGGACTCCAACCTGCTCTGCCAAGTGAGCTACTTCTGGGATCAGAGGCTGCAACCACTGCCGCCTCCTGCTTCCGCTTTGCTTTTCTGTCACCGAATGGTCAGTCTGCAGCTGCAGCGATGCCACCGCTCAGGATATCCCCCCCCCCCCCAAAATGCCACCCAAGGCAAACGCCTTGTTTGACTCGCAGTTGCCTCTGAGTACAATCCCGGGCAAAATTTGGTTACACAGAGAATGAACCACACTTTACGTGAAATTGGCAGAAGAGCATGCTTTTTTGGTGTTTTTTGATGCAGATATGTCAACAACATACTGGAGAGGGGAATTATGACAGTCTTCTATTTACAAAACTGCAAGAGAGAAACTCCATATGAGGTATAGAATAGAAAGATGCCTGACCCAAAACACCTCAAAATCTTTGGAATCAAAGTATTCATACATTGTAAAGAAAGGAGTATGAAATGGGAAGTAAAGGTATATTTGCAGAAGTGTAATTACTAATAAAACACTTATGTGTCAAAAGCCTCATGAAGTGACAGTCAGCACCTTCTGGAGGACAACCTGGACCACCTGCAGCCTCAGTCAGAAAATCTTTGAGATTCAATAAGTGCAATAAGTGTATCCCAGCTAGGCACTTGTCTTATATTGTAGATCACCGCAACCTGAGCCAATGTCATGCAAAGAAATGTAAAAGCTACCAGTTAATGAGTAGAAGATGTAGATTAATGACATGAGTAGAAGATGTAGATTAATGATGCAAGTGAACAGATGACATCTTTCAACCAGCTCCAAGCCTGGGAACTTACAGAATTAGCTCAAGGCAAACATGCAGTAGAAAGTGAATTTTTTTAAGTTTTTAAAGCCAAATATGACCCTGAAAGTAAAGTCCATGGATACAGAGCAGGATGGTTGTGAAGGGATTCTCACAAAAGTATGGTAAATACTACAATGCCACTTTTGCCCCTGTTGCAAAACAAAGTACTTTTAGAACCTTGTGGACTATAGCGACCCAACAGAATATGTTTATGAAACATTATGTCATCAGAACAGCTTTTCTCAACCGTGACATTGAAGAGGTGTTGCACCTGGCACAACCAGAAGGATATTAGGGTTGGGCCAAACAACCCCCGGTTCGGTTCGCACCGGAACACTGCCAACAGGCAAAAAGTTCTAAGGAATATGCAAACCCTATTAAAGTCTATGTGACACCAACATAAAAAATGAAAAAAGTGCTCATTTTAATGGCTTATATGCAAGTTATTGCCATAAAAAGTGTATGGGGACCTCGGTACTGCCCTAGGGGACATGTATCAATGCAAAAAAAACGTTTTTAAAACAATCGTTTTTTTAGGAGCAGTGATTTTAATAATGCTTAAACTGAAACAATAAAAATTAAATATTCCTTTAAATATCGTGCCTGGAGAGTCCCCTTAGTCTGCCTGTAAAGTGGCACATCTTTGAGATGTGTAGAACAGTGCCACAGCAATAATCACAATCACAAGGAAAAAATGTCATTTAAACTTTCTCACGGCTGTAATGTATTACCGGCTCCCGGCAATATAGATGAAAAATAAATAAAAAAAACCTGCTACGGTCCCCCTCCCCCCCACCCTCAGTCCATAACAGGCCCTTTCGGTCTGGTGTGGGTTTTAAGGGGAACTCCACTTCAATTTTTTTTAAAAATTCAAGTGGGGTCCCCCCCCAAAATCCATACCAGACCCTTATCTGGACATGCAGCCTGTAGGTCAGGATGGGGGGAAGAGTGAGCCCCCTCCCTGCTGAACCATACCAGGCCACATGCCCTCAACATGGTCCCCCCAAAGCACCTTATCCCCATGTTGATTGGAACAAGGGCCTCTTCCTGACAACCTTGGCCTCCCCACAATGTACATCCATTGTCAATCACGTCAGACATGAAATAATGAAAAAGCTCCACCTCCATGGTGGGCAGAGTTTTTTCATTTTTTTTATTTTTCAGGTCCGTCCAGCGGCGTGATTGACGATGGATGTACATTGCAGGACACTTTTTTTATAAAGGAATTGTGGTTATTACTTTTTGGAAACTTTTTTGGTGAATGGGTAGGGGTCCAATGTACCTAATACCCATTCACATGGGGGGCGGGATCTGGGGGTCCCCTTGTTAATGAGGGCTTCCAGATTCCAATAAGCCCCCTGCCCGCAGACCCCGACAACCACTGGCCAGGGTTGTCGGGAAGAGGCCCTTGTCCCCATCAACATGTACAACAAGGTACTTTGCCAAAGGGCCTGGTATGGATATTGGGGGGGACCCCACACTGTTTTTTTTCATTTTGGAGTGGAGTTCCCCTTAAAATCTATACCAGACCCAAAGGGCCTGGTATGGATTTTGGGGGGAACCCCACGCTGTTTTTTTTCTTAATCCACTTCAATACACTGTATTTTAACCACTTCCGGACTGCCTGCCATCGTTATACATCGGTACTTAGACGTAGAATACTGTTGTTAAGGCAGCAGATAACTGCCATAACCCTGGTATTTTCAGAAATGGCGGGAGGTCTGCTTTAAAGTAAAAGTGGTCTCCGTAGCAGATTTGCTGCGGGATCACGTTTATCGGCGGTGGGAGAGGTGCCCACTTCCCTTCCGCCACATTCCGGTTGTCTCCGCCGCTTACCGGAGCCGACGGTAGTGGCGGGGAAGATCCGATCCTTTTCTCTAAGAGGCACTGTGTCGAGGGAATGATGGCCCCCACTCGACTCAATGATGTTGGATGACGGAAGTGATGTCAAACGTCACTGCTGCCCAATGGCCTTAAAGGGACAGTTTTTTTTATTGAAAAATAAAAAGACATTTTTTTTTTATTGCATTTAAGTGTAAATGTGAGATCTGAGGTCTTTTTGACCCCAGATTTCACATTAAAAAGGTTCTGTCATGTTTTTTTTTCTAATGCAAGGAATGTTTACATTCCTTGTAATAGGAATAAAAGTGATCCATTTTTTTTTATTTTAAAGGGACAGTTTAAAAATAAAAAGTAAAATAAATAAGAAAAAAAAATTGAAAGCACCCTGTGTCTCCGTGCTCGCGCGCAGAATCAAACACATACATAAGTAGCGCCCGCTACTTGTAAACGGTGTTCAAACCACACATGTGAGGTATCGCCGTGATCATTAGAGCGAAAACAATAATTTTAGCAAAAGACCTATATGTAGTCTAAATTGAATGCAGCGTATTATATAAATATACTATATATACGGTATATAAATATATTCTTACACTGCCTGAACGGACTCTATATACTATACACTGAATGAACTGTATATATAGTATACACTGAATGCAGCATAATATATATATATATATATATATATATATATATATATTATGCTGCATTCAGTGTATACTATATATACAGTTCATTCAGTGTATAGTATATAGAGTCCGTTTAGACAGTGTAAGAATATATATATATACCTTTTATAGTATATATATTTATATATATATATATATATATATATATATACTATAAAAGGTATATATATATATATTCTTACACTGTCTAAACGGACTCTATATACTATTCACGGAATGAGCTGTATATATAGTATACACTGAATGCAGGGTAATATATATATATATATACCGTATATACTCGTGTATAAGTCGACCCGTGTATAAGCCGACCCCCCTACTTTTGCCCAAAAAATATGGGAAAACTTATTGACTCACGTATAAGCCTAAGTGGGAAAGATACCATGTAATCGGGAGTGTGTGTGTGTACAACTGTTTATTTTTTACAGTACAGTATACTTACTTCTTATGTATTGAATAAGGCTGCTGTGTTCTTCACATATGTAAAATGCAAAGAAAAAAAAACACAGTTTTGTCATTTGAATATCTGACCATATTAACCCTTATTGTTCACACAATAAGGGTTAATATGGTTAGTTAATCGAATTGCCAAACTGTTTTCTTTTCTTTTACATTTACATAAGAAGGACACGGCAGCCTTATTCCATTCATAGGAAGTGCCTGTGTCCTCTGCCCTTACCTTCAGCCCAGTCACGTCGCAAGTGTGACTGAGCTGAAGTTCCGCCCTCCAGCAGGCCGTCAGCGGACGTGACGGCATCCCCGGCATCCCTGGAATGCCTGGAATGCATCTCAGCCGCCGTGGGTGCCCTCGGAATGTTTCCCCGCGCTCGTACCGGCTGTTGACTCGCGCATAAGACGAATCTCGGTTTTTTGACACAAAATCCGTGTCAAAAAACTCGTCTTATACGCGAGTATATACGGTATATACTATACCGTATATACAGTATCTCACAAAAGTGAGTACACCCCTCACATTTTTGTAAATATTTTATTATATCTTTTACTGTGACAATACTGAAGAAATGAAACTTTGCTACAATGTAAAGTAGTGAGTGTACAGCTTATATAACAGTGTCAATTTTCTGTCCCCTCAAAATAACTCAACACACAGCCATCAATGTCTAAACCACTGGCAAGAAAAGCGAGTACACCCCTACGTGAAAATGTCCAAACTGGGCCCAAAGTGTCAATATTTTGTGTGGCCACCATTATTTTCCAGCAGTGCCTTAACCCTCTTGGGCATGGAGTTCACCAGAGCTCATCATGCTCTGCTTCAGTATGTCACGGTACATGTTGGCATTCATGGCTCCCTCAATGAACTGTAGCTCCCCAGTGTCGGCAGCACTCAGGCAGCCCCAGACCATGACACTCCCACCACCATGCTTGACTGTAGGCAAGACACACTTGTCTTTGTACTCCTCACCTGGTTGCCGCCACACACGCTTGACACCATCTGAACCAAATAAATTTATCTTGGTCTCATCAGACCACAGGACATGGTTCCAGTAATCCATGTCCTTAGTCTGCTTGTCTTCAGCAAACTGCTTGCGGACTTTCTTTTGCATCATCTTTAGAAAAGGCTTCCTCCTGGGACGACAGTCACGCAGACCAATTTGTTGCTGTGTGCGGTGTATGGTCTGAGCACTGACAGGCTGACCCTCCGCCCCTTCAACCTCTGCAGCAATGCTGGCAGCACTCATTTATGTCCCAAAGACAACCTCTGGATATGACGCTGAGCACATGCACTCAACGTCTTTGGTCAACCATGGCTATGCCTGATCTGAGTGGAACCTGTCCTGTTAAACCTCTGTATGGTCTTAGCCTCCATGCTGCAACTCAGTTTCAGGGTCTTGGCAATCTTCTTATAGCCTAGCCATGTTTATGTAGAGCAACAATTTTTTTCAGATCCCCAGAGAATTATTTGCCCTGAGGTGCCATGTTGAACTTCCAGTGACCAGTATGAGAGAATGAGAGCGATAACACCAAATGTAATGCACCTGATCCGCATTCACAGCTGAGACTTTGTAACACTAAAAAGTCACATGACACCGGGGAGGGAAAATGGCTAATTGGGCCCAATTTGGGCATTTCCACTTAGGGGTGTACTTTTGTTGCCAGCGGTTTAGACATTAAAGGCTGTGTGTTGAGTTATTTTTAGGGGACAGCAAATTTACACTGTTCTACAAGCTGTACACTCACTACTTTACATTGTAGCAAAGTGTAATTTCTGCAGTGTTGTCACATGAAAAGCAATAATAAAATATTTACAAAGAGGGGTGTACTCACTTTTGTGAGATACTGTGCATCTGCAGTATATAAACTCCTACTTCCTCCAGCACAATCACTTGCTGACCATTCCTCTCCTCACTTCATTCCAGCAAACGTCTTAGTTTCCTGGCCTGAAAGGCAATTTATCAGGCTGCCATAACACTTCTTCCTCCACCCCAACTAGCACATGGTGAGGCCTGCACTTTTGCCAGCAGGACCTCCGAAGCTCCCATTATGGGTAAAGGCCTCGGGCTCCCATTTGTGAAGCAACAGGCCCTCCATTGTGTAGCTAAGTATGTTGGTGCTAGTGGGGTATTGATGGACTACAACTCCCAGCCCATCCTCTTCCAGGCCACTCCGGCCTGCTATCCTATCCAGTGATACTCCTTTCACTGGCTGGCTACTCCGCCCTCCACAGACAGACTGTCCACTATCCTTCCCCAACCTGCTTTGGCTTTCTCATCCAGCTCCCAGGGTCTGTCACTCACCGACAACTGGTGGATCCTTTAAAGAGTCTCTGAGAATGTAGAACGCTGCTGCTCTCTTGCTTCCTTGTGCTACTCCAGGAATCGATTCCACTCCTGGCTCCACCCAAGCCTCCAGGCCCCAAGGTCACCCCCCCAGACTGATGGTTCCCTCACAAGTGAGGCCTGCTCCACAGCCTCTGCTACATTCTCCTCTCTTCCACCCAAACTCTCCTCCTCCCTTCTGGCAGATTACTGTATTTAAGGAGGCCTGCCCCCTGCCAATCCAAACCGTGAATTGGTCAGGGCTCCTTGTCACACATAAGAAAGTGACACCTCCTTATCCACCCCCTTTTCCAGAGCTTTCCTAGCTCACAAAGGGAGGGGAATCCGAAGGGTGTTCCTTCCTGCAATGTCCAGCCCTCCCTGAGCCACTCCCCAGCAGTGGCGGCTGGTGAAATTTTAGGATGGGGGGCAAGACCCCGTCCTTCCTTTTTGACCACTCCCATTTCTCATAAGCCACACCCATTGTGTCAGGAGTATACAGCCCAGCATCACCAGATAGGGTATACAGCATCACAGATAGGGGTATACAGCATCACCAGATAGGGGTATATAGAGTCACCAGATAGGGGTATACAGAGTCACCAGATAGCCGTATACACTTGCAGAGCACCAGATAGCAGTATACAGAGTCACCATATAGCAGTATACAGAGCCCCAGATAGCGGTATACAGAGCCCCAGATAGCAGTATACAGAGCCCCAGATAGAGGTATACAGAGCCCCAGATAGCAGTATACGGAGCCCCAGATAGTAGTATACAGAGTCCCAGATAGCAGTATACAGAGCCCCAGATAGCAGTATACAGAGTCACCATATAGCAGTATACAGAGCCCCAGATAGCTGTATACAGAGCCCCAGATAGCAGTATACAGAGTCACCATATAGCAGTATACAGAGTCCCAGATAGCAGTATACAGAGTCACCATATAGCAGTATACAGAGCCCCAGATAG
The DNA here is from genome assembly GCA_018402905.1 of Glandirana rugosa. Taxonomy (NCBI): domain Eukaryota; kingdom Metazoa; phylum Chordata; class Amphibia; order Anura; family Ranidae; genus Glandirana; species Glandirana rugosa. The sequence continues at coordinate 19,543 of BLSH010127100.1, read as the reverse complement.
CAGTATACAGAGCCCCAGATAGCAGTATACAGAGTCGCCATATAGCAGTATACAGAGCCCTAGATAGCATTGTACAGAGTCACCATATCACAGTATACAGAGCCCCAGATAGGGTATACAGTCACCAGATAGGGCTATACAGAGTCAACATATCGCAGTATACAGAGCCCCAGATAGCAGTATACAGTCACCAGATAGGGGTATACAGAGTCCCGGATAGGGTATACAGTCACCAGATAGGGGTATACAGAGTCCCAGATAGAGTATACAGAGCCACCAGATAGGGTATACAGAGTCCCAGATAGGGGTATACAGTCACCAGATAGGGGTATACAGAGTCCCAGATAGTAGTATACAGAGCCCCAGATTGGGTATACAGTCACCATATAGGAGTATACAGAGCCCCAGATAGGAGTATACAGAGCCCCAGATAGGAGTATACAGAGCCCCAGATAGGGTATACAGTCACCAGATAGGGTATACAGAGTCCCAGATAGGGGTATACAGAGTCCCAGATAGGGTATACAGTCACCAGATAGGGTATATAGAGTCCCAGATAGGGTATACGGTCACCAGATAGGGGTATACAGAGTCACCATATTGCAGTATACAGTCACCAGATAGAGGCTTGCGGCGCTGACAGATCAGCCCAGATCAAAACAACCAGGCCTGCACTCACTGACAGGCCTGACTAGATTTTACCTCTCCTAAAAATCTACAAAAATAGACCACCTATCACTATAGACCACTGACAT
>BLSH010127099.1:92207-119673 GCA_018402905.1 Glandirana rugosa | reverse complement strand
CACAGAAGCTGCACAGAAAGAAGATCACTAGATATTAGATCAGTATTGACATCATTATAGGAGGACTGTTGTTCTTTCCACATATTGGACTATACTTAACCTTTACTACACGAAGTATTCACACATGGTGTGTATTATACCTAGCACTTAGCACTTTATGTTAATTACGGGCAGAATTAATTAGTAATTACTAAGTGTGAACACGTTTTTTCCTTTATTTTTGCTTAATAATTGTGAATTCCTCATTAGAATCAGCAGTATTATATTTGCATAATAATTGTGAATTCCTAATTAGAATTAGCAGTATTTATTCACTCACCCACATTTGTTATATTTATTAGCTGGTAGCGCATCCACACTATCTGAATTGAATATTATTCTGTTTGTATGACATACATCCGGTGGAACCAGCAACCAGGCTGTTTACTATCACATAGCAGCGCACTACCATTTTCCTTTCCTTTACATAGCAAAAATGGCATCTTAAAATACATTCTGTTACTCCTTCTGAGTATGTCAATACCAAATGTGTGAGACTTTTGCACAGCTTGGCCACATAGCCTAGCCCAACATTGAAGTAGCACCTTCAGGTGTTCTAGGAGCATAAACTTACACATCTCATTTCTCAAACACCTATTACACTTTCAATAGCCCTTCATATTTCTAACATATAGCATGTGCATACCAATAATTACACCCCAAAATACATTCTGCTGAGCAAAGGGTAAACAAAAGATTACCTGTGTTTTTAGTAGTGCCGTTGTCCACAGGAGGAGATCCAGGCAGCAGACAGGGACATGGTCAGTGACAGCAAATGGAATTGTCCAGGCAGCAGGCAAGAATATTATCCATAGTATGTACAGGCAGTGATACTGTCCATATACAGTTCAGGGGCAGTGCAGTTGGAGATATTGCCAGCAGTGCCAAATATCGGTCCTGGTAGTAGGCAGGAACATGATCCATAGTATGAGTAGCAAGCCAGGAAAGAATGGGGACAGGGGTAGCAGCTTCTCCCACCCAAAACTCTTTGAAGCCTCCGAGTCTCCAAACCCTAATCTGGAAATGAGAAAACTAAAAATTTAGTTTTTTCATCCAAAAAAACAATTCTGGGCCCCTTCACATATGTGAGACTCCTGTGTGTGAATCCCAGGGTAAAAGATCAGCCCAAGAAGCAGGCAAAAAAACGTGGTCAAACAGTCCAGAATCAGTTCCATAGCAGGCAGAGGTAGGTACAGTTTAGCATTAGGCAGAAGTGTGGTCGTATAACAGGCCAGGGTCAGTTCCGGAGCAGGCAGAGGTATGTTTACGTTAGGCAAAGCGTGGTCGTATAGCAGGCCAGGGTCAGCCCTGGAGCAGGCAGGGGTATTTTTAGCATGAGGCAGAAGCATGGTCATATAGCAGGCCAGGGTCAGTTCTGAAAAAGGCAGTGGTATGTACAGTACAGTGTGGTGGCATAAGGGGTGTGGCTGTAAATGACAATTATGTTTATCATACTTCACTAATAATGTAGTGAAGTATGGTAATGGCAGAAACAGTCACTTATACAGAAGCCTGGTTGGGAAGGGCATTGGGGACAAAAATACACGGTGTCTCTTCTACCTCCTCTTTTGGATTACAACCAGCATTTCTTTTGGCGTCTTTGGCCTGTTTTACAGATGGGGAGTTTTTCAGGAAACTGACGTTCTTGTAGTCTGCTCACTGAATCAGAGTGAATATTTTCTGGTGGGCCTTCAGGGTACAATAGGACAGTGATGACTTCTTTGTGGTATTGTAGATAGGATACGGGGGTCTCGGATGATTTTTTGTAAATAACTGTTATACATGGCCAAACTGAAAAGGTATATAGAAAATTTCTTGTACAAATGTTGGGATTTTCTTGTGGGAAGGTAAGATTCATTGAAGTCAACAACCCCCCATGAACCAATTACATTCATATACACAAGCTGGTTTCTGGATTGTGCCTTCTCTCCTCCTGGGGATTTTCAAGTAGATGTCATTGTGTATTGATGTCAGCATGTGGACTCGTCAATGGAGATATTTTGGTCGGGGGTATATAACTGGGCATAGTTTTCAGAAAAATATATTTTTCTGAAAAAGGGGGCAAATTTTAAATAATTTGCCGTAAGCTGGGTCATTGCGGGGAGGGCACTGTGCATTGTCATTATAGTGGAGGAACAGCATAATCATAAGGTATCTTAACCTTGGCAGGAGCGATGAATACATTGGCATGTGGTGGATGGAGTTGGTGGACCAATAGGAGTATAGTTTTTTTTGTGAGTCCCATATTAAATGTTAGGCCTAGAAATGTTTTAAATTCCTCCACTGTAAGTTCTCTCCATTCAAAGGGACGGGCGTAACTAGAACCAGGAATGCTTGCTATGAACATAGATCAGCATACAGGTTGCACTGGGCCATGATGGACAATAGGAGGTCTTCATTGAAAATGAAATGAAAAAAAATCAAGAAGGGTAAAATTATTGGTGTTCATCTGGACATCTGGCTGGGCAGTGAAAGGGGGGAGGTTTGCTGCTCCGGAATTAGAGGGAGGGCACAGAGGGTTTTGAATGGCATAGGGAAGGCTGGCATAGGTCCTCACCCTTTGGGGCTGAGATGACACCCCACTAGTGCTTGGCCTTTGTTGCAGAGGTGGATGGCACTGTGCTGCTTGTAGTAGCCTGCTGCTCCTCGTCAGAACGCCTTCATTTCATGGGCACCAGTTCTTCTTCCTCCGATTCTGAATCAGACCCACTGCTTACAATGGGCTCATAATTCGAATCAGAAGTGGCACTGATGAGCACTGTAGTGGGACTGATGAGCACTGTAGTGGCACTTATGGGCACTGTAAAGCACTGTAGTGGTGCAGATGAACACTGATGGTACTGTAGTGGCACTGATGAGCACTAATGGGCACTGTAGTGGCACTAATGTAGGACTGTAGTGGCACTGATGAGGACTGTAGTGGCACTGTAGAGCACTGTAGTGGTGCAGATGAGCACTGTAGTGGTGCAAATGGGCACTGATGGCACTGTAGTAGCACTGATGGGCACTGTAGTGGCACTGATGGGCACTTTAGAGGCAATGAAGGCACAGGTGGCACTGGTGTGGCAAAAATGTGGCACTGGTGTGGCACTGATGGGCACTAGTGTGGCACTGTAGTGACACTGATGGTTCAAATAAGCACTGTAGTGACACTGATGAGCACAGGTGGCACTGATGGTCACAGGTGGCATTGGTGGGCACAGCTGGCACTGTAGTGGCACTGATGGACCCTCTGGTGGCACTGATGTGGCACTGATGGAACAGATGAGTACTGTAGTTTCCCTAATGTAGCACTGATGAGCACTGTAGTGGCACAGGTGGCACAGATGATCACTGGCATGGCACTGGTGTGGCACTGATGTGGCACTGTAGTGGCACTGATGGCACAAGTGAGCACTGTAGTGGCACTGATGGGCACATGTGGCACTGATGGGCACAGGTGGCACTGGTGGCACTGATGGGCATTCTGGTGGCACAGATGTGGCACTAATGGCACAGATGAGCGCTGTATTGACACTAACAGCACTGATGTGGCACTGTGGTGGCACAGACATGCCACAGATGTAGCACTGGTGGCACAGATGTGGCACTGGTAGCACAGTTGAACACTGCTGGGCACGGCAGGGCACTGCTGGGCACAGTAAAATGACACAGTAACTTACAGTTTTCAACTGAAGGGCATCGATCTCTCTCCACACAAGCTGGATCAGTGTGAGGAGAGAGCTAACACTCTTAATGACCCCGCAGTGTTTACATTGTGATCACTGGACCATGTGGTAAAGGGCCGCTGCCATTGGCCTTTTACCGTGATCCGTGACCCACTGGGTCCCGTGAACCCACAGAGACTCCCGTGTGTGCACCCCGGGGGGCGTGCGGGAGCGCGATTCCAGGAGGACTTTATAGTACGCCCTCCCAGAACAATGAATCCACCTTGCGGCCGTGTGTATACATTATACGGTCAGCAAGTGGTTAAAAGTCCTATTATCCTCCTTTCTCTTTTTATATTTAATTGGATGTGGTGCTGATCTGGCCCTTCATCACCTATAAAAATATAGCTTCCTCTCTAATATTCACTTCTTTCTTCTCCTGCACATCACTTCCTCTCTAATGTTCATTCCTGTTTCCTCCTGCACATTCCTCCCTCTCTAATGTGCACTCCTCTCTCCTCCAGAACATCGCTCCCTCTCTAATGTTCACTCCTCTCTCCTCCTGCACATCGCTTCCTCTCTAATGTTCACTCCTCTCTCCTCCTGCACATCCCTTCCTCTGTAATTGTCAGGTTCGGCAAAGTGTAGCACATCCCTGGAGATGGAACAGGGAATGCAGTGCCCAAAGAAGCACTTTGCCAGGTGCTTGCTTGAAGTCTGAAGAGTGATCACCCAGAGATGACTGTAGCAGGCTGGAAGCACTGGAAGACTGGAAGTGCTGAGGTGCTTGACAAAACAAAAACCAGTAGCTGAGCCAGGGGTCATACACAGTAGATCAGTCCAAGAGCACAACAGGAGCAAGCCGGTGTCCAGTATGGAAGACAGGATAAGCAGGGTCACAGGCCAGGCCAGGGTCAAACGCTGGAGAGAGGCAGCAGCAAAGTCCAAATACAAGCCAGGGGTGAAAGCCGATGAATCAGAGAGCAAGGTCAAGGCAAGCCGGGTCGGTAATGGGAAGTCCACAGATCAGGATACAGAAGCACAGGGTACACGGGAGAGCTGAGATAATCCAGCAACATCAAGTTGTCAGTAGCAGGTTTAAATAGGCAGCTTGGCACCAGGATCTGTCACACCTGCGCACACGGGAGCTCTTTGTTTACATCCATGCTGGTTATGGACAGCATTGCCATTTCTGCCATGAACATCTCCCTGACAGTGCCCCCCCAAGGGGCAGCCTCTGAATGTCCAAACAGGCCCATTTTTCCGGGTATCTGTTGCAGAAGTTCTGTAACAGTCTAGGGGCATGTATGTTTCCTGCAGGCTTCCAGCAATTTTCCTCTGAGGAATACCCCCTCCATTTAACAAGGAATTGAATTTGCCTACATCTCTTCCTGCAGGAAGGCTTCTACTTCATATACAGTGTCTCCATAATGACTGGTGGAGGTGGCAACTCTTCTCTCCCCAGAAATGGGCTCGGTATAGCTGGTTTCAACATGAAAACGTGGAACACTGGGTGGATCTTGCAAGATACTGGTAGAGCAAGTTCAAAAGCCACCGGGTTCACTTCTCTTTTAATCTGGAACCGCCCTACAAACTTTGGCCCCAGTTTCCTGGAAGGACAACAAAGTTTGAGATTATCAGAAGACAGCCATACCTTGTCTCCAACCTTGTAGATGGGAGTAAAACAAACTAAGTGTTCAGAATACTTAGTATTGGTTAGGATTGGTGGACTCAGTATAAGCCTAAAATACCAATAGGCAAAAATTGGCTACACACATCAAGGTCAAACCAAACCCCATAGATGGTAATAAGTAATGAATATTATGTCCTGGGTTCCGATCTACACAGTTTACATAAATGAGGAAAACAGGAGAAACTTAGATAAAAAGTCCCACATAGTGATCCAAGTAGTAGGTGCAAATGTTAAACCTTCACGGGAGTGCCAGTAACTGCAAGCAGGTGAGTCAGCATTATCCACCACCAAGCAAAGTGAACACTTACCGGAAACCGGCAGTAACCAGCCTAAGGCTAACTCTCAGAGGGAAAGCCAATTCAACACACTGGAATGGGGTTCCACCTTAGGGCTTTGTGCTACCAGACCCAATAAGGGCTGTTAACACCATGGGTCCGGTCTTCAAGTCACCACAAATAGAGATGTCAAGGTGACTCATCCATCCATGTAAAAAAACAACAAAGTCTCGCCATAGCATAAACTCCTTATTGAGATTTATTTAAAACGGTATAAAAACTTACATAAATGTAGTAAACATGAGCTCATCATCCGCAAGGTCTATAGCATTTGTTCAGGAGACCACAAAACCCATTGGGGATTAGGTTTTGTTACGGTGGCATGTAATACATGAATTTACGTATTTCTTGCAATCAGACTTCAAGGAGGGCTACCACAGATATTTCTGGACAATGTCAATTGTTTTCTACACTCTGAAATGCCCTGCAAGCTGGTAATCATGGAACCTCTTCAAGGCTTGTAATCTGATTTCCTGAGGGACAAAAATGTTGTCCTAGTGCCACAGGAGACCTTCGGGATTTCTCAGGGACAAAGTTTCTGGCTTCATACACTGGAGAGAGGTCTACTCAATAGATGCCCTTAAGTCGGGTTTAATCAGAAGAAACTTTGAGTGGACATCCGAGAGAGAGCATCAGCCTTTCCGTTCTTAGATCCTAGGCAGTAGGTAATGTGAAAATTGAATCTAGTAAAGAATAACACCCATCGAGCTTATCAAGGTTTCAAATTTTTGGCGGCCCTGATATATTCTAGATTCTTATGATCATAATGCACCTTCAAGCAAGTATCTCCCCTCTTCCAAAGCTGTTTTAATCACCAAAAGTTCTCGATCCCCCATCATAGTTTTTTCAGGGGGAGTCATTTTCCATGAGGAAAAAGCTACAGAGTGCAGAAGTGACTTAGGACCTTGTCGTTGGGACAGGATGGCTCCTGTGGCCACCTCAAAATGGCAGATCTGTACCATGTCTAGAATCTGCTGCAGCAATAATTGCATTTATAAAGTCAAAAAAATAACATTTTCCCAGTAAGCTGCCTTTATTTTTCTCAATAACAGCCAGGGAGCCAGTGTGTATAATGAGGCCACAATGTAGTGCACTGGGAACAAGATTAGAGATTTTTTTGGATAAATTATAGTGTCACTTTGACTTTGGATAGAAGTAACGGGTGCACAAAAATTGGGCTTTAGCTGTCGGTGGTACCTTCACACCATAATCCTATAGAGGTGCTCTTCATGAAGGCAAGAATTGGCCTTTCTGTAAAAAAATTGCAATGATATGCACCTGTCAAACAGGTGCAGAAAAATTGGTCTACGGGTGTCGGTGGCACCTTCCCACCATAACCCTATAGAGGTATTCTTGATGAAAGCAAGAATTGCCTTGCTGTAAAAAATTGCAATGAAATGCACATGTCAAACAGTTGCATAAAAATTGGTCTTAGGGTGTTGGTGGTGCCTTCCCACCGTTACCCTATAGAGGTACTCTTGAGGAAAGCAAGAATTGGCCTTGCTGTAAAAAATTGCAATGATATGCACCTGTCAAACAGGTGCAGAAAAATTGGTCTTTTGGTGTCGGTGGCGCCTTCCCCTTGTACCCTATAGATGTGCTCTTGATGAAGGCAAAAAAATTGCAAATGATATGCACCTGTCAAACACGTCCTGAAAAATTGATCTTTGGGTTTTAATTTTGCTCATGAAACCTATACCAAAAACATTCTTCCAGATAAAATGATTGAACATCCTCTAAGCTAGGCAGCCTCGAAGTCCTGCAGAGATTCCACATCCCAAAAAAAATAATCAGTGACATCAGCATCAGGGGCTTCAAGCTGGTAATCCAAGAATGATTCATCATTATAAAAGTCAAACGGTCCACGGAGTCTGTGGTCAGATGCGTTATATATGATCAGTAACAAAACCTCCTGCAGCACTGAATGCCGTTGTGAAAGCACGCTGGATGCAGGGCAGCCCAACAACTCAATAGCATACTGGGTAAGTTCTGGCCAGTGGTCTATTCTCATGACCCAATAAGCCAGTGGATCGTCAACTGGAAAGCTGTCCATCTCTGTTTTGGCCCAGAGTTAATCGTCCACCATGTGATGCAGACCCTGCCAAAGGGATGTGGAAGCTGACAGCCCTGGGCGGCAAGGACTAAAAAATTCCGAAATGCATCACTTAGGTGGGTGCCTTCTCCAACGCTCCTCTCTTTACCAATAGAAGTATCAAAACTATGTTTTCCATGACACTGTAAGCTACTGGAGTCAGGAAAAATGTTCAATAAAATCCTCTTTAACGTGTCCTCAAGAGATTTTATCTTCTGCACTCTCTGTGGGGAGGGGATGAGTTCTGAGACCTTCCCCTTATAGTGGTGGTCAAGGAGGGTTGCCAACCAGTAATGATCATTCTGTGTATGGCCGCCTGCAATGGCTACAGACTCTTCTGGCCAGCTTTAGCACATCTTCCAACCCTGGGTACATATTTAGGAAACGCTGCACCACCAAATTTAGGACATGTGCCAGGCATGGCACATATGTCAACTTTCCCTGTCTAAGGGCAGACAGGAGGTTTGAGCCATTATCGCACACCACCATTCCTGGCTCCAGCTGGCGTGGTGTGAACCACCTCTGGGCCTGTCCTTGCAGAGCTGCAAGAATCTCTCCTTTGGTGTGTTTCCTGTCCCCTAGACACAGCAGCTGAAGCACTGCATGACACCTTTCAGCCTGACTCATGGAATAGCCCTTTGAACATTTAGGGGGTACCTGATGTTCATAGAACAATTCTGCAGAGTAGGGCATGGAGGTGGCAGAGGTGGAGGAGGAGGAGGGGGTAGAGCTCACAGGTCTGGCATCATCACCACCAGCTGTATGGAGACATGGGGGCACAACAAGCAGCACCGAGCCCTGTCCTGCATCCTTCAGAGTTGCAAGCAGCTTTACTCAGTGTGCTGTGAATTAAATATATTGTCCCTGCCCATGCTTGCTGGACCACGTGCCAGCAGTAAGGTGGATTTTACAGCTGACTTTTTTGTCCAATGATGCCAGAACATTCCCTTCCACGTGATGATAGAGAGATGGAGCGGCCTTACGTGAAAAATAGTAGCGACTGGGAACCTGCCATCGTGGTACAGCACATTGTGTGAATTCACGGAAGGGGGCAGAATCTACCAGGGTGAAAGGCAGAAGTTGGAGAGCCAACAGCTTTGACAAGCTTGCATTTAGACGCTGGGCATGTGGGTGGCAGGGACTGTATTTTTTTTCTGCTGCGGCAGATGCGGCAGAGAAATTTTCCGGCTGCAGTCTACAGCTCGTGGTGTGCTGCTGGTAGATGTGCTGCTAGGACCTGGGACACCCTGTGCTATACCATCATCCCTGTCAGTGGAGGCTGCTGAGAGGTAATGACTCAGTATAGGAGGGGCAGACTGAAGTGGGTAAGGAGGAGAAGAAGGGACAGATTTGTGCCCCTTTTGTGTGGCTTTTAGGTGTTCTTGCCAAAGGGCTGAGTGGTTGGACATTAAATGCCCTGTTAAGTATGTGGTATCCAAATGGCTGGTGTTTTTGCCACGTTTGATGTGCCTGAAACACAGTTTGTAGATAGCAACAGTGCGATCTGCTGCAGATGTGCTGAAAAAGGCCCAGACAGCTGAGCTTTGGGAAGTTGTTTTGGAGATAACAGCTGCAGAACGTGAAGGAATAGGGTGACTGCTCTCTACTCATTCTTGATGTCGGCCTCCTTGGGGTTGTGCCACCTCCCCTTCAGTTTCCTCCTCTGCTCTGGCACCCAAGTCGCATCAGTGACCTCATCATCATCTCCATCTCCTCCATCTTCATCATCATCATTACCACTGGAGACAACTTGGCATTACGCTGCGGCTGGGGGAACATGAATGCGATTTTGTCTACCAGTGTTCTCCCCTCTCTCTAGGCTCATGTTCCTGTCATCCTCAACCTCAGAACCAACATCTGAATCCAGTAATGGATGGGCATAATCAAGGAGCAAGTGGCTGACTCTGTGGTCAAATAACTCAGCTGACTCCTCCATGGCTGATGTTGAGGCTATGGCAGGAATAGATGTGGACAAGGAGGCAGGTTTATCCACTCTGGCAACTGCAGGGGACTGCACACTTGTCTCTGCTTGCATGACAGAGTGGGCAAACTCACCAAATCGAGGAAATGATGCCCTGCCTGAGGACTGACCACCACGTCCACCTTTGTTTGTGGACACATTTGTTGCTGGCCCCCTTACAGTGCCGGGGGGACATCTGCCTCTCCTTGTTGTCCTCCCAGATATTATTAGGAGGGAGGGGGCAGTGCTTATTAGCAAATGTAAAGAAGAAGTGGCAATCTGTACGTGGATGCACTTTAATCAATGTAAAGTGGTGTTTGGTGCACTTTAATTTGAGTACTCACAGTACACGGACACACTCCACAGATACACTATAATATACTGCAATATAATGCGTCAAACGTATTGTGACGCACAGAACTATATGGCGTTAATCTTGCGGTAACACACACAGAAGTAAATGGTGTTAAACTTGCAGTAACGCACACAGAAGTAAATGGTGTTAAACTTGCAGTAACGCACAAAACTATATGGCGTTAAACTGGCAGTAACGCACACAGAAGTAAATGGCGTTAAACTTGCAGTAACGCACAAAACTAGATGGTGTTAAACTGGCAGTAACACACACAAAACTACATGGCGTTAAAATAGCAGTAACGCACTCAGAACTATATGGCGTTAAACTGGCAGAAACACACACAGAAGTAAATGGCGTTAAACTTGCAGTAACGCACACAAAAGTAAATGGTGTTAAACTTGCAGTAATGCACACAGAAGTAAATGGCATTAAACTTGCAGTAACGCACAAAACGATATGGCATTAAACTGCCATTAACGCACACAAAACTATATGGCGTTAAACTGGCAGTAACGCACACAGAAGTAAATGGCGTTAACCTTGCAGTAGCGCACACAGAAGTAAATGGCGTTAAACTTGCAGTAACGCACAAAACTAGATGGTGTTAAACTAGCAGTAACGCACACAAATCTATATGGCATTAAACTGGCAGTAATGCACACAGGAAGATGTCAGATGTGACGAAACATGTAGGGTGGAGCTACGCATCAACGTCATCATGCCCCATGTGATCCCGGAAGTACGGGCGGTTTTATCTATTGCCGGCAAATGTTTGTTTGAATTCTCATTTTAACTGTATTGCTGTAAGTAGCCATTTGACTTTTTTACCTTTTATAAATAAATCTACGAAATCACACTATTTGGATCCCTTTTCCTTCTACATGGTTCAATGGCCACTGATAAGTCCACTGTATAAGGTGTTTGTTCAGGGGCTTGAAAAGAGACCATTAAAATCAAGGAATATGCCTGCAGAGGCTGTTTGTCTGCTATTCTGCCAGTCCTAGAGATAGGTGGTCACTTAGTTCCGGTAAGAGTCCTTGTATTTAGTGTGTTGCAGATGCCATCACAGCTCTTCTCTTTCTCCCCCTTTTCCAACACCTGGTGAAAGGATCTTTGCTACCCTTGATATCTACTATCAACTGTATATGGACTTTGACTAAAATTTGACTAACTACAATTTTTTTTGCACACTATATTGTTTTTGCACAATCTTTTTTGCACATGTCATTTTTGCACATATCATGTTTGTTTGCACTATTTATGACTTTTTTGGTACCTAATTTTCTCGGTCTATCTAGACTTTTGACCATTTATATTTAATGTGGATAATTTTGTATATTTTGTATTTGTATTTTTCAATTTTTTGCATTTGATTTTGTCACCTATTTGATTAGCATATCTACATATATACAGTAATGCACACAGAACTATATGGCGTTAAACTGTCAGTAACGCACACAGAAGTAAATGGCATTAAACTTGCAGTAACGCACAAAACTATATGGTGTTAAACTGGCAGTAATACACATAAAACTATATGGCGTTAAACTGGCAGTAACGCACACAGAACTATATGGTGTTAAACTGGCAGTAACACACACAGAAGTAAATGGCTTTGAACTTGCCTTAACGCACAAAACTATATGCCGATAAACTGACAGTAACGCACACAGAAGTGAATGGCGTTAAACTTGCAGTAACGCAATCAAATAGATGGAGTTCAACCGTCACTACACTGATGCTATCTGAACTGTCCCTACTCTAGCTGTACACTAATGTAAAGATTAGTAACACAGTCTCACTATAATGCACTGAAACTTCTGAGCTGTCCCTACTCCACATATACACTAATGTATGTATAAATGACACGGTCTCACTACACTATAGTGAAACTATCTGAGCTGTCCCTACTCTAGCTGCACACTATGCACAGCTGAATGATGGTCCTCTTCACTACACTCACACTATCCCTAGACTGACACTAAACTAATATTCTACACTGAAGCACAATAGCACAGTATAGCACACTAACTAACTAATAGCACTGAACAGAGCCCCGTTCTATCTCTCTCCAAGCCGAAATCACACTGAAAATGGCTGTCATTGAAAGAATACTTTTATACTGTGGGGCGGGAATGAGCCAAGATTGGATAAAGTCATGATGACAGTGTCCAATCATGACTCTGTCAGTGCTCTGTGCCCCGATTGGCTGAAGCTTTCACTGCTTCAGCCACTCAGGGCTTGCGATGCACTGTTCAGCACTGCAATGCATTGTGGTCAGTTTGGGGGGGAATCTAGCCCAGAACTGGGCAGGGAGCCATCGGCCAGATGTACTGTCAGCTGTCAGCTGCTGTTTTCTCATAGCAAGGGGAATTCCAAATCTCTTTGCCAATTTCAAGTCCAGAAAGCAGCTGCAGGCTGAATCAATGATGGCTGGGATCCGGACCTCCTCTTCCACCACCTGTAATGAGACAGGGAGAACAAGGTGAGATGATAAGGTGCAGTGAACAAGGCTACACGCTGAAACGCGTTTGTGCATTTTTGTACATGATCTACTATCAATAAATTTCACGTAACAGCAGATGCGGAGTGCTGGCGACCGAGCCAATTTGTACTGGTTCAACTTCAGAAGGACACCTTGGGTAATATGCAAGCTGGTCAGAATGTCTGGGATCTTTCAGACCACGGTTACCGCAGACGTCTGTCCAGTTGGATAGTGAACTTAATGAGGCCCTCTGATGTAGCGGGACTTGTTATGCTGGCTAATTCATCCTTGAGGGATTTGGATGGACCCAGCCGATACTGGTATTTCAAGGCAGCTTCATTCCAGCCTGTTTGCGGAAGTCTACTGTGTAATCCTTGGCTGGACACCGTCCCTGCTGGAGTATGTTGACATACATTGTGGGTCATCGTATCACTGTGCCATGGCCTCACAAAATGCATCAGCAGAGTCTATGATAGGACTTTTTTGTTTCAACAGGCCATGGGTCCAGATCTGGGGTTCATCTGAGAGTAAAGATATGATGAATCCCACTTTTACAGACTCTATAGAGAAAGTCCTTGGTTGGAGAGCCAGGTAGAGCAGACAGACATTCTTGAAAGTTCTAAACTTTTTCCGGTTTCTGGAAAATCGCTCAGGGGTAGGTACTCGTAGTTCAGGTGGAGGAATCAGCACAGTATGGGTAGAGGTGGAGGGTTCCTGGGCAACGGTGGTGGTGGAAGAGCTGGTGGAAGGTGGTCCTGGATCGGCAGAAGTAGGTCCCACAGACAAATGTTGCAGGCGACCCTCCAGCTGGAAATAGCCTTCTTGTAGCCTTTGCACCACTTGTGTCAATGCGGTGAGCTGCTGACACAGAGCCTCTTTAGGGAAGCACCTCCATCGGCCTCTGACATGGCTGGATTATACTGTCAGGTTCAGATATAGAAGCTGAGATCCTGTGAGGCCTCCCCTTGCGGCTAAGTACAGCGTGGTTTGCCAGAAGTCTAAAGAGCTGATCACCCAGAGATGACTGTAGCAGGCTGGGAGCACTGGAAGACTGGAAGTGCTGAGGTGCTTGAAAAGGGAAAAACCAGTAGCTGAGACAGGGGTCCTGCACAGTAGATCAGTCCAAGAGCATAACATGAGCAAGCTGGTGTTCGGTATGGAACACAGGATAAGCAGGGTCACAGGCCAGGCCGGGGTCAAACGCTGGAGAGAGGAAGCAGCAAAGTCCAAATACAAGCCAGGGGTCAAAGCTGGTGAATCAGAGAGCAATGTCAAGGCAAGCCGGGTCAGTAACGGGAAGTCCACAGATCAGGATACAGAAGCACTGGGTACATGGGAGAGCTGAGATTATCCAGCAACATCAGGTTGTCAGTAGCAGGTTTAAATAGGCAGCTTGGCTCCAGCATCTGGCATGCCCCTCATGCGCGTGCGCCTGCTTGCACTGCCGTGCATGCGCGTGCGCTAATGTGCGCACCCACAAGCGCGGGAGCTCTTTGTGCACGTCCATGCTCATTATGGGCAACATTGCCATTTCTGCCATGAACATTTCCCTGACAGTAATGTTCATTCCTTTCTCCTCCTGCACATCACTTCCTCTCTAATGTTCACTCCTCTCTCCTCCTGCACATTGCTTCCTTTCTAATGTTCACTCCTCTCTCCTCCTACACATCGCTTCCTCTCTAATGTTCACTCCTCTCTCCTCCAGCACATCGCTTCCTCTCTAATGTTCACTCCTCTCTCCTCCTGCACAGCGCTTCCTCTCTAATGTTCAGGCACAGCTAGTACAAAGTGGATAGGCCTGACACTGGCCCCACCAGGCCTTAGCAATTGCCCTTTGCAGGCAGGGACTGCAGGCCCCTATACTGTAGCAAAATAGAAAGTATCTGGTGCTAGCTGTCCTACATGTGGCTACTGAGCCCAGTCAGCCATCTTCAGGCTCTGTCAGCTCTCCTGGCTGCAGCTGCCCTTCTCCACTGCCCATGACACCACAGTCCATTCCTTTGGTTCTGCACCCATCCAAGACTACATCCTCCCAGTCCTTTCAGCTGTGCCTCTGAACTCTGAACTGTATTATATATACTACACAGACTGTACTATATACTCTGAACTGCATTATATATACTATACGGACTGCACTATATACTCTGAACTACATTATATATACAATAAGGACTGCACTATATAATTTGAACTGCATTGTCTATACTATATGGACTGCACTATATACTCTTAACTGCATTATATATACTATACGGACTGCACTATATACTCCTATATATACTCCTATATACTATGAACTGTATTATATATAGATACTACACTAACTGCACTATGTACTCTGAACTGTATTATACATATACTGCACTAGCTGCACTATATACTCTGAACTTTGTTATATATATACTACACTAACTGCTCTATATACTCTGAACTGTTTTATATATAGTATCTCATAAAAGTGAGTACACCTCTCACATTTTTGTAAATATTGTATTATATCTTTTCATGTGACAACACTGAAGAAATGACACTTTGCTACAATGTAAAGTAGTGAGTGTACAGCTTGTATAACAGTGTAAATTTGCTGTCCACTCAAAATAACTCAACACACAGCCGTTAGTGTTTAAACCGCTGGCAACAAAAGTGGCCCAACAAATTGGGCCCAAAGTGTCAATATTTTGTGTGGCCACCATTATTTTCCAGCACTGCCTTACCCCTCTTGGGCATGGAGTTCACCAGGTTGCCACTGGAGTCCTCTTCCACTCCTCTATGACGACATCACAGAGCTGGTGGATGTTAGAGACCTTGCACTCCTTCACCTTCTGTTTGAGGATGCCCCACAGATGCTCAATATAGTTTAGGTCTGGAGACATGCTTGGCCAGTCCATCATCTTTACCCTCAGCTTCTTCAGCAAGGCAGTGATCATCTTGGAGGTGTGTTTGGGGTCATTATCACATTTTTATTATATCTTTTCATGTGACAAAACTGAAGAAATTACACTTTGCTACAATGTAAAGTAGTGAGCGTACAGCTTGCATAACAGTGTACATTTGCTGTCCCCTCAATATAATTAAAACACAGCCTTTAATGTCTAAACCACTGGCAACAAAAGTGAGTGCACCCCTAAGTGAAAATGTCCGAATTTGGCTCAAAATGTCAATATTTTGTTGGCCACCATTATTTTCCAGCACTGCTTTAAGCCTCTTGGGCTTGAGTTCACCAGAGCTTCACAGGTTGTCACTGGAGACCCCTTCCACTCCTCCATGATGACATCACAGTTTGAGGATTCCCCACAGATGCTCAATAGAGTTTAAGTCTGGAGACATGTTTGGCCAGTCCATCACCTTTACCCTTAGCTTCTTTAGCAAGGCAGTGGTCATCTTGGAGGTATGTTTGGGGTTGTTACCATGTTGGAATACTGCACTGTGGCCCAGTCACCGAAGGGAGGGGATCCTGCTCTGCTTCAGTATGTTATAGTACATGTTGGCATTCATGGTTCCCTCAGTGAACTGTAGCTCCCCAGTGCCGGCAACACTCATGCAGCCCCAGACCATGACACCCCCACCAAGGCAAGGCACACTTTCTTTGTACTCCTCACCTGGTTGTCACCACACACGCTTGACACCATCTGAACCAAATCATTTATCTTGGTCTCATCAGACCACAGGACATGGTTCCAGTAATCCATGTCCTTGGTCTGCTTGTCTTCAGCAAACTGTTTGAGGGCTTTCTTGTGCATCAATTTTAGAAGAGGCTTCTTTCTGGGACAACAGCCATGCAGACTAATTTGATGCAGTGTGCGGCTTATGGTCTGAGCACTGACACCCCTTCAACCTCTGCAGCAATGCTGACAACACTCATATGACTATTTCCCAAAGACAACCTTTGGATATGATGCTGAGCACGTGTAGTCAGCTTCTTGGATCTGGGTGGAACCTGTCCTGTTAAACCGCTATATGGTCTTGGCCACTGTGCTTCAGCTCAGTTTCAGGGTCTTGGCAGTCTTCTTATAGCCTAGGCCATCTTTATGTAGAGCAACAATTCTTTTTTTCAGATCCTCACAGAGTTCTTTGCCATGAGGTGGCATGTTGAAATTCCTGTGACCAGTATGAGAGAGTGAGAGCGATAACACCAAATTTAACACACCTGCTCCCCATTCACACCTGAGACCTTGTAACACTAACGAGTCACATGACACCGGGGAGGAAAAGTGGCTAATTGGACCCAATTTGGACATTTTCACTTAGAGGTGTACTCACTTTTGTTGCCAGTGGTTTAGACATTAATGACTGTGTTTTAAGTTATTTTGAGGGGACAGCAAATTTACACTGTTATACAAGCTGTACAATCACTACTTTACATTGTAGCAAAGTGTCATTTCTTCAATGTTGTCACATGAAAAGATATAATAAAATATTTACAAAAATGTGAGGAGTGTACTCACATTTGTGAGATACTGTATATACTACACTGACTGATTGCACATTACACTACACTATCTGCCTAATCTCCATTCATTCACTATATATGGCCGCCGTGTAAGCAGCAGCCTTATATAGTGTGGGGTGTGGACTTAGTCCCTGAGCCATGATTGGCCAAATGCACCCTACCTTTGGCTAATCATGGCACCCACAGTACATCACGCTGTTATTGGCCAAAGCATGCAGGTCAGATACATGCTTTGGCCAATCAGCAGCCGTGCATTATGGGGGGGGGGCTCTGCGGTGCTCGAATTTACCGCAAAAGCCCCATATGTTTGTTTGTTCTAGGACACAAAACATACAACCCACCCCTAAAAGATATACAGTTAGGTCCATAAATGTTCGGGCAACGACACAATTCTAATTTTTTTGGCTCTATACACCACCACAATGGATTTTAAATGAAACAAACAAGATGTGCTTTAGCTGCAGACTTTCAGCTTTAATTTGAGGGGATGTACATCCAAATCAGGTGAACGGTGTAGGAATTACAACAGTGTGTATATGTGCCTCCCACTTTTTAAGGGGCAAAAGTAATGGGACAGATTAACAATCATAAATTAAACTTTCACTTTTTAATACTTGGTTGCAAATCCTTTGCAGTCAATTACAGCCTGAAATCTAGAACGCATAGACATCACCAGACGCTGGGTTTCAACCCTGGTGATGCTCTGCCAGGCCTCTACTGCAACGGTCTTCAGCTCCTGCTTGTTCTTGGGGCATTTTCCCTTCAGATTTGTCTTCAGCAAGTGAAATGCATGCTCAAGCGGATTCAGGTCAGATGATTGACTTGGCCATTGCATAACATTCCACTTCTTTCTCTTAAAAAACTATTTTGGTTGCTTTCATAGTATGCTTCGGTTCATTTTCCATCTGCACTGTGAAGCGCCGTCCAATGAGTTCTGAAGCATTTGGCTGAATATGAGCAGATAATATTGCCCGGAACACTTCAGAATTTATCCTGCTGCTTTTGTCAGCAGTCACATCATCAATAAATACAAGAGAACCAGTTCCATTGGCAGCCATACATGCCCACGCCATGACACTACCACAACCATGCTTCACTGATGAGGTGGTATGCTTTGGATCATGAGCAGTTCCTTTCCTTCTCCATAATCTTCTCTTCCCATCACTCTGGTACAAGTTGATCTTGGTCTCATCTGTCCATAGGATGTTGTTTCAGAACTGTGAAGGCTTTTTTAGATAGTTGTTTGGCAAACTCTAATCTGGCCTTCCTGTTTTTGAGGCTCCCCAATGGTTTACATCTTGTGGTGAACCCTCTGTATTCACTCTGGTGAAGTCTTCTCTTGATTGTTGACTTTGACACACATACACCTACCTCCTGGAGAGTGTTCTTGATCTGGCCAACTGTTGAGAAGGGTGTTTTCTTCACCAGGGAAAGAATTATTCGGTCATCCACCGCGGTTCTTTTCCGTGGTCTTCCGGGTCTTTTAGTGTTGCTGAGCTCACCGGTGCGTTCTTTCTTTTTAAGGATGTTCCAAACAGTTGATTTGGCCACTCCTAATGTTTTTGCTATCTCTCTGATGGGTTTGTTTTGTTTTTTCAGCCTAATGAGGGCTTGCTTCACTGATAGTGACAGCTCTTTGGATCTCATATTGAGAGTTGACAGCAACAGATTACAAATGCAAATAACACAGTTGAAATGAACTCTGGACCTTTTATCTGCTCCTTGTAAATGGGATAATGAGGGAATAACACACACACACCTGGCAATGGAACAGTTGAGCAGCCAATTGTCCCATTACTTTTGGTCCTTTAAAAAGTGGGAGGCACATATACAAACTGTTGTAATTCCTACACTGTTCACCTGATTTGGATATAAATACCCTCAAATTAAAGCTGAAAGTCTGCAGTTAAAGCACATCTTGTTTGTTTCATTTCAAATCCATTGTGGAGGTGTATAGCGCCAAAAAGATTAGAATTGTGTTGACGTCCCAATATTTATGGACCTGACTGTATATAAGAGCTGGTGAAGAACATCTTGCTTATAAGTTACATAGATTATTGCACAAATTCAAACAGTCAATAAAGTGCTTGTAAAGTGAATAAGCATTGTTAGATGAAGGGATGAACTAAAGCCGATCCATGTCTATATTCTAAACATACAGATGGGAAGTGGATGTACAGTATCTGGCACTCTATGACGATGATTCGATTATACTTACAAATGGATGAGAAAATTGCAAAAATTAGTATAATGCTCAACAAGCACTTTGAAAGTAAGGATTCAAGATATGTTTCCTATTAGCTATATATTCAAATACAGCATGAGAAATATTGAAGTTTTTGATAAAAAAAGTTATAAAACTGATGCAGTCCTTAAACGGTTTGGCTTAGCAGAATGCACACAAATTGTTCCAAATACAGAATAGAAGAAATGTAAGTTTCTTGTAAAATTAAAGTTTTAAAATTGATATGTAGCACAAATGGCCCTCTCCAAACAGGACATTTCACTAAACCTGTAAGTAAATAGGAGAACCAGAACCTTTGCTAAGTGGAAAAAGGTATTTGATAATAAAGTTTGCAGTGCCTCTACCCAGGACAGAGCCTCTGTGAACAGAAGGAATTCCCTTCCTGGGAAATTAATCAGTAGTCTAAATAAAGTAATTGGGAGTAGAAGAACCACTGCAAGCAGCATATAACATTAACCATAAGTATAAAGATGCACACTAGTGTGGAAATAATAAAAATTGTATATAAAAAATATTAATAACAGTACAAACATCCAATGTGCAAACAAGTATTATCAGCAAAGGGACCAACTAGAGTCTTGGTGCACATATAACCAGATAAATATACTGTAGTTATTAATAGAGATACCTCCAGATGAATGTTGCAACAAGATCCAGTTGCAGGGGCCCTTGAGGATGATCATGATGTGGCACTCAACTTGGTGTCGGAGACTTGAAAACAAGTCTGTGGTGATGAGGACACCATTTAGTCATTGTTCAACAAGCCTGGAATGCAGCTTTTCACCAATAGAAACCATTGTGTGGCACTGGAACACAGAGTCAGAATATCTACTCTGCACTTAGTCCCTAGAAGCATCTACTCTGTCATGCAACCAGACCTCTAACTACCAAAAGTGGTTGTCAGATGCCTAACCTAGCTTTAGCCTGTTTATTGAGCCCTGAGCGAAAACTAGCTAAATAATTCCAGACCAGAAGGGACAGGGTTAACTAAAACAACAGGAGATGCATATAAACTCATTTGTAGGTTTACCTACTAATATACTGGAAGGTGACCACTACACACATACAGTAATGGAGACCTAGCTATCTGGTACTGTGCATTTGAGATAATAACAATAGCAGAGTGATGCTTTGTTTGTCACTTAGATTCAAAAAACATACTCAAGAAGCTATGGGCAGCTGCAGTTAAAATATTTAAACGTAGGAATGCTTGCATAATAGTCTCTGCTTCTGGTCTGGGTGAAATACAGCAACATAGGTTTTGTGTGTAAGCTTATGTGTCTCAGTTCCTCTCTCTCTCTCTTTCTTGTCACTAACTCCTTTTGGGGTTTTTAACCCAGCCCCACAGAGACAGGAAGTGATGTACATATATAGCTCACAGCACAGCCACAAGTTGAAGACCTTTGAGGACCATTGTTCCAGCAAAGAGTTTTATATAAGGACAATCAAGGATGCATAAAGCTTGCAAAGAGTGAAAATATCAATGCGAGAACCAAGTACTTTGCTATCAAGCTTACCTCAGAGATGTGGTAGAAAAAAATTGCGATTCTGCTTAATTACATCTCTTTCACTTTGGCAAACCCATTACTAAAGCCAACATTTGAAGAACTCAGAAAGAAGATGGGACTTACAGTAGGTGCAACAACCATGCTCATATACTGTATTATTTTGTATTTTATTGTTCTACTGCTAGGTGGTAATATCCCTGCACGATCTAATGCTCTTTCTTGTGGAATTATGTGATTATGATGTTTTTTCCTGTTTCTATGTTGCTTCCTGTTGATTTCCAAAAGCACCATATTGACTGGTAAGGGTCATATCTGCAGCATCTTATAAACAGGTGTATTCCACAGTTTTAGCAGCACAGAGATAAAAAAAAAATGTCCTCATTATTACTGTGGCACCAATGTTGCTATGAGCACACAGTGATGTTCACATACAATAGATAATTATTTGTGACAGCTGCCATTAATTATTGATTGCAGTAAAATGGATAAAACCTGTTTTATTCTCCAAGTGTCATGAGTATTGTTGTTCTGAAAAGATCAGGATATGTGCAGTCATCTCTATGCAGAAGCATGCTGTGCATGATATAAGAGAAAAAACCACAATAATATTTTATGGCTCAGCATTGGAATAATTGGTATTATAACTTTTGTAATATTCTTTAATTGCTTGTATTCTGATGAAAATGTTTGATTTGATTTATTTGAACTGCCAGTGTACATATGGCATTTACATACTGCTGCACAAATAAACAGTAGTGATATACAGGACATTGTATGTTCAGAACATGCACAACAATTTCTTAAGGAGTTCAGGAAGGTAAATGGGGCAATACATCGAAGGTTATTAAATTCTTTTTACTATTCCTTCATTTCAGAAAACCTGAAACTTGGTAAATCATTGGTTTGCTTTAGGCATTATAGAAAAGGAATAAGGTAATAGGTGTTCTTTTGGAGGATAGGTTCAGTGTTAGGGAAATTTGGAAGTTTTAAATAGAACTCCATGAAAAAAAACTGTTTAGACGTTTGCTTGAATCCAAATAAGTTACCTCTAAAGCTGTGTCTATATTAGGTCTGGATGGCTACTGGTTATGGAACAAAACATCTTGCGCTATGGCTGACAGGTCTGTAGTCAAGTCCAGCCTGCTTCCTCCACTGCAGTTGGTGCCTGACCAGAGCAGCATCCCAGTCTGGAGAGGAAGTCAGGGGAAACTCAGTTTATCTATTTCTGGTTCCTAAAGGCACCGTTCCAGTTGGCCTGTGCTGCATCCAGGTGACCCTTAGTGGCCATCTTAGGTTAGCAGAGTATTTTTAGGCCCCTGTTCCCCAGGTTTTGTGGGTAGTGTAGGGATAGGTAGCCAATCTATCAGGGACAGTATTAGTGGTAGGGAGAGGGTTCCAGACAAGAAGGCAAAGCTTAGGGATTGCAATTGCCTTGGACATCTTCCCACTTGGGTACAAGGCGGCCAGGCCACATTCTGCTCCTCCAGACAGATGCCATCAGTTCGACTGATGCCTGCTCTGCTACACACTATTGATATTTTTGAGCGTTCCCGGTTGGATCCCCTCCCACTAGGTTTGTTGTGAACTGTTTGCCTTGACTACAATCCAAATTATGCCCTTTCTGCAATACTAGTTCTGCCTTTGCAACCATACAAGTTATACTGATTGCACCTGGGCTGTGTGTGAATTATAACCGCTATACTGCGCTGTACCCACCCACAGGTCGGTTTATTTTAGAATAAAGAATAATGCCATTCATTCTCCCTTTCTTCTCCCATCCTCATTCCTAAAATGTCTCGCATTCTGTTCTCAGAATACAAGGAATTCTGTGAATGGACACAAGGATGTTCTGCAGTTTACCCATCTTCCCTCCTTTCACCTTGTCTATTTACAGAACCCCTAATATGACAAGATATTTTAGGAATGGAGGAAGGTTAAGTGTAAAGGGGAATGTGAACGACACAATTCTTCACTCTACTGGGGATGGGGTTTGGACCAATAGATGTTTGGACCCACACTTTGCATGCTCAATGTTTGGGGTCAGGTTAAATTATTTGACCAGTTTACCAGCCCAAACCAGAAGAAGCAGCTGGAAGTAATTGATTTATTTGAAGTATTAATGTCATTAATAAATGTATACTTGTACAACAGGTGCAGGTTTCCCTCTGTCTAGTAGGTGTCACTGTGCTAATATACAAATGGAGTGGAGCCTGTTGGGTATATATCCACCATGTGGATGCAGATGTGGATATAACAATATTGTATATAGTAAATTATGTCTTCAACATAAGGAGAGTACCTTGCCTTCTGAAATAAAAAATGCATCAACAATTCTGGTCCCACTGACTGCTCTCTACAAATGACAGCAGTGTTAATTTTGTCAACGAAAACGTTTTCGTCAAAATTCTCGTCAGCTGCATTTTTGCAGTGACGAAAACTAAACAAAAAGTACAGCACATTTTCGTCCTATGATGAAAATCAATTCTGTTTTCGTTAACGAACAAAAACTAAACAAAAATGTAGAGCTGGGACGTTTACCCTCACAACTTTCAGTTTCCACAGAGCTCTGGTGCGTTTGTAGATTAGAAGATGATGGCTGTTATCTGCAGCCTGAAGGGGGGTGATCTATTAGAACGGTGGGGGCTTGGCTGTGTGGTTAACCCTCTCACACACTGCCACACACTCACTCACACTTCATACTGATAGAAGACCTCCTTGTCAATAGGCTTCACAGCTTGTCCACTAAAGGAGAGCAGCACACTGTCTGATCTGTGCAGAATTAACCCTTTGGCTGCCAGAGCTGTGGTTTTTGCACCCATGCTTAAAAAATCAATTTAGGCCTGAAGATTACATAAACCCCCCCCCCCCCCAAAACATTATATATTTTCTGAAAGCATGCAAGTTCATGTAAATGTGCACTACATGGTGGGTGGTATCATCACGCAAAGGGTTTTTTAGTTTATTTTTTTTGTTTTCAGTTTAATGTTACACTTCTTTCAAAAAAGCAATATTCCTGTAACAAACTTGGTTATATAAAATCTGTGTCTGTAGTGCATGTTCAATCCTTAATAGCATAAACAATAACATATTCGATTTTTCACTCCAGGAGTATATAATGAGTTTGGAAATTGTAGAGAAATGTTTAAATATTGCATTACAATGTACCTAAACCCATTTGATTTTAGTCGAGAAAATGATTTTAGTCGACTAAAATGTACAGGACATTTAGTCGACTAAATATGACAAAAACTAAAACACTTGCAGAAGACTAAAATGGGACTAAAACTAAAATGCCATTTTAGTTCTGAGACTAAGGTTGGATTTACACCATAGCGGTGCGAATTCCAGCCTGTCTGCCGTTCGGCGGCTCCTGTCCGTTCTCACAGCGCAGCAGCTGCCCAGTGAGCGGGAAGTGCCATGAGCAGGAAAAAAGATCCCCGTTCAGTGCAGAACACATCTGCGGGGCAAATGCTTTCCCATTGAACTTGATAGGCTGGGAATTTGCACCGCATTGCACAGAAAACGCACACGTTTTCTATGCAATGCTGAGTGTGAATGCACCGCACCTATGTGAACCTGACACATTGAAAACAATGTGTTTTCAAGTATCATGCGAATTGGATGCAGTGTAAGCTGCATCCAATTCGCATAGGTGTGAACCCAGCCTAAAACTAAAACTAGATCAAAATTTTCTGTCAAAATTAACACTGAATGACAGTTCCCAGGCTCACAGCATAATGTACACAAAGAGACAGAGTTTCCCGGGGTACTTCATTGACATAATATGTATGTGACCATATTTCGTCAATGACATCATCCGAGATATTAAGCCCCTTTGTTTACATTCTGAAACTGGCTGGGGAGCAGCCACTTGTGATGAGTCTCTGTCAGGGGATCATCTGGGGTCATTCACCATGATTGATGTGGATCTACATCACTAGAAGATATAACTGATAATGGATTTACATTGTGGAGCTTTTTTTTTTTTTTAGAGGACTTTGCCAAAGGTGTTCATGTTTATTTCCTTTCTTTTTCTTTTACTTATTTACTTTTTTGTAAATGAGTAACCAGAGATACTTACTTATTCACATGGGGGGGCTGGTATCTGGGAGCTCCCTTATTTTAAATAGCGGTTCCAGAATCTTATTAGCCCCCCCCCCCTTTCCCGAAACCTCCAAAACCAGGATGTCAAGCCTGTGGAAAAGAAATTATTGTCCTTATCAACAAAAGCTCATCCACTTTCCAGGGCAAAGATACCAAAATATGCCCCCCCCCCCCAACTTCTTGATGTGCATGTATGATCGTCATCCATGCACTGTTAGTGTCAGATTTCCCGCCGCACTGTCGCAGTCCCCTTATAAGTCGCTGATCACCGCTATTACTACTATAAAAATAAATAAATACAAATTCCAGTATATAGATGGTACAACTTTCATGCAAACCAATCAATATACATTGGGATTTTTTTTTTACCAAAGAGTTGTACCAGAATACTTTTTGACCAAAATGTATTAAGAGATTTTATTTTTTACATTTTTTACTGGATATGTTTTATAGCAGAAAGTAAAATATATTAGTTTTTTTCAAAATTGTCAGTCTGACGCCACTAAATGTCTGGCCCATCAGTGCACGTGATTCACGTGCACCCGGCCCGCAAACATTTGCCCACAGACATTTAACCCCTCCACGCTGACCAGTACCAGTGTGATGCCTGCAGCTGCACGTATCACCCGGTACCAACAGTCGGTTTTCTTGGGATAACAACTGATGCGGCTAAGAAGCCACTCTGCTGTTATCCAAAGCAGCGGGAGGGGACGCCCCCTCCCACCACCTTCCACGGCTTGCCTGGGCCCTCCTGTCCCACCGGAAGGGCCCAAGCGGCTAGCCGGCATGTCCGGCTTCGATTGGGTCTTGGATCTAATAACCCGGAAGCAATGCCATGATATTACGTCTGATTTACAGAACACTTAAAGGTGGCAAATTTAAAAAAATGACAGTATTCAAAACAGCCAAACTTGGCATTTTGAATGTTTTAAGTGCAAAGGAGGGACCCCCAGGGAACCCCAGATCCCTCCATAAAGAGTACCTGTCACTGCCTATTACTGTCACAATGGGTGTTTATGTTCGTTCTGACAGCAATAAAAGTTATCAGAATTTTTTTTTTTAAAGGGACAGTGTAAAGAAAAAATAAATAAATAAATAAGAAAAAAAATCCCTTCATGCTCGCACGCAGAAGCGAATGAATACATAAGCCACAACCACAAATGTAAGCAGTGTTCAAAACACAAGTGTGGTATCGCCACAATCGTTAGAGTGAGAGCAATAATTCTAAACTCGTAACTTGTAGAAAGTTTTAAAGTGTCGCCTATGGAGATTTTTAAGTACCGTAGTTTGTCGCCATTCCACTAGTGTGCACAATTTTAAAGCATAACATGGGGGGTTATATAAAATGTGGGGGGCTGTGTAATATGAGGGGGGGGCTGTGTAATGTAAAGGGGTCCAGAGGTACGGGAGCAATGTAATGTAAAGGGGTCCAGAGGTGCGGGGCTGTGTAATGTAAAGGGGTCCAGAGGTGTGGGGGTTGTGTAATGTAAAGGGGTGCAGATTATTATCTTCATTTATTACAAGGTGAATGCGGACCTCCGTGCATTCACATCCACCTTAAAGCAGTTGTATCCACCCGAATGTAATTTTTACCTACACGTAAGCCTATAATAAGGCTTACCTGTAGGTAAAATGAATATCTCCTAAACCTGCACGGCTTGGGAAATATTCGCCCGGGATGCAGCCACTGACGTCAGAGGCACATGCGCTCTGAAGTTCCGGTGGATGGTGCCGGAAAATCAGAGCTCCCTACTGGTACGAAGAACTCCCGTGTGCACGTGCGGGAGTGACGTCTCAGGGCTCCGGCCACTCACAGCGTCGGAGCCGTGGACCCGGAAGAAACATCAGAGACATCATGTCGGCTCCCTCAGCGCTGACTGAGTCGGGCTGCAGGGGCTTCGTTCTAAGGTAAGTTTTTCATAATGTGCTAGTATGAGATGCATACTAGCACATTATGCTATTGTCTTGCAGAGTTTTATCTATTTTATTTCATTTTTTCGTGGGTTTACTACCACTTTAAGTGGAAAAAGGTTGCTGACCCCTGCTGTAGTGTTAGATGTGTCGGTGAAATAATGCACCAATTATTGACAATGTGTAATGTAGATATTGTCTGTGTGGTGTACAATGCAAGCACTTTGTGATCAGTACAAGCCTAAGTCCTCGTTCACATGGGGCGTACTAAAGTGTGCACCAAGTTGTATCGGGAGGTGTCTACGTGTGAAATCATGCGGGGTACACTTGCTCCTGAATCCGAACATGACTAGTGTTTCACGAACGTAACATGTGGTGTGTCTGTTATAGATGTAATGTGTAACAGTTATTAACCACGTAATAAAGTGGCTGTGTAGATTGTGATGTCGTCCCCAGTCGTTGGAAAAAGGTGAATTTCACCATCATTTGGGTGCTTTTTTACTTTATTTTATCTATTTTGAGACGTTCTGTTATCGTATTACACGATCATACGTAGAGTATGATCGTGTAATACTTTTTGAATGGAATCTTGCTTCGGGGACGTCGGGCTGAGTCAGTCGCGACTCCCTCGGCTGTACT
>BLSH010127099.1:33504-54333 GCA_018402905.1 Glandirana rugosa | reverse complement strand
CCTTCCAACAGGAGGTTCACCAACACCACCAACACCAGCAACACCAGCATCAGCAGCAGCACCATGACCACGTCCCTTATTTGCTCTCCTCATTGGGCCTGCAAATGTATTATGTAGCCCTATGTAAGTATTTATTAATACCAATTAATACCTTTTTTTTTAAAACACCAACGTAGCTGGACTTTTTATTTTGGTGCAAGAAATGCACTGCTCGCACCAACAGCTGGAAGTTCTCCCTTTAGAACTAGGAGATGAAGATGATTTTTCAACAATAATGTGTCACTTACAGCAACAGCTGGTCCTATAGGAGTAGGCAATGGTTTTGGAACAAGAATCTGTCCCTCTAAGCAACACCTGGAAACTCTCCCTTTAGAACTAGGAGATGAAGATGATTTTTCAACAATAATGTGTTACTTACAGCAACAGCTGGCCCTATAGGAGTAGGCAATGGTTTTTGAACAAGAATCTGTCCCTCTAAGCAACAGCTGGAAACTCTCCCTTTAGAACTAGGAGATGAAGATGATTTTTCAACAATAATGTGTCACTTACAGCAACAGCTGGCCCTATAGGAGTAGGCAATGGTTTTGGAACAAGAATCTGTCCCTCTAAGCAGAAGCCTCTACCTAGTGCAGTCAGGTCACTCAATGCAGCAGTATGTGAAATCTCAAATTACTCCCACAATATGATCGTTGTGTACGATCCCACAATCTGATCGTTGTGTACGAACGTACGATCGTTGCGTTAGACAGAGTTTAATCTGCAATCTCCAACTCTAAGGAGCAGTATTTGAAATCTCAAATTCCTCCAACAATCTGATCGTTGAGCACGATCGTGGCGATCGTTGTTTTATGCAGAGTTTGATCTGCAACTCAAAGCAGCGGTATTTGAAATCTCAAATTAGTCCAACAATCCGATCGTTGAGCACGATCGTAGTGATCGTTGTTAATGCAGAGTTTGATCTGCAACTCAAAGCAGCGGTATGTGAAATATCTAATTTCTGCTATCTGTCCTCAGAGCAACAGCACAGCAGTAGTAAAGTAATCTATCTCAGGATGCAGGATCAGATCTTAAAATGTCTCAATTCTCTCCCTCACGCCGTCAGCTTCCTTTCCCTACACTAACCCAAGAGCATGTGACTGCAGCGCTACGTGACTCCAGCTTATAAAGAGGCTGGGTCACATGATGCACTGGCCAATCACAGCCATGCCATTAGTAGGCATGGCTGTGATGGCTTCTAAGGGCAAACCAGTGAAACGCTTGTTGATTGGCTGCCCTGCAGCTTCTCAACACGTGGAGTAAAATAGCAGAACCCCGGACCGAACCCGAACAATTTTTCAAATGTCCGGGTCCGGGTCCATCCCCCGGACACCCGAAAGTTCGGTATGGACCCGAACGTTACAGTCTGGGTTCGCTCAACACTACTTTTAAGGCATCAGCATACCAAGACATTTTGGACAATTTCATGCTCCTAACTTAGTGGGAACAGTTTGGAGATGGCCAATCCCTGTTCCAATATGACTGTACACCAGTGCACAAAGCAAAGTCCATAAAGACATGGATGAGGGAGGTTAGGGTGGAGGAACTTGACTGAACTGCGCAGAGTCCTTACCTCAACCCGATAGAACACCTTTTGGCTTAATTAGAGCAGAGACTGTGAGCCAGGTCTTCTTATCCAACATCAGTGCCTGACCTCACAAATGCACTTCTGGAAGAAAGGCCAAACATTCCCATAGATACACTCCTAAATCATGTGGACAGCCTTCCCAGAATAGGTGAAGCTGTTATAGATGCAAAGGGTGGGCCAAATAAAATGTAACCCTATGGCCTAAGACTGGGCTGCCATTAAAGTTCATGTGTCTGTAAAGGCAGGCATCCCAATACTTTTGTCGAGATAGTGTATCTGGCAAGATTTGCAATGGTGGTGGAACCCTCCTACACATAAATACTACATTTAGACATAATGTAAGGTAAGGTAATGAATCAGCAGTTATGTTGGGAGAACAAAAAACATCTCTACATGAAGTGACATGTTTAGGATTCAAACTCAGGAACTCATTGTTGGTAGACAGTTGTCTTACTTTGTGAGCCACTGTTACACATGCAGCCCTCCTACACATGTATACTGCATTTTTTTTGGACATATAGGTGGTGGAATTACATTAGTCAGGATTTATTCTTCTTGATTTATTTTGTGATATTTGGTGGTTCTTGGTGCGTGAGTGTAGAATAGTGATGTCACCCTCTGATTTTTGGGAATGACATTTTATTTCTGATGTTGGTACACATATCACATTGTTTGGGCTCAAATTAGTATCATGTGCAAATAAAAAAATAAAAAATTGTGAATTTTAAATTTCCATAAGCAATGGTATTGTGTGTGGTTTGTAAAGACACCTGTGTGAGTTTGAGGAAATAGTTTTGTGAGATAGACATCAACAAGTGAAAGTGACAGAGAAAAAATATTGAAAACATGAAAACGTTATACATTCTAGCATTCTCGTCAAGACACCAATATGAACGCTACTCTAAAACGTGGACATTATGGAATATGTTCATCTTCTCTGAAGAGGGACAGGTCCTCTTCAACAGTAACTCAGTTGGCTGAACCTACACCAGTGTATGGGTAAGAGAACTTCTGGTGACACACAACACGTGCCTTATGGAACAACGTGATGCAAGTGTAGGTCTTGCTGGTGTCACATATATTAATACCCTCCTGGTCTCCTTGTCCCCACCCTACCTCCCCAAACCCTTCTTCCTTTTCCTCGCCCCTATTCCTTTCTATAACACTTACTGAGTATCTTACTTGACTCCTTTCCTCCCTATTAGTAATCTGTTCTGCCAAATGTTCTTTGATTTTAGTAAAAAGATGTGGGGGGCCGGGGCGGTGCCCGGGGACTCAGTTGGATGAGCAGCCTACCTTCTAGCTGTGTTACATTACAACAATATGAGAGGGACCTCCATACCTCCCTCCCCAATATTAATACCTCTATATTATCTAGTAGAAGCTGTGGGGGGGCCTCATACTGGTATCAGGTTATATCTTTTTATGTACTGTGAATCTATCAGTTGTTGTATTCCTGTCTCTTCTTGTATTATGCCGCAAAGTACAATGTAATGTTCACTTACGTTTTATACCTGGGACCCTGGTCCTTGCCCGGTACACCTCACTTATTGAATAAAAAAAAAGATTTGTAAAAAAAAATAGATCATGGAGAATCAACATTGTTGCAAGGCCAATTTCTTTGAGAGAAAGATACATTTCATTTCAACATGAAAAAGATTTATTTGGGGAAGTTACAATTGTACCATTAGAATAAATGGCTGAAACTTGCATTGGGCTACATAACTCCAATTTTGACCCCCACAAAACTCTTTAAACCAATACTCATTTTTGTATTTACTATAGCACCCTGTAATTACTCCATGGGAGGTAAACTAAGAGTAGTTTCTTGTCTGAGCATGCTCAGTTGTGCTCAGCTGTGCTGTGCACCTAGTTGTAAAGAGATGGGGAATTTATCTCTTCTCCGACTTTTAAAGATATTTCAGTGTAGAAATTACTTTTTCACACAGTTTAAAAGCAGATTATCTTTAAACAATATACCGCATATTTTAGTACAATTTAGGTGATTATATCATGCTCTAAACATTATTTCCATGTTCACTTCTCCAGGTCCTGACTAGAGTAAGGATTTGGGCGCTATCTGTTGCCTGGGCGCTATTGTAAATTTGAGTTTGGGAGTATTTTGCTGCCAGCACTATTGTGAATACCGTTTTAGTGCTATTTACCGGAATTGCGGCATTTTAGCGCTATTTACTGTGATCGCGGTATTTTTGCCGCAACGTAGCATCCGGCATTATAGTAAATAACCCCCCTTGTCTCTTTTACTAAATTGAGTGAAATCTGTCCTTACAAACAAAGAAGGAAATACTTAACATCCTGCTGCTGGCACGACCAAATGCCACTCTCTATAAAATAAACTGTTACCTGAAGTCTTCCGGAAGCTTCATTCTCTAAATCCCCTGCTGTGCACAGTGATTCCTCCCACAGACTCCTACATGACTACTTTTTCTTGCTATAGGGTCTGTCCCTGTCTCCAGAATGTGCTCCTGCATTGCTGTTGTACATACATGCAGACAGTACATGAGTACAAAGAGGCTGGAAGAGATCGGGAGCACTGATATGCAATAAAGGTTAAAAAAAAAGTAATTTGTTAACAAAATTGACACTTGTTTGTGATACAGAGTGATCTAGCAAATCCCACATTTTAAAGTTAGGGTTCACATCTACTTAGCATAATTGTATTCTTTTAATCCTTCTCTATCTCAGGTGTTAAAAAAATACTAGAAATTTAAGTAATCCCTTGCATTGCACAATTATTGGGAAATCTAAACAGGATTGTGAAGAGATTATAAAATTAGATTGACACGTGTGCCGATGTAAGGCTAGCCATATGGACATATACATGCTTGAGAATATTAGTTTATTTTTGATGTCATAGAGGACAGTAACAAGTGTTTCAGGCAGTCAATCACTTGTAATCTCTTCTCAACTTCTCTATTGAATTCCTAGAGTAGAATCAAATATATCCTTGTAGTAGTATAGTGGCCTTTCCAGCCTTTCATTTTTAGAGATTGTAATTTTTCTAAAACTAGCAATACACACTAGAAAACAGGTATGAAATATTAAATGAATAATGGAATACAGACTAATTGTACCAGTTGGGTGACATATTTAGCACCCCATCCCTTTAAATTGTACTTATAAAAGTCAGGAGATGTTGGAATTTTTATGGTGTCATCATAAATAGAAAATCAACTTTATATAAAACAAATAAGGTTTATTAACATTGGTTAAAAGTAAATAGGTTCCCAACATGTTTTGCCAAAATTGGCTTCCTCGGGGGATTTATAGGCCACTGTTTGTCACAAAACTCTAATCAAGACAAAATATCCAAAGTCAGAATACTTTTACAAAGTTATCTTATAATACAATATCAACAGCCATGTCAAAATTGTCCGCTTTATTCAGAGCCTCTCAGAGACTTACCCACAAGATCACCAGAGAGAGCCACCGTGCGAGTTCATATGAATATGGGAGAGATGCTCTGTGTGATCACAGGGGACAAAAGAGGACCAAACTATAAAATATATGGAAAGAAGTATAGATGTTTTATCTGTCAAAGATTATGGATAATCAATAAATCATGCCCAGTAAAGGTCTAACTAGCCTCCATTTATACTTACTAAAAGGTTAATTAGTCACAAAGCTCAAAACAGGGGCACCAGTTCATTATAAGATGCTCAAAAGTTGCCAATCAATTGAAACAGCCACTGTAAAATCAAGTAAACAAAAAATATATAAAAAAATATGAACTAGCATAATATACTATAGCCTATATAGAGCATACAGTATATAAGTAAACCCAGAGGGGAAACAATGATTAAAATACCCTTCATGGGGGGTCAGCAATGGAGGGTGTAAAGTGATCTTACACCATATGAGCCTGACCAGGTAGATCACTCATGGCCAGCATATGGGAAACATCCTAATATAGTTCATTGCAGTATATGTATCTTATAGTGATGGTCCAAACAGACCACCATACATGTATACATCCAAAAGAGCATCTATCATATAAGTTGGCTAGGTTATGATGGTTATCATCTTAAAAACGAGTGGTGAAGTAGAGTTACCTCACGCTAAGTCAAGCATAGGAATGGTTGCCCCTGTGCTCATGCCAGAGATGTCAGCCTCTTATGTCCTACACTGGGTCAGCTTCTGACGTCACTGACCCAACGCGGACAAAAAATGCCACTGCGCATGTGCGAAGGAGGTGGGACACACCTCCGCCTTCAAGTCCCTGAATACCGTGCGGAGAAAGGATGAGGAAAGCAATAATGGAATACATTTCAATAGAAAACAATGTGCTATTCATCCTTCTGAAAATATGAAAATTTTTAAATATTGAAAAAAAACTCCAAGTCCTTTGGGGGAAGGTCAGAATATTTAGGACTATATATTATTCTATATATGGGAGATGCACAGAACACGTTGGTGGAGGCGATGAGAATAATAGATATCTTCAGGAATTACTCGGGTTATAGGATCGATTGGCAGAAATCAGTTTTAAAGCCCCTACATGAAGACATAGAAGTAGACTGGTCCTACTCTCCACTTAAAGTATGACTAAAGGCAAAACTTTTTTTTAGTTTTGGTTAGGATGGAGAGGGATACAAATGCTTGTCAGTTTTTATTGATGTCTGTGTCTCCATCAGGGATATTCACCCTCTCTATTTGTCTTGTTTACCATTATCATTGAAAGGGAAAGTAAACCCCAAATTTTGGGTTGTCCCTAGAAAAGGAATAAAGGGAAAATCTTCCAATGGGGACACTAATTCTAGAGACGTGGGGGTCCCCAAGGAATTAACTTAATTTGCTGGGTTTTATGTTTAGTTCCTGTTTAGCTATGGGGCAGAAAGTGAAGGAAAATCTTTGAAATGGGACACTGATGGCGAAAACAAATCTGACAAAAAGAACATTTCAGAAGTCAGAAACTGATATTGCACAAGGACAACCTGGCTCACAATCTCAGTTACAGTTCATGCAAAAGGTGTTTGGTAGGGTTGAGGTCAGGGTTCTGTGAAGACCACTGGAGTACTTCACGCTAAATTTATCAAACTATGTCTTTGTTAACCTTATCCCAATAATTTGAGTGTCCACATACTTTTGGCCATGAAGTGAAGCTTCTAGCGAAAAAAATGATATATCATTTGATGAAAAATATAATTCAGCAATTCTTAAAACATTGTAAATGATCTAGGAGATAATTGATACAGATGTATCATTTCAGTTTCAGGGATGACTGTCCAGTAATGCCCTAAAGTGTATCAAAACCCTAACAAAAAAATGTAATATATTACAGCGTACCAGTCCTTATATAAGGTGGATTCATTTGGTTTCATTATTCAGGCTATTTCCCTTTATTTTCACCTGGCAATCCTACCAGTAACACACTCTCTGTCCTATGGTGACTCCTCTCACTATACTGTATTTATAAATGAGCATCATTGTTATCCTATTCTGATTTGAACTACAAAATAACCCCTCTCCCATTGTCATAACATAAGAGGCAGTGGTTTGTAGTCGACAGAGGTGAACTGGGCAGAGCTGCTAACAGAGATTTCAGAGTACACGAAATTACGAGCTTGCTGGATTTCTGTTGTTTACCTAACAAGGTAGCTAACCCAGAGTAATTGGCTGTATAGAAACTTTACATACAGTATCTGTTGGGTACCATGCTCCTGTAAAGGAATGGACACTTCTACAGCCACAGAGCTGATCAGTGTTTTCTTTTTTTTTTAATAATATGTATTTAATTTTTCTCATGAGACAAGTCATACTGTATCTCACAAAAGTGAGTACACCCCTCACATTTTTGTAAATATTTTATTATACCTTTTCATGTGACAACACTGAAGAAATTACATTTTGCTACAATGTAAAGTAGTGAGTGTACAGCTTGTATAACAGTGTAAATTCGCTGTCCCCTCAAAATAACTGAACACACAGTCATTAATGTCTACAAACGTGGCAACAAAAGTGAGTACACCCCTAAGTGAAAATGTCAAAATTGGGCTCAAAGTTTCAATATTTTGTGTGGCCACCATTAGTTTTCAGCACTGTCTTAACCTTCTTGGGCACGGAGTTCACCAGAGCTTCACAGGTTGCCACTGGAGACCTCTTCCACTCCTCCATAATGACATCACGGAGGTGGTGGATGTTAGAGACCTTGCGCTTCTCCACGTTCCATTTGAGGGTGCCTCACAGATGCTCAATATGGTTTAAATCTTGACACATGCTTGGCCAGTCCATCACCTTTACCCTCAGCTTCTTTAGCAAGGCAGTGGTCATCTTGGAGTTGTGTTTGGGGTTGTTATCATGTTGCAATACTGCCCTGTGGCCCAGTCTCCGAAGGGAGAGGATCATGCTCTGCTTTAGTATGTTGCAGTACATGTTGACATTCATGGTTCCCTCAATGAACTGTTGCTCCCCAGTGCCACCAACACTCATGCAGCCCCAGACCATGACACTCCCACCACCATGCTTGACTGTAGGCAAGACGCACTTGTCTTTGTGCTCTTCACCTGGTTGCCACTACACACGCTTGACACCATCTGAACCAAATAAGCTTATCTGGGTCTCATCAGACCACAGAACATGGTTCCAGTTATCCATGTCCTTAGTCTGCTTGTCTTCAGCAAACTATTAGTAGGCTTTCTTGTGTATCATCTTTAGAAGAGGCTTCCTTCTGGGACGACAGCCATGCAGACCAATTTGATGCAGCGTGCGGCATATGGTTTGAGCACTGACAGGCTGACCCCCCCACCCCTTCAACCTCTGCAGCAATGCAGGCAGCACTCATACGTCTATTTCCCAAAGACAACTTCTGGATATGACGCTGAGCATGTGCACCCAGCTTCTTTGGTCGACCATGGCGAGGCCTAATCTGAGTGGAACCTGTCCTGTTAAACCGCTGTATGGTCTTGGCCACTGTACTGCAACTCAGTTTCTGTGTCTTGGCAATCTTCTTATAGCCTAGACCGTCTTTATGTAGAGCAACAATTCTTTTTTTCAGATCCTCAGAGAGTTCTTTGTCATGAGGTATCATGTTGAACTTCCAGTGACCAGTATGAGAGCATGAGAGCGATAACACCAAATTAAACACACCTGCTCCCTATTGGGACCTCGAAATACTAGTGAGTCACATGACACCGGGTAGGGGAAAATGGCTCATGGAGCCCAATTTGGACATTTTCACTTAGGGGTGTACTCACTTTTGTTGACAGTGGTTTAGACATGAATGGCTATGTGTTGAGTTATTTTGAGGATACAGCAAATTTACACTGTTATACAAGCTGTACACTCACTACTTTACCTTGTAGCAAAGTGTAATTTCTTCAGTGTTGTCACATGAAAAGATATAATAAAATATTTCCAAAAGCGCGAGGGGTGTACTCACTTTTGTGAGATACTGTATTGAACATACATAGAAAAGAAAATCAGAGCATATCAGAATATATATTACAGTCCACAGATGACCTATAAAAGCATAACATGTTGTACTAGAGTAATACAGATTATTAATGTCACATAATAAGAGTAACATAGAGATAAACCTATAAAATTGCTCTCAAGGAGGTACATTTCTCGCTCCAGGGTTGCACCCACACAACACAAGCCTGGTGACAATCCATGGTGTAATAGAAGCGTGGATGAAAATAATAAGAGTATCACCAAAGATATATCATGCGAATGATAGTTAGCGGGTCCAATGGTTCCCATAAACACAGTGCTTTATAAAAGCAAGCCTGATTGGTGTATTCTGACAGTGAAGGAGTCCCCTCTGTCAGAATACAATAACACAGCAGAGAAGATCACTCCATTCATCTAGTTTGTGTGAATGGCGGAATCTGTTCAGTTTTTCCTATTTTTGATCAGACCGTTGGCTGATTGAAAAAACTGATCCATGTATGGACAGCCTTGGTAAAGGAGTAGCAACTGCTTACTTAGCAAAGTAAACTTTCGCTTCATTTAGTAAAAGCTGTGTTCACTTTTAATGCCCAATCACGTAACAGGGTAATTAAACAGGGTAATTGTACGCTATTCGATGATTAAAGTGAACACAATTTACATTGTTTATTTGTGAATAAAATGTTTAAAAAGTGATCACTTTACGCAAACTTTTCTTTGAAATCAAAACAAAGCATTCCTATTGTGGCTGATATCCCAATAATTGTTCAGCAGCAGTACTTATAAAGAGTTAAAAAGTCAGAGAGAAACACACCGCTCTACCAGCTGCTGCTTAACCATAGATCAAAACACACACTTTACCAGGTGCTCTGACTTCAGGAAGTCTTCCCTCTTCCAAAAGAAATCCATCATAGTAAAAAAGAAAAAGTCGGCACTCTGGAACTGCAGTATCAAAACTTCTTTATTCCATATCGTCCAAACAGGAATAGGAATAAAGAGTTATAGTAGTAAAAAACATCTTCTCTGTCACTAGTGAATAATCTACAAATCTCTTTAACTACAACAACAAATGTTTGGAAAAGTATTTGCTCACTGAAAATTCCTATACTTTTTCATTAACATCACTTTGAGGCACTATCAGGAAGTGATTGGAAGCTTTTTGGTATCATGTTTTATTTCTTTCCTTTTTTCATTGTGTTTCCTTTAATGGTGATCTCTAAGTTATTCCAGTTGGGTTCTAGGGATACTCGCTTCATTATTATGTTAGAGATGTGTGATGCACTTTATTTACTCACTGTAAGTGTATGAAAACACCCTTGAAAGCAATTTGGTGGGATTTGTATAGAAATGCAGTTATTATCTTCGTGATGTCATCATGAAGGTAGAGAATGTTGGAATATATCAAATCAGTCAATGGCAGCTCGTCAATAGGAGGTGCCCGGATGACCCCCCCCCCCCCCACTGGAATTAAAAAAAAAAAAAAGAAATGGTCCAAGTCCTTTAAAAGTGGCACCGGATACAGGCTGGTGGTGATTGCTGAGAGCAATTACCAGAGCTCATTGGTCAGACTTAAAAGTGTGAGTGTGTGTGCCAGTGAGGCGCACACACTCACACTGATTGGCTCTGGCCTCTGTCAGTGTCCTTCTGAGCAGTGACTGATTGGTTAGGTCACGGTGGGCGATACTGGCGGACGTGCTAGTGCTGCCACTGGGAGTGGCCAAACACGCCTGTGATTCCTGACAGCCCTGGTTTGGTTTCCCTTCCCATGGCTTCCGTGACCATCAGACCGACCGACCATCCTCCTCGCTTAAGGCCTTCACTACAGAGTGCACTGCACAGATGTGGTGCCTGTCACTTTTCGTGCCCAAGCAAGCAGCAAGGCTGGACCAATCCATGCCAGGAGGAGAGTCTGACAGACACACACTGCTGCTGCCATTTTTGCCTGAGCGGCCTAACTGAAGTACTTAATTTTGACATACTTAAGCAGTATGCAAACTGATCAAGCTGTGGCTGTAGTGTCACTGAGCCACAGCTGTGTATATCCGATCTAGCGCTGTGTATATCCTATCTAGTGGTGTATATATCCTATCTGGTGCAGTGTATACTATATCTGGTGCAATGTATACTCTATCTAGTGCAGTGTATATCCTATCTGGTGCAACGTATATCCTATCTGGTGCAGTGTATACTCTATCTGATGCAATGTATATCCTATCTGGTGCAGTCTATATCCTATCTGGTGCAGTGTATATTATATCTGGTGCTGTGTATAGTCTATCTGGTGCTTTGTATACCCAATCTGGTGATTCTGGGCTGTATACTCCTGACACAATGGGCAGAATATATAAGGGGTGGGGCTTATGAGAAGTGTGAGGAGTCAAAAGGAAGGGCGGGGGCTGGCACCCCCCCCCCATCCTAAAATTTCACCAGCTACCACTGATTTCAGTTTTTTTGTTTTTAACCAGTTTTTTTCTCCTACAGTATCTCACAAAAGTGAGTACACCCCTCACATTTTTGTAAATATTTTATGATATCTTCTCATGTGACATCACTGAAGAAATGACACTTTGCTACAATGTAAAGCAGTGAGTGTACAGCTTGTATAACAGTGTAAATTTGCTGTCCCCTCAAAATAACTCAACACACAGCCATTAATGTCTAAACCGCTGGCAACAAAAGTGAGTACACCCCTAAGTAAAAATGTCCAAATTGAGCCCAATTAGCCATTTTCCCTCCCCGGTGTCATGTGACTCATTAGTGTTACAAGGTCTCAGGTGTTAATGGGGAGCAGGTGTGTTAAATTTGGTGTTATAATTCGAACTCTCTCATACTGGTCACTGGAAGTTCAACACAGCACCTCATGGCAAATAACTCTCTGAGGATCTGAAAAAAAAAGAATTGTTGCTCCAAATAAAGATGGCCTAGGCTATAAGAAAATCGCCAAGACCCTGAAACTGAGCTGCAGCATGGTGGCCAAGACCATACAGCAGTTTAACAGGACAGGTTCCACTCAGAACAGGCCTCGCCATGGTTGACCAAAGAAGATGATTGCACATGCTCAGCATCATATCCAGAGGTTGTGTTTGGGAAATAGATGTATGAGTGCTGCCAGCATTGCTGCAGAGGTTGAAGGGGTGGGGGGTCAGCCTGTCAGTGCTCAGACCCTGCATCACACTGCATCAAATTGGTCTGCAGGGCTGTCATCCCAGAAGGAAGCCTCTTCTAAACATGATGCACAAGAAAGCCCTCAAACAGTTTGTTGAAGACAAGCAGACTAAAGACATGGATTACTGGAACCATGTCCTGTGGTCTGCTGAGACCAAGATAAACTTATTTGGTTCAGATGGTGTCAAGCGTGTGGGGCGAAAACAAGGTGAGCAGTACAAATACAAGTGTATCTTCCCTAAAGTCAAGCATGGTGGTGGGAGCGTCATGGTCTGGGGCTGCATAAGTGCTGGTTGCACTTGGAAGCTACAGTTTATTGAGGGAACCATGAATGCCAACATGAACTGTGACATACTGAAGCAGAGCATGATCCTCTCCCTTTGGAGACCGAGCCACAGGGCAGTATCTGCCACTGCCTTGTTAAAGAAGCTGAGGGTAAAGGTGATGGACTGGCCAAGCATATCTCCAGACCTAAACCCTATTGAGCATCTGTGAGGCTTCCTCAAAGGGAAGGTGAAGGAGCGCAAGGTCTCTAACCTCCACCAGCTCCGTGATATCATCATGGAGGAGTGGAAGAGGACTTCAGCGGCAGCCTGTGAAGCTCTGGTGAACTCCATGCCCAAGAGGGTTAAGGCAGTGCTGGAAAATAATGGTGGCCACATAAAATATTGGCACTTTGGGCCCAGTTTGGCCATTTTCACTTAGGGGGTACTCACTTTTGTTGCCAGCGGTATAGACATAAATGGCTGTGTGTTGAATTATTTTGAGGGGACAGTACATTTACACTGTTATACAAGCTGTACACTCACGACTTTACATTGTAGAAAAGTGTCATTTCTTCAGTGTTGCCACATGAAAAGATATAATAAAATATTTACAAAAATGTGAGTGGTGTACTCACTTTTGTGAGATACTGTATATAGGTAATGAGATTCTTTTTTTATTTTTGTTTTTTGTACATAAATAAGCTTTTATTTTACATCTAACTTATTTTGTTGTCAGTGATGTACCTTGTTAAAGTCCCACGAGCAGTTACATTTTTGTTTTTTTGTTTTTTCCTTTAACATCACATTTTTATCAACTGTTCATTTTTATTTTTTAATAAAGCTGAGAAGTCGTTACTTACATTTCCTTGTCAGTCACTGCAGGCTTAGTAACATTTTAGGTATTTTTTTCACTTGAAACTGAATATATATATATATATATATATATATATATATATATATATATATATATATATATATTTATTATTCATTAGCTCCATTACTTAGGTACTACTCTAATGCAGTGTGGCAGAAATTCAAGGCCTGTTTCAAAAAGGTCAGGTTGAGATAGATACCCATTTTCAGTAATTGGGATGACTAGCAAATTTATGTCAAGGATTAAGACCAGTTACTGACACAGTAACCCAGGACCCCTCTACAGCGTGTGTATGTTTTACCCACACATTGCTGGACAAATAAGTTCATCTTGACACAATGTGTGACAGAATCACTGACAGAAATGTATTGCATGGTACTGTTAAGGCACCAGCACAAATGACCTTACCTATCCTGATGTCAGATAAGCAAAGTGACTCATTCTTGATGTGGTTGTAAAAAAGGTAACTAAAATACATTTGCTGTTGGATTTAATCAGTGTAATAGAATCCCATCGGCTTTGAAAAGGCCAAAATTCATAAAGGATAGTAAATGCTTAATAATTTGGCAATGCATTGACATGTTTAGTACAGAGTTAGTATAAAAGCTTTATGTAAACCAGATGCATTTATAGCTGTTATTTAAACTGTTACCAGTGCTAAAGCTCTGTACAGTAAAATCAGCAATTATGGTATGCAAAGTGTAGTAACTCACAACAACCAATCAAATTTACCAGAATATTAATTTAGATTGTGGGTCAGCAACCTGTAGACCGTGAACTACAGTAGATCATGGACAGGTGACTGGTAGATCTCGGTCTGAGCTTGCTGACCCACCATCCCAGAGCATCAAACAGAGTTCAATGCAAAGGGACTACTTGTAAAGTTGGAGCTGTAGTAGGGAGCAAGAGCCGCATAAACTGACCCCTCCTCTGTAGCACTGGCTCCT
The DNA here is from genome assembly GCA_018402905.1 of Glandirana rugosa. Classification (NCBI taxonomy): domain Eukaryota; kingdom Metazoa; phylum Chordata; class Amphibia; order Anura; family Ranidae; genus Glandirana; species Glandirana rugosa. Next base: position 40,047 of record BLSH010127099.1, on the reverse strand, counting down.
TTCCCATGCAGAGTGATACCAACTGCACTCCATCTCAGGAGGCAATATGTTGCCTCCTTACCACCTGATTTAAACCTGTGAGTGCAACACGGTAGTATGCCAATTAGGGGATTAAATCAGATGTGAGGAGGTGACACTGTGCCTGGTGATCTATGACTTTTCCCATGTTGTTCAGGTAGAGCGCCACCTCTTTAAGGTTGCCTACCCCTGATTCTAGAGTAATTACAAAAAAAGCTGAATAATAAATGATTATTTTTTCACTTTTAGCACTGCTATGTAAGCCCATTTTTTCAAACGAATTTGTATATCATATATATCATTGTATATCATGCTTATCATGAATACAAATGACTGAATTAAACAAGTAAAATATCTAATAAAACTTTTGTCTTCTGGTCCACAGTTTTTCATTCCAAACACCTATTCAGTGAGAATGACTCTGACATGGGCCTCATTTTATTTTGTTTATTTTGTTTTGTTCTGCCTTTTTCTTTTGTCATTTTTGATAAACCCCATCTGCAGCCAGATAAGGAAAAACTATTAAAATAACATGCAATCACTCTGACTTGTAAGGTCTTTGTGCACTTGAGGACCTGATCACCTGCCACCAGTTTTGGAGTGACCACCAGCAGGAGGATGTTTCCATTTGACGACAGGAAATGAGTTAACTGCCCATCCCTGAATGAGTAACCCCTACTACTTGACCTTATATATGTTATATTTTCCCATTGGTGACAGTAGCAAATGATAACAATTATACTTTGGGGTTGATTTACTAAAACTAGAGAGTGCAAAATATGATGCTAACTTCAGCTTGTTCAATTAAGGGTAAGTTCACCTTTTGGGAAAAAAATAATAAATGCTGATTTTTTTGCTGGAAAAAAATGCATTTTTCCCTAAAGAAAGCTGGAAGGAATTGCACCTGTGATCATAGAATCAGGGGTGCAATGCCAGAGTCCTGCAGACAAGCTCTGCAGGCTGCAGCTCCTGGAATAGGTTACATGTTCCATCCGCATGTTCCAAAAGGTGAACTTATCTTTTAACCAATTGCTGACCACTCCATAGCAGCTTTACTTCTACAGGGTGGCCGCACTGCGCAGAATCACGTATATCCACTTCAATACTATGCACTTAGAACCTTTTACTACCAGAACAATTTTCAGTTTTCAGTGCTATTGCGCTTTGAATGACAATTGCGCGGTCGTGCAACGCTGTACCCAAACTGATTTTTTATCATTTTGTTCCCACAAATAGAGCTTTCTTTTGGTGGTATTTGATCACCCCTGCGTTTTTTATTTTTTGCGCTATAAATAAAAAAAGACCGAAAATTAAAAAAAAAAAAATTCTCTATTTTTGTCACAAAACTTTGTAAATAAGTAAATTTTCTCCATCACTGGTAGGCACTGATGAGGCTACACTGATGGGCACTGATGTGGCAGTACTGATTGGCACTGATGAGGTGGCACTGATGAGGTGGCACTGATGATGAGGCACTTATATGCAGCAATGATGAGCACTGTTAGGCGGCACTGATAAGCAGCACTGACGGGTACTGAGAGGTGGCACTGATATGCAGCACTGATGGACACTGCTAAGCGGCACTGATGGGCACTCATAGACAGCACTGATTGGCACTCATAGGCGGCACTGGGCACTGATAGGTGGCACTGATGGGCACTGATAGGTGGGCACTGGTAGGTGGCAATGGTGGGCACTGATATGTGGCACTGGTATGCATTGATAGGGGCACTAGTAAGCACTGATAGGGGCACTGGTGGGCATATATACTGATAGGGGCTCATTCACTGGTGGTCTAGGGTGGCATCTGAAGGTGGCACTGAGTGCCATCCACACTGGGCACTATGTCTCTTACCTGGTGGTCTAGGGGGGTCTCCCTGGTGGTCCAGATCGGCTCCCTGGTGGTCCCTGGTCAGCTCCCTGGTGGTCCTGGGTGGGCACATCCCTGGTGGTCCTCGGGCAGGCTCCCTGGTGGTCTAGGGTGGCGATCCGAGGGAGGGCTGTGCTGATAAATCATCAGCACAAACCCTCCCTGCCAGGAGAGCAGCCAGTCGGCTCTCCACTTCTCAGGTCTGCAGACCTGAGTACAGGAAAGCCGATAAACGGCTTTCCTGTGTTACACTGTGACCAGCCGTGATTGGTCACGGCTGATCACATGGTAAAGTGCTTCGGATGGAAGCACTTTACCGAGATCAGTATTGCGGGGGGTCAGACTGACCTCCCACACCACCGATCGGGCACAAGTGTGCGCAGGTGGCGGCTCGCTCCTGCTGTGATTTTACACCGCGGGAGCTAATCAGTGGGTCCCGCAGACCCGATGTCCCCGACACCCACTGATCGTTCGGTACACTGACAGAATGGAAGTCTGCCTATGTGAGCAAGGCAAATTGCCATTCTGTCAGTACAGAAGGCATGGGTCCTGTGTTTCTGTAAAGCAGAAACACTGATCCATGCCTTCCACTAGTAAAAGCACCTCCCCCACTACACTGAAATGTCAGCTAGGCACACAGTTTACCCTTAGGTCCCCCCTGATGTTAACCCTTTCCCTGCCAGTGCCATTAGTACAGTGACAGTACATATTTTTAGCACTGATCACTGTAATAATGTCACTGGTCCCCAAAAAAGTGTCAAAAGTGTTAGTAAGGTGTCCAGTTTGTCCACAACAGTATTGCAGTCCCACTATAAGTTGCTGATCGCCAACATTAATAGTGAAAAAATGTTTTTTATAAAAAAGATAAATAAAAATATCCCATAGTTTGTAGACAATACAACTTTTACGCAAACCAATATATACGTGTATTGGGATTTTTTTTACCAAAAATATGCAGCAGAATACATATTGGCCTAAATTGATGAAGGCATTTGATTTTTTACATTTTTTTATTGGATGTGTTTTATAGCAGAAAGTAAAAAGAAATAAATATATTTTTTCAAAATTGTCGGTTGTTCTTTGTTTATAGTACAAAAAAGAAAAAATGCAGAGGTGATCAAATAGCACCAAAAGAAAGCTCTATTTGTGGGGAAAAAAAACATTGATTTTATTTGGGTACAGTGTCGCCCAACTGAGCAATTGTCAGTTAAAGTGACAGAGTGCCATATCGCAAAAAATGGCCTGGTCAGGAAGGGGGGGGGGTAAATCTTCCGAAGGTCAAGTGGTTAAGCTTTGACAAAAAACCTAGAAGTTGATTGGTTTCTATACAGAGCTGCACCAGATTTTGCACTCTCCAGTTTTAGTAAATCAACCTCTTTGTTTAATTTTCTTTGCTCCACAGAAGAATAAAACAATTCACCTGACTTGCAAGCTTGTTGGAAAATCTTCCTGGTTGCTCCCCAACTGTTTAAAGAGTACCTCCAGGAGCATGGATATAAGCAACGAATCAGAATTATTGCTTAAATATAGGAAATGTTTGTAATAATCATGGCTTCTATGGCCATTCTAATTCTCTGCAAAGTAGATAATTAAAGCGGTTGTATATTTTATTATTTCTTTCTGCAAGGTAAAATCATAATGTGCTAGTATGCATCACATACTAGCACATTATGTGATACGTACCTTAAAACGAAGCTGTTCCAGTGCTGCGATGTCATCAATTAAGCCGCTTCCATTTTCACCCGTCTTGCTTCCGGGTTCGTGGGCTCCGGCTCTGTGATTGGCCGGAGCTGCGATGACTTCACTCCCACGCATGTGTTCAGGAGCCACCATTCACGGCACAGGGCTCTGAAGCAATGGCACTGGTGGCCGTTCCTTCAGAGCCCACGTGCCAGCGATGTCACTGGCTTCATGTAATGTAAATATTTCCTAGACAGTACACATTTAAGATATATTTACACTACCTATAGGTAACCCTTATTATAGGCTTACCTATAGGTAAATGTCAGCAGAGGAAGTTTACTTCCTCTTTAAGAGCATAATGGATACATTGTTATTACTCTTGCGATGCCTTGCTTTAGGAGACCTGCTTCATAATGCAAGACTGGGAAACATTAGAGATTTGGATGGTGGAGTTGAGTTTCCATGACACATTGTCAAAATAAGCAAACTTTCTAAAGGCAGCACAGTAGTTCTGTTCTTGTTTTTTAACTCTTGATTTGTAATAAAAGATGTAGGTGTAGGACTATAGTAACAGCTGTAGCATTGTCTCCACTATATAAAAAATAACTTCCAAGTATATAGATGAAACATAAATTATGGTTCACATTGTGTAACAAAGGCTGGACTCATATATCTTGAAACATTGACTTTCATACAGCATGCAAGACACCACTTTACTTTCTTGCAAAGAAGCCAACATTATTGCAGAAAGATTTTCTTCTTTTCTTTCTCTGATTCTACTCATTATATTTGATGGTAACTAGAGTTGAGCGAACCCGGACTGTAAAGTTTGGGTTCGTACCGGACTTTGGGGTGTCCGTGTCCCGAACCCGGACATTTGACAAAAAGTCCTGGTTCAGGTTCGGTATTTGGGTATTTTTCGCGCCTTTTCAATAGCTGCAGGGCAGGCAATCAACAAGCGTTTCACTCGTTTGCCCTTAGAAGCCATCACAGCCTTGCCTACTAATGGCATGGCTGTGATTGGCCAGTGCATCATGTGACCCAGACTATTTTTGGCGCCTGTTGAATAGCTGCAGGGCAGCCAATCAACAAGCGTTTCACTTGTTTGCCCTTAGAAGCCATCACAGCCAAGCCTACTAATGGCATGCCTGTGATTGGCCAGTACATCATGTGACCCAGACTATTTTTGGCATCTGTTGAATAGCTGAAGGGCAGCCAATCAAGTGTTTCACTTGTTTGCCCTTAGAAGCCATCACAGCCATGCCTACTAATGGCATCAGTACCTCCTATCAGTACCTCCTGTAAGTTCAGTCTACTATCATTGCCTCCTATCAGTGCGTCCTATCAGTACCCCCTATCAGTGCCTACCATCAGTGCCTCCTCTCAGTGCAGTCTCCTTTCAGTACCTCCTATCAGTACCTCCTATCAGTGCAGTCTACTATCAGTGCCTCATATCATTGCCTCCTATCAGTGCAGTCTCCTATGAGTACCTACTATCAGTGCCCCCCATCAGAACCTCCTATCAGTACCTCCTATCAGTGCAGTCTACTATCATTGCCTCCTATCAGTGCCTCCTATCTATATCCCCTATCAGTACCTCCTATCAGTATGCCCTATCAGTGCCTCCTATCAGTGCAGTCGCCTATCAGTTCCTCTTATCAGAACCTCCTATCAGTGCCTCCTATCAGTGCAGTCTCCTATCTGTGCAGTCTCCAATCAGTGCCTTCTATTACTACCTCCTATCAGTATCTCCTATCAGTATGTCCTATCAGTGCCTCCTATCAGTGCAGTTTCCTATCAATACCTCCTATCAGTGAAGTCTACTATCATTGCCTCCTATCAGTGCCTCCTATCAGTGCCTCCTATCAGTGCAGTCTCTTATCAGTGCCTCCTATCAGTGCACTCTCCTATCAGTACCTCTATCAATGCTTTCCTATCAGTACCTCCTATCAGTACCTTCTATCAGCGCCTCCTATCAGTATCTCCTATCAGTACCTCCTATCAGTATATCCTATCAGTACCTCATATCGGTGCCTCCCATCAGTGCCTCCTATTAGTGCCTCCTATGACTGCAGTCTACTATCATTGCCTCCTATCAGGACCTCCTATCAGTGCAGCCTTCTATCAGTACCTCCTATCAGTGTCTCCTATCAGTACCTCCTATCAGTACCTCCTATGAGTGCAGTCTACTATCATTGCCTGCTATCAGTGCCTCCTATCAGTACCCCCAATCAGTGCCTCCTATCAGTGCCTCCTCTCAGTGCAGTCTCCTATCAGTACCTCCTATCAGTGCCTCCTATCAGTACCTCCTATCAGTGCAGTCTACTATCATTGCCTCCTATCAGTGCCTAATATCAGTGCCTAATATCAGTGCAGTCTCCTATCAGTACCTACTATCAGTGCCTCACATCAGAACCTCCTATCAGTACCTCCTATCAGTGCAGTCTACTATCATTGCCTCCTATCAGTGCCTCGTATCAGTGCCTCCTATCAGTGCAGTCTTCTATCAGTACCTACTATCAGTGCCTCCCATCAGAACCTCCTATCAGTATGTCCTATCAGCAGGGCCATCTTAATAGCATCATGGGCCCCTGGGCAAAGTAATGCACTAGGGCCCCCACAAGCCTGCACTACCGCTCACCAAACGCAACCCATTTAAATAAAAGGGTCACGTCCGAACACCCCCGGGATCACGTAATGAAACGGGTCCCCGGGTACTACGATAATTCTACCGGGACGACTATCCTGTATGACTATCCTCCAAGACTACCCTCCGTGACTATCATCCATGACTATCTTCTGACGTGACTATCCTCCGTGACTATGCTCCGTGACTATCCTCCGTTACTATCATCTGACGTGACTATCCTCCATGACTATCCTCCAAGACTACACTCCGTGACTATCATCCATGACTATCCTCTGACGTGACTATAATCCGTGACTATAATCCGTGACTATCCTCCGTTACT
>BLSH010127096.1:194003-205289 GCA_018402905.1 Glandirana rugosa | reverse complement strand
TGGTGGTCACTGATGGGTGATAGGTGACTGGCCGTGGTCACTGATGGGTGACTGGCGGTGGTCACTGATAGGTGACGGGTGACTGGCTGTGGTCACTGATAGGTGATGGGTGACTGGTGGTGGTCACTGATGGGTGACGGGTCTCTGGTGGTGGTCACTGATGGGTGACGGGTGTCTGGTGGTGGTCACTGATGGCTGATGGGTGACTGGTGGTGGTCACTGATGGGTGACTGGTGGTGATCACTGATGGGTGATGGGTGTCTAGTGGTGGTCATTGATGGGTGACTGGTGGAGGTCACTGATGGGTGACTGGCGGTGGTAACTGATGGGTGCCGCGTGTCTGGCGGTGGTCACTTATGGGTCATGGGTGACTGGCGGTGGTCACTGATGGGTGCCACGTGTCTGGCGGTGGTCACTGATGGGTGATGCGTGTCTGGCGGTGGTCACTAATGGGTGACCGGTGTCTGGTGGTGATCATTAATGCATGACGGGTGACTGGCGGTGGTCACAGATGCGTGACAGGTGACTGGCGGTGGTCACAGATGTGTGACGGGTGACAGGTGACTGGTGGTGGTCACTGATGGGTGACGGGTGACAAGTGACTGGCAGTGGTCACTGAAGGGTGACGGGTGACTGGCGGTGGTCACTGATGGGTGACGGGTGACTGGCAGTGGTCACTGATGGGTGACTGGCGGTGGTCAGTGATGGGTGACGGGTGGTGGTCAGTGATGGGTGACTGGCGGCGGTCAATGATGGGTGAAGGGTGGCTGGCGTGGTTACTGATGGGTGACGGGTGACATGCCACGGTCACTGACGGGTGACGGTTGACAGGTGCTTTTTATGATGACAGTCTGATGACAGGTACAGTTTATGATGACAAGTACACTTTATGATGACAGGTACCCTTTATGGGGGCATATGGGGTGACTGTTGGGGTGACAGGTGCATTGGGGGGGGCAGGGGGGTGTGTCAATGTGCTTTTACTTTACAGATCAGTAACTCACTGGTCCCAGCTCTTCTCTCCTCACACTGAAACACTGTGTGAGGAGAGAAGAGCTGGTAACAGTGAGTTACCGCTCTGTTTACATTGGATGTGATCAGCTGTGAAGTAGATCACAGCCGATCACAAGGTAACAGCCGCCGGCCGGCGGCTGATACCAGTGTCGGTGACAGGCAGTGTTCCTCAGGAACACGCCGCCACCGACGCGCACGCGCAGTGCGCTCCCGAACGCGCGCATGCACCGTGCGAACGGCGGGCGTGCCATTTGTGATCGGCCGTGACTTCGTCACGGCCGATCATGTGGTAAACAGCCATAGCCAATGGCTGTTCACCCCTGTCGGTGAAGCGGTGTGTCCTGGGGACACGCCGACACCGACAGAGCCGGGATGCGTGCGCCCGATCGCGTGCAATCCCGGCTTAAAGGGAGGACGTCATATGACGTCCACCCAGAGTAATAGCAGGTCCGCCCCGCCGTCATTTGACGGTGGGCGGACCTGAGGTGGTTAAATACTGCTTTTACATTGCAGTTAGACAAATTAAAACATTTTTTTTTTCTGCAAAATATTACATTTGCGGCCAGCGGGGCATTTCTTGCGCAAAATTAAAAAGTGCGTCTACATTGCTGGTTTAAAAAAAAGAAAGAAATATTCTAAATACCACATTTGCGGCCAGGAGTGCATTTCTTGCACAAAAATAAAAAGTGCTTCTACATTGCTGGTTTAAAAAAAAAATATTCTAAATACTACATTTGCGGCCAGCGGTGCATTTCTTTCACAAAAATAAAAAGTGCGTCTACATTGCTGGTTTAAAACAAAATAATAATAAATAGTGCTACATAGTACATTTGCACCTTGCTGTGCATTTCTTGCACAAAATTAAAAAGTGCGTCAACATTGCAGGTTAAAAAAAAAAAAAATAGTGCTACATAGTAGAATCTACAATCATCTTCAAACTGTGTGTGAAAAGTATAAATTAGCCGGAAGAAGCCATATCACTGTTCTTAGAACAGTGATATGGCTTCTCCCGGCTAATTTATAGTTTTCACATACAGTTTGAAGATGATTGTAGAACAGTGATATGGCTTCTCCCGGTTAATTTATACTTTTCACACACAGTTTGAAGATGATTGTAGAATCTACAATCATCTTCAAACTGTGTGTGAAAAGTATAAATTAGCCGGGAGAAGCCATATCACTGTTCTTCTCTATAGCTTCTGGCCGCCTGGCCAATAGCAGAGTGCGGCGGAGCCTCGCGCATGCGCAGTAAGGTGCCCGGCGTGAAGCTGTACTGCTTACACGTCCGGGTTCCCTTACCCGTGATGGAGGCGGCTGCACCCGTCCCCCGATCCGAAGATCGGCGGTGGGTGCAGACATCGCTGGACTCCAGGACAGGTAAGTGTCCTATTATTAAAAGTCAGCAGCTACTGTATGTGTAGTTGCTGACTTTTATTTTTTTTGTTTTACCTCAGACCTCCGCTTTGTCCCGAAATTCAGCCGAACCAGCAGAACCCGAACTTCCAGAGGTTCGATCAACTCTAATGGCTGTATGTTTAGTTATTTTGAGGGGACAACAAATTTACATTGTTATACAAGCTGTACACTTACTACTTTACATTGTAGCAAAGTGTAATTTCTTCAGCGTTGTCACATGAAAAGGTATAATAAAATATTTACAAAAATGTGAGGGGTGTACTCACTTTTATGAGATACTGTATATTAGTATATATAGTACTTTCATCTAAAACTGATAATGGAATTCATTTATCAGCGTTTGTTAAATACTTGCATAAGAGCACAGATATCTTATTCAAGGTATATACAGGTCTATTAATACATAATGTATGTGTAGATTCTTTCATCACCGGGGAGAGTAAACCTCCACCTTTAACATAGTTACATGGTTTGTAAGGTTGAATATAGTCACCACTCCATCCAGTTCAATGTGTGTGTGTGTGTGTGTGTGTGTGTGTGTGTGTGTTTTGCTACTATTGTCAAAATCCCTGTACATTGTATTCACAACCACACACATCTAGAAGTTTTTTGAATGTATCTAACACCACCAATGGTGGCGTTCCACACCCTTACCAATCTAACACTAAAGAAGCCTCTACGCAGTTTAAGACTTATTGTCTAATTTTTTTTGTTTGCCCATATGTCTTCTTTAGAGACCATAGGTTAAATAATTTCCTCCCAATTAGAGATGGACCGAGTGGCCCCCTGTTCAGTTCATACCAGAACTCTTGAACATCATGAAAATTCGGAGCAGAATAACAAACCCCATTGAAGTCTATGAGACCCAAACTGGAACAATTAAAAGTGCTCATTTTGAGGGCTTAGATGCAAAGTTATTGGGCATACAAAAGGTATGGGTGTCTGGGTACTGCCCTGGGAAACATGTATTAATAAAAAAAGTCTGTAAAAACATAATTTTTAAATGAGCATTGATGTACTGATGCTTAAAGTGAAATAATAAAAATGAAAAATTCCTTTAAATATAGTGTCTGGAGGGGTCCCCTTAGTTTGCCTGTAAAGTTGCATATCTGTACCATGTAGAAAACCTGCTGCAGCAAAAATGACATTTGTAAAGGCCAAAAAATGGCATTTTCCCTGCAAGCTTTCCTTATTTTATAAACAATGGCTTAAGGAGCCATTCTGTATGATGAGGCTACAATTTAGTGCACTCGGAACAAGGTTAGAGATCTTTTTGGATAAATTCTGGTGTCTGTTTGGATAGAAGTAACAGGTATGGAAAAATTGGGCTTTGGGTGTTGGTAGTTACTTCACACTGTAACCCTATAGAGGTACTCTTAATGAAAGCAAGAATTGGCTTTGCTGTCAAAAATTTAGTGGGTGGGGGGAGAGGAGATTGTAGTGCCACTGTGGTGCAGTGTGTTTCATCCTTTGCACTGAAGCTGGTGTGGGCTCTCTCTGTCCTCTCTCCAAAGAAAAGATTGTTCTAATTTATTTTGTATAAGCACCGCATGTGGACTTCAGCAAAACTGCACTAATGCACTTCAAAATACTGCCATAAAAGTGCACTAAGGCACTTCAAAACACTTCCATAAAAGTGCACTAAGGCACTTCAATATACTGCCATAAAAATGCACTTAAGCAAATCAATATACTGTAGTAAAGGTGCACTAACGCACATCAATATACTGCAGTAAAGGTGCACTAACGCACGTCAGTATATTGCAGTAAACGTGCACTAACACACCTCAATATACTGCAGCAAGTGTGCACTAACACATACCAATATACTGCCATAAAAGTGCACTAAGGCAATCAATATACTGCAGTAAAGGTGCACTAACACACGTCAATATACTGTGCTGTAGTCAATACATGCCAATATATGTACTGCAGTAAAGGTGCACTAACACACATCAATATATTGCAGTAAACATGCACTAATGCATCTTAACCCCTCCAGGTCCGCGCTATTGCCGAAATACGGCTCCAGCGCGGACCTGAAATGCCGGGAGGACGTCCATGGACGTCCTCCCACTGCGCATGCTCCCGCGCGCCCCCTGGATGTCCGCCCGAGACCCGCGATCACTTTCAGGAGCCTCAGAACGGGGAACCGCCGTTGTAAACACGGCGGTTCCCCGTTCTTTGACAGGGGACATAGCAGATCTACTGATCCCTGTCACTGGGATCAGTTAGATCTGTTATGTCCCGACCAGCCATGCCCCCCCACAGTTAGAACACAGCCAGGGAACATATTTAACCCCTACACTGCCCCCTGCAGGTTAACCCCTTCACTGCCAATGACATTTATACAGTAATCAGTGGACATTTAAATTTCTGATCGCTGTATAAATGTCATTGGTCCCAAAAAAGTGTCAAAATGTTCCGACATGTCCCCCCCAATATCGCAGTACCGCTAAAAATCACAGATCGCCGCCATTACTAGTAAAAAAAAAAAAAATAATAAAAACGCCATAAATCAATTCCCAGTTTGTAGACGCGATAACTTTTGCACAAACCAATCAATATACGCCGATTGCGATTTTTTTTTTTTCCCAAAAATATGTAGAAGAATATATGTCGGCCAAAACCGATGAATCATTTTTTTAATGGATTTGTACTTTAGCAAAAAGTAAAAAATATTGTTCTTTTTTGCAAAATTGTCACTCATTTTTTGTTTATAGCGGCAATCAGAAATGACGCAGAGGGGATCAAATACCACCAAAAGAAAGCTCTATTTGTGGGAAAAAAAGGACGCAAATTTTATTTGGGTACAACGTCGCATGACCGCGCAATTGTCATTCAAAATGCGACAGCGCTGAAAGCCAAAAATTGCTCTGGGCAGGAGGGGGGTTTAAGTGCCCAGTAAGGAAGTGGTTAATATACTGCAGTAAGAATGCACTAATACATATCAATATACCTCAGTAAAAGTATACTTCAGTAAATGTGCAGTATTGCACCGTAAGGTACTGCAGTAAGCATGCACTAACACATCTCAATATATTGCAGTACACGTGTACTAACGCACGTCAATATACTGCAGCACACATGCACTAATGCAGCTCAATATACTGCAGTAAACATACACTAACACACAACAATACACTGCAGTAAAGCGCACTAACGCACGTCAATATGCTGCAGTAAACCTGCCCTGAAACACTAAACTGACACTAAAGTAAAAATGAATGGTCTCACTACACTCACACTGCACTATCACTATATTCACACTAAATTGACACTCTACACTCACAATAGAATCACAAAGCTAGTAGCAATGAACTGAGTCCTGTTCTATCTATCTCCACTTGAATATCACACTGCAAATAGCTGCTATGGGAAAAAACCTTTAATGGGGGGGGGGGGGGGTGGGTCTATGAGCATTGAGCCATGATTGGGAACAGTCATCATTACTTTCTCCAATCATGGCTCTGACAGTGTCCTGTGCCCTGTTCTGTGCCTTGTGTGGAGCACAGTGCATTGTGGTGCACTCGGCGGGCTGAGTGAACATTCGAACGCCCCAAAACTTTGGGTGTTCGTCGTACGGACAGACAGCCAATGTTCGGCTTGAGTTCATGCTCATTCCGAACCGTTCAACCAACACTATTCCCAATGCTTGAGTCCACATTTAAAGATTTGTATATTGCAATCATATCTCTTCTTAAGTGACTTCTCCAGGGAGAATAAGTTTAATGTTAGTAGTTTTTGCCCATAAATGAGATCCTGGAGCCCCCTAAATAGCTGCGTTGCCCTTCTCAGGACTCTTTCCAATTCCAGCACATTCTTCCTAAGGATCAATGACCAGCATTGGACTGCATTTTCAAGATGTGGCCAAACCAGAGTTTTGTTGTGGTAGAATTAAAGTGTTATCTCTTGAGTAAATACCCTTTTTAATCACTTCAGCCCCGGCAGGATTTCACACTTTAGGACCAGAGCACTTTTTGCGATTCGGCACTGCGTCGCTTTAACTGACAATTGCGCTGTTGTGCGACGTTGTACCCAAACAAAATTTGCGTCCTTTTTTTCCCACAAATAGAGCTTTCTTTTGGTGGTATTTGATCATCGCTGTGTCATTTCTGATCGCCGCTATAAACAAAAGAAGAGCGACAATTTTGCAAAAAAACACAAATTTCTTACTTTTTGCTAAAATACAAATCCAAAAAAAATACAAAAAAACATTTTTTTCATCGGTTTTGGCCGATTTATATTCTTCCTCATATTTGTGATAAAAAAAATTGCAATCAGCGTTTATTGATTGGTTTGCGCAAAAGTTGCCGCGTTTACGGATGATGAGAATTAATTTCTGGGGTTTTTATTTTTTAATTTTTTTTCTACTAGTAATGGCGGCGATCTGCAATTTTTAGCGGTGCTGCGATATTTCAGCAGACATGTCGGACCATTTTGACACTTTTTTGGGACCATTGGCATTTATACAGCGATCAGTGCTATAAAAATGCAGGGATTACTGTGTAAATGCCATTGACAGTGAAGGGGTTAACCTGCAGGGGGCGCTCTAAGGGTTAACTGTGTTCCCTGGGCGTGTTCTAACTGTGTGTGGGCTGTCCTAGCAGGGGAAGGGAAGTGATCACAGCTTCCATGTAGAGGAAGGCTGTGATCACAGCCCTTCCCCCTCTCACAGAACGGAGGTCCGTGTTTACTTACACGGACCTCTGTGCTTTCAGTGCGGGGGGGTATCAAGTTCACCGCACTTGCTCCCTGGCCCCCCCGAACACAGTGAGCATGTGGGCGTGCCTCCGGCGGCACGCGCACACTCACAGTGCGCGATCTCGCAGCCGCCGTCGTATGATGGCGGTTTGCGATATCAAGCCACTTTGTCGCCGTCAACCTGCGGTTGACGGTCGGCAAGTGGTTAATGCATTCTAGTAGTCTGTTGACCTTGCTTGCTGCAGCTTGGCATTACATGTCTGTGACTTACAAGAGCCCCAGATCTATGTCTATCCTCAATTTCTTCCCAGAGGTTCTCCCCCTGCTGTGTAAATTGCATTCATATTTGCAACAGAACTCGCCCAAGAAATAACCCTAGGGCACCCCACTCACAACTCTAGAGCAGTGGTTCTCAACCTCAGTCCTCAAGTACCCCCAACAGGCCATGTTTTCAGGTTTTCCTTTATCTTGCACAGGTGCTTTAAATCAGAGTCAATGGCTTGGTATTTTGGACAGCTGTTTTATATAAGAGAAATTCCCAAAACATGGCTTGTTGGGGGTACTTGAGGACTGAGGTTGAGAACCATTGCTCTAGACCAGGGGTAGGGAACCTGCGGCTCTCCAGCTGTTGTAGAACTACATTTCCCATCATGCTTCTGGGAGTAATTGTATCCAGCAGCCTTGCAATGCCTCATGGGAAATGTAGTTCTACAACAGCTGGAGAGCCGCAGGTTGCCTACCCCTGCTCTAGACCATTCAGAAAATATGCCGTTATTAACCACCCTCTGGACCCGCTCCTGTAATCAGTTTTCTATCCAGATACAAACTAACTCATCAATGCCAAAAGATCATCATTTGTAAAAAAAAAAAAAAAAAAAGCATTTGGGGAGTACTGTACCAAATGCAGCTTAGCTTTTGATGATCATACAGTGTATATGCTGGTTTTTAGCAAGGAAACTCAGCGGTGTCTCCTCTGCGATCACCCACATTGATCCAACCTTGTTTCCACCAGCAGAGGCAAAGGCAACACTCTGCTCATGAGTAATCATATTCTTAGAACTTGTATTAGCAAAAATGCAATAAAACATCCCCTTTTAAATCAAATCATCCAACAAATAATAGAAGTTAAAAAAATATAAAATAAATTAGCCATTTGTTAAAAAAGAAAAAAACTTTTACCCTTCTAGTGCTAGATTCCAAAACTGACATTAGCCGGACATTGATTTAAAACACACACAAGTTTTGTGTGAACAAAACCTGCATCTGGTGTCTTCCTCACAAAAGGATTATTTAAAAAGTGCTTCTTTAACCACTTCAAGTCCAGACTGTTTCTCCCCCTTGCAGTCTAGGCAATGTTGACACACTTTGAATGTCAATAACTCAGAGATGCAACTTTTTTGAGTCAAAGCTTTATTTTGATGATATTTAATTATCACTGCTTTTTCTTAGTTTTTGCTATAAAATTTTGCACATAAATAACCTTTCTTCAAAAAATGTAGACAACAAAGGTATTCTGTTACATATCTTTGATGAAAAGAAAAGAAATAGGTATAAATTATTTAGTCTGTGTGAAAGTTATATAGTCTACAAATTATGGTATATATATATATTGCCTTGAAAAAGCATTCATACCCCATTCATATGTAAATGTATTTTATTGGGATTTTACAGTATCTCACAAAAGTGAGTACACCCCTCACATTTTTGTAAATATTGTATTCTATCTTTTCATGTGACAACACTAAAGAAATTACACTTTTCTACAATGTAAAGTAGTGAGTGTACAGCTTGTATAACAGTGTAAATTTGCTGTCCTCTCAAAATAACTCAACACACAGCCATTAATGTCTAAACTGCTGGCAACAAAAGTGAGTACATCCCTAAGTGAAAATGTCCAAATTGGGCCCAATTAGCCATTTTCCCTCCCCATGTGTCATGTGACTCATAAGTGTTACAAGGTCTCAGGTGTGAATGAGGAGCAGGTGTGTTAAATTTGGTGTTATCGTGCCCTTTATTAAAAGGGGTGATCGAATGGTCTCATCTTCTTTGGGTAGGTCTTTTGACATTGCATCCTTCATGAACTGCAATACAAAAGTTTGTTATTACGTGCACATCATGTAATTTGCACTATGTGGGGTGCCCCACCCGAAGATTGAAGGACCGCCTCTATGACCACCTCAGGGATATCGCCAAAAATCGTGGAACGAATATAGCTCGTCATTGGAATCTGCATCATGACAAGGATATCTCTAGTTTAGTCATTCAAGGTGTGGAAAAGGTTAATACCCCAAAAAGAGGAAGAGACATCTTTGGCATTCTTTGCCGGAAGGAGGTATATTGGATCTATCATTTGGGCAGTAGAATGCCTGCTGGTATGAATTTTGAGTGGGATGTTTCCCACTTTTATGATTGATCCACTATGCCTCCTCCGTCTTCTGTGTCCTCTTGTGCTCACGACCCTCCCCCCCTTTTAATTTTTCGAGTACCAATGCCAACCGTCCGACTGCGGATATGTTTATGTTCCAGTGCCACCTCGTAGTGTCTCATATCCCTTTGCCTGATTGATGTTATAGTAACAAATGAAGACATTAGATTGCTTATCTTTCATCATATTGTAGATTCATCATATTGTAGATTTATCTGCACTTTTTTCACTGCGAGGTGGCATTTTTTGGAATATTTTTGGAATATCTTTGTTATTAGATAAGTGTACATATATACACATTTTTTAAAGGGAAAACATTTTTTGGAAGATAGGGTTTAGGATGATGATGATGATTTTTGTCTATATTTTGGTAATTGTGACAATGTATCTCTAACTCTGTTTTTCTTATTCCCCTTCTGTTCCTTTGATTTAAACTTGATGTGTTTTAATAATTGATTTACACACATAGCCTCTACGTGTTATCATGGTGTTTAGTGTAATTGATGAAACAGAGACCTTTGTTTGTCTTCTATGTCCTGACATATTGTAGTGTATACTGCTATATATATCTATGCTTATTGCTACATAGCATAAGATCATGTCTTGTATCATCTATGAAATTACATATTGCACTTTGATGTTTTGTTACACCTGCCGCCTGAATATTCCAAGTCTTTCTCCACCCACTTTGCTATCGAATTATGCTCTGATTGTGTCCAGCTGGACTGCTTCATTATGTGGATGGTTTGTGACCCTATTTAGGCGGCAGAGCGATGTTCCATTATTAGCTATGAGTAAGCGTCAATATGGGACGTGAAACGCGTTAGCTGCTATGCCCTGTCCCTTTCCATTTGTGCCATGATTGTACTCATGTACGTATGAATTTTTCTGCACAATAAAGTGGTGTTCATTTGGAGTGCGGCCATCTGGAATTTCTTCGTTCATGTTCTTGACACTGCGGAAGAGCCTGCACCCTTACCGTGTGGACTGTTGGATGGTGGATGACCTGGCTTGGAGCGGGTGTTTGTTTCCCTTGTGTTTATTTTAACTTTGATTTTTTACATATGTGATCACTGTGATTGTACACAGTAATTACCTGATACATGACCAATTGGATTCATTGGAGGAGGTAAGGCTTCCATCCTGTCATATTTGTACATTGGCTGCATGGGAAATGGTTAAATTATTCATGCTTATAAACATATTTAAATTAATATACATTTTAAATGTATCAAGTGTTCTTCTAGGGGAAAATGTAAGCCCTTTATCCAAGACCTTTAACTCCTTATTAGAGTTGAGCAAACCTGGACTGTAAAGTTCGGGTCCGTACCGAACTTTGGGGTGTCCGGGACCCGGACCCGGACTTTTCAAAAAAAGTCCGGGTTCGGGTCCGGGGTTATAATTAAATTTATACAAATATTCGTACTTATTAAATTGGTAAAGGGTACGTCGGTTACATGTTTATACTGTCCTACCTTCGGAATGGAGGAGGTTACTTAGGTTAACCAGTACATAGTCCATTAATGACACATGTTAGTGTCACTAGTGTATACATTTTTTAGTTTCAATTTTATTTGTGTTCCCTTTGTTTGTGGGCGAGGTTCGGTCCAGTAGGTGGTAGGTTGTCAGGTGTGCCATTCCCACGTCCGAGAAGGCGTCACAGTTCTTGTACTTGCTTCTTTAAGGTCTACCGGCGTGAGGTTTACTTGTGGTGAAATAACACGTCT
>BLSH010127096.1:116786-126786 GCA_018402905.1 Glandirana rugosa | reverse complement strand
AAGCGACTTGGAGCGACACACGTCGCCTCCCAAGTCACTGTAGTGTGAACCGGCTCTTATTGTCAAAGCTTGATTGAACAAACTGAGGTTAGAAGCTGATTGGCTAGCATGTACAGCTGCACCAGTTATTGCACTCTTCAGCTTTAGTAAATCAACCCAAATGTCCGGTGCATAATCAGTCCAGGCAGCGAAAGTTTCACACACGTGATATTGCAATACTCGGGAGGAGTAGTAGAATGTTCCCCAATTCTCCAAAATATACAACAGTCATCCACATATTTAAAAAGCCTTCCTTGGACCCCACAATCATAAGAACCTACGCCCCATCTCCTTGCTACCCTTTTCCTCCAAACTCCTTGAACGACTGGTCTGCAGTGACCACCTCATTATGAATAACCTTCTTGATCCCCTTCAGTATTTCGACCTCAACATTCCACAGAAACTGCTCTGCTAAAATTCGCAAACAATTTACTAAAACCAATGGACAGAATTCTATACTCCTAATTCTGGACCTTTCAGCTGCCTTTGATTCTGTTGACCACCCCCTCTCCTCAAAAAACTTCTGCTCTTGGAACCTCCTATTCTTAATCTACACTTTCTTCCTGGGTCAGTTCTTCCATGGCTGTCAATATAATTTCTACACTGACAACACCCAAATCTATCTTTCTACCCCTCTGCTCACAACATCAGTCTCTTCATGCATCACTAATTTACTGATTGACATATCAGTCTGGATGTCACACCACTTCCTCAAACTCATTCGATCCAAAACCGAGCTCATAATATTTCCTCCCCCTTGTGCCCCTTCTCCTGACTTCTCCTTCCAGATCAATGGCAAAACTGACAACCTGTCCCCCCTTGCCAGGGTGCTAGGTGTAATCTTGGACTCTGAACCTTCCTTTTGGCTCCACATACAGTCACTGTCCAAAGCTTGCCATGTCAACCTCCGCAACATCTCCAAAATACACCCCTTCTTAACCGATGACACCACAAAACTTCTTAATTCACTTTCTGGTCATCTCTCACCTCAACTACTCCAACTCCCTCCTTATTGGATGACCTTTACATAGGCTATCCCCTTTCAATGCATTATGAATGCTGCTGTCAGACTCATCCACCTTACTGGCCGTTCAGCGTCTGCTACCCCTCTTATCCAATCTCTCCATTAGCTGCCACTCACTAAAGGAATTAAATTCAAAATACTAACAATAGCTTACAAAACCAACCACATCTCAGCACCCAACTACATTACTAACCTAGTCTCAAAATACCAACCAAATATTTCTCTTAGTTTCTCCCAAGACCTCCTGCTCTCTAGCTCCCTTGTCACGCCCTCCCATCATTGCCTCTAGGACTTGTCCCGAGCCTCTTCCCCCCTATAGAACCCCCCTACCCCAATCTGTCTGGCTATCTCCTACTCTGTCCACTTTTAAGCGATCCCTGAAAACATTTCTCTTCAGAGAAGCCTATCCCACCTCCACCTAACAACCATACTTTCACTTGCTCCACCAGCTCAACCCCACATTTATTAACTTTTATATCAATTGACCTTCCCTTTTATATTGTAAGCTCCATAGGCATGTGCAGGGCGTGTGTCAGGTGTGCCTGGGCACACCCTAATTACTATGTGCAGTGCCGATTTCCCCTACTGCCCAGGCTTCCCCCTTGTTAGCTCCTTGCCCTTCAGTGCTGCTGGCTTCCCTCATGTCCTCTTCTCTCCACCGGGTGCTGCGGAGAATGTTTTAGGATATGTAATTTACCAGCCCCTTCCTTTTCTAAATGAACACTATGCTTCAGTTATGAATGGACACAGTGAGCGAGTGTTGTGCTTCAGTTTGTGAATGAACAGGAAATCACTCAGGATGTAGAGAAGGGAATGTGTGTTTTAGCTTTGGGGTGCACCCCCTAATGTAGTAGGCTGGGTAAACCTATGGTAAGGTCTAATAATCCTGTATTGAATTTTATTGTAACTGTCTGCCCTCAAGTTGTAAAGCTCTGCACAAACTGTTGGTGCTATATAAATCCTGTATAAAAATAATAATGTATTTTGGGGAGTAATTCTTAGTATTACCATGCTGCATGTGAGAAATATCTTAATAACCACTTCCTGCCCAGCCTATTGTCAATTGATGGCTGGGCAGGACGTTCGTCATTCCGGATGGACGTCATATGGCATCCTCCCAGAACGTGCCATACTGTGGCGTGATCTGTCACCAGCCATGTCCATCAGACACAGCTGATAACTGATCAGTGTACCTGCTCAGTGTATCAGTGTACCATGTGATTGCTTTAACCAATCACAGCAGATCGCATAACAATTGTAAACAATAGATGGCTTCCTTTCATGCCATTCATTGTGTACAATCATGTTGCTAGCTGTGAGTGATCACAGTGATCACATGGTACAGACAGGGCCAATCACAACCCATTTATATCATGTAATTAGCTGTTTCCTTTTCAAAATTTGCAGTCTTGTTTTGTTTATTTAGCAAAAAATAAAAGAGCCCAGTGGTAATTAAATGCCACCAAAAGAATTTGTGTGAGAAAATGCTAAAAATTTCATATGGTTACAGTGATACATGACCACGCAATTGTCAGTCACCAAATATGGTCATGGCCATATTTGGTAAATTACTTCACCCAGGATTCCTGGCCAGTTTGTTGATATTCCTTTGCTTGGCAGAGTAGCTGTTACATCAATCCAATGGCAAAAAAGGGTATCCAAGGGGTGCTGGGACTTTGAGATGGTTTGTCTGCTCATGACAGACAAGGCTACCCTCCAGTGGGTACTGCAGCAGGTTACCTTGAGTGGACTCAAAGTAAGGCTTCTCTGTTTGAATATGTGCAGAGAAGCTGATTGCTGAATAGGATTCCTGGCCAGCAGTATCTGCAGCAGCACTCAAAACAGCTGACTGCTTCATATTTCCTGACTCTATGACTACTCTGTGTCCCTCCTTTTAAAGTTACCAAATTAGTTTAACCAAGGATCATATTCTTGGCCCTTGTAAAGTGTATGTAAAAAGAGGTGCTGCACAAATATACAGTTGTGCTCATAAGTTTACATACCCTGGCAGAATTTATGATTTCTTGGCCATTTTTCAGAGAATATGAGTGATATCACAAAAAACTGAAAATTTATTGTCAAATGCTTACCGTAATTTTCCTTTCCTGATGGGCTCCATGGCAGCATATGTGTGGGTTTAGGCCCCGCCTCTACTACCCTATAGGACTCCTCTCCCATAAATCTTTGCTCTGAGCAGTGTGCCGTGTTCCGTAACTAGCCTACTCATAGACATCTGGGAGGGACTCCTGCTGCCATGGAGTCCATCAGGAAAGGAAATTTACGGTAAGTATTTGACAATAAATTTTCCATTTTCCTGACAGACTCCATGGCAGCATATGTGTAGGAAATAACTCGCCAGACACACCCGGGTGGGCAAACAAATGCTGAACAAAGATTTAATTAACACCGTCCATTTGACAGTACATTCAAACCAAAATTTATGGAAGATAATGCTGCAGGCTCAACGCAGTAATATGACATAAAAGTGTGAATAGACAACCAGGACGCCGCCCTGCAGATCACATCGGGCGTCGTGCGGCCGCCCATGAGGTTGAGACGCTCCTCTTCGAATGCGCCGTCACCGCCTGTGGAGGTACCAATCCTCTCGCTCTGTAGGACCATTGAATTGCTTGAACGATCTACGTGGCAATGGATCTGACGGAAGCCCGAAGACCCTTCTTTTTCCCATTAACCAATACAAAGAGATAGTCCGACTGGCAAAAAGGAGCAGTGGTCTCCAAATACAGTTTCAAGGTGGCTCCCACATCAAGAGGATGTAAGTCTTGGCCTTCAGGTGTTTTGAAGGAAGGGAGGACGATTTCCTGGTTCACATGAAAGACTGAGGATACCTTGGGATTGGCTCCCAGCATCGGGATCAGGACTACCCTGTCCGGGAAGAAGGTCAAAAAGGGCTCTCTCGCCCCCAGGACTTGAATTTCTGAGACCCTCTTAGCAGATGTGATTGCTACCAAGAAGGCTGTCTTTAGTACCAACTCCTTGACTGAGAGCAGGTTTCCTGCCTGAGAGAGAAAGTCCAGAACCAAGGGTAGATCCCATTTAGGAAAACGTGGTCTAAGCCTGATTGCCCCTTTTTTCCACTGCTGAACTAGGGTGTGTTTGGCCCAGGAAACTCCCGTAAAAGCCGAGATCGCTGAAACCTGGACCCGGAGGGAGCTTACAGACAGGGACAGGTCCAGGCCAGCCTGAAGGAAACTCAACACATCTTGAACTGCTGGGGACTCACACAGATTAGCCCTGGATGCCATGTGACCTCTGAACTTAGTCCATATTCGTTCGTAGACCTTATTGGTACTCCTTCTCCTCGCATTCAGAAGCGTGGGAATAGCTTCCACCGGGCATCCTAGAGCCTCCAACCTCCCCCTCTCAAGAACAAGGCCCTCAGATGCAGACGGCTTGGGCATGGGTGTAGGATCGCCCCTTGGGACAACAGATTGGGCCTGAGAGGGAGGGGAACTGGGTCCCGGAAGCTGAGAAGCAGTAGGAGGGGAAACCAAGGCCTGTTGGGCCAATACGGAACTACTGCCACTATTTCCACCCTCTCCCGCTTGAGCCTCCTCAGGAACTGGAGCACGACTGGGACTGGGGGAAAGGCGTAAGCCCTGCAGAAATTCCATTGTTCCGTAACGGCCTGAGGATCCCGAAACCTTGCGTAATACTTCACCAGTTTTTTGTTGTAAGGGGAGGCAAAGAGATCGACTTCCAGAAGGACCCCTAAAGTTGTGATCCAACGGAACACATCCTCGTGGAGGGACCACTGGTCTGGACTCCAGGTAGATATGTTGCAGAGAGATTGGCTAAGTTCTTCTGAGCCCAGGCCATAATTGGCCTTGTCTCCTGCATCAGAAACAGGCTCCGTGTGCCCCCTTGCCTCCTTATATAGGCCACTGCCGTCGTATTGTCCAAGCGAAGGAGGACTGACGACCCTGTCGTCAGATGGTGGAAGGCCAGAAGTGCCTGGAAAGCTGCTCTCAATTCCAGGACGTTCGAGACTACCCCCCGAGAGGGAAAGTCCCACACACCCTGTGCCACTTCTGACAGGCAGTGCACTCCCCAGCCCCTGCTGCTGGCATCTGAAGTTATCGTGACCCACGCCGTGGGGCGGATGGAGTGACAGTTGGCCAGGTTCTTTCTCTGAAGCCTCCAAGGAAGAGAGCATCTCATGGTAGGAGTCATGCGAATGCGCTGATCCTTGTCGCCTGAGTACCATTGCTGCAGGAAGCCACTCTGGAAGGCTCGCATCCTCCATTGAGCCCACTTTACCATGGGGATCGTGGCCACCATGGTCCCAATGATTTTCAGGCATTGGAGGGCACTGAGGTGGGAGGAGGAGAGGGCTAGATGGATCCACTCGTGGTCCAACATAATCTTCTCCTCCGGCAGGGAGATGGTGCCCCTCACTGGGTTGAAGAGAGCCCCTAGAAAGATCAGGGACCGTGATGGCTCCAGCTGACTTTTCTCCACATTCAGGATCCAGCCGTAGGCCTGGAGAGTGGTAATGACTAGCCCTCTGTGCTCCACTAATTGGACCCTGTCCTGAGCCAGTAAGAGGAGGTCGCCCAGATAGTGATGTAGACGGACCCCCTTGGTATTCAGCAGAGCCACCATGGTTAATAGTATCTTCGAGAATACCCGTGGTGAGGTCGTCAACCCGAAGGGAAGGCAAGTAAATTGTAAATGACACCGCCCTATAGCGAACCGTAAGAACTTCTGGAAATCCGCTCGTACCGGCACATGGAAGTACGCATCTTTTAAATCTATGGAGATCAGCCAATCCCCGGGTTGGACTGCATGCTGGATTGTGGAAAGCGTCTCCATCTTGAATCTTTTCTTTACGATGAAGAGGTTTAGGAAGGTCAAATCTATAACCGGCCTCCAGGTGCCATCTTTCTTCTGTACCAAAAAGAGGGGAGAATAATTTCCTAAGCCCCGATCCTCTTCGGGTATGGGAATGACAGCGCCTTTTTCCAATAAAGAGTTTACATAATCCTGTAGGATCTGTCTTTGTCTTTTTTCTCCGTTTGTAGAGAGAGCGGTAGGGATGAATCTACTTCTGGGCAGCCTGCTGAAGGACCAGGCATGGCCTACCGAAACCGTCTAGACAACCCAGAAGTCCTTTATCGAGGCCGCCCAGACTTGCCGAAAGTGGAAAAGACGAGCTCCCACCCGGCCCGTCTGGACGGGCCCAACCTCAAAAGGGTTTTGCCGCTTCCCTCTCTCCCGAAGCCGCGCTCTTCATCGCCTTCTTGCCGGCCGACTGCCTCGACTTCCAGGGCCTAGAGAACCCTCGGCCTGGCTTATAGGCACGTGCCTCCTTGGCACGATCTTGATATTGCTTCCTAGCAAAGCCCCTTCTCTGGCCATCCTGGGGGAGGAATCCCGACTTACCCCCAGTGGCTCGGGTTATGGCGGAATCCAATTTATTGCCAAAGAGCGAAGACCCATCAAACGGGATACGGCACCAAACCTGTTTAGACGCCGGATCCGCCAGCCACGGGCGAAGCCACAGGGCACGCTTGGCGGTTACAGCAAGAAGCATTGTCCGAGCCACCAGGCGAATAATATCAATCGATGCCTCACCCAGGAAGGCGGAAGCCAGTCTCAGCTCCTGGAGTGGTGAACTATTGGCCAGTTCTTCCGAGACATTCGCGACTCATCCACTTTGTCGGTCCACAGCTCCATGGCTTTGGAAATTGTCGCTAAGGCCAGGGCCGGCTTACAGGCCATGCCTGCCGTGAGGTATTCCCGTTTCAGGTGGGCATCAATCCTTCTGTCCAAAGCGTCTCCGAAAGAAACCAAATCTTCCAGGGGAAGGGTGACGTGCCTAGCCAGTCTTAATATGGCTGCATCGATCAGGGGTGCCGACTCCAAGTTCCTCACCTCTTCCTCCCTAAAGGGATACATCTTTTGAATTTTACACAACATGTAGTTCTTCTTCTCCACCTTACCCCATTCCTCAGAGATTACTTCCCCCAACTACACCAAGAAGGGGAAACTGACATGCTCCTTTTTTAGCTGTCTGAAGTATCTCCTCTGCTTGGAGGGGGTCGCCACTGGCTCTTCCCACTTTAAAGCGTCTTTAACTGCTGTAACTAAGGGGGCTACCAGGGTGAAGTCAAACCCACCATAGGGTTCTTTTGACTCTGAGTCACTGTCCGAAAGCACGGAAAGGTGGCTTGGTTGTGAAGAATCCCACGTATCCTGGGCCGGTGTTTGCTTCTCTGGGGAATAAGAAGGCCCTGCGGGTGAATCGTGGGATTGGCCGGTTTCCAACTCCTTCAGAGATTCTCTAACGGCCTTTTTCACCAGAGATTTTAACTGGTCCGACCCCCCTCTTTCACCTACTGCTTTAGAGTAGCAGGGGTCGCATAGAGATTTGCCCAATGGTACATGGCATCTGCACCCCCAACACGCATTCTCCGCTGGATGGTCTGGGCTGCCATGGTGCCTTGCACCGGAGGATGAGCCACGGTGCTTAGATCTAGAAGATGAGTGCCGGTCATGGGACTTAGAGGAAGAACTCTTCCTTTGTGAGCTGCGATGCCGATTGGACCTGGATGAGCTGTAAAACAAAGAGAAACCACAAAGACAAAGAAGACATCAGTGCGGAGACTCCCAGACTCCTCCCCCACTCCCCCTTCCCCAGCAGGACCCCCAAGTACCTGCCGCGAGAGGGCTGACCACAGGCAGGCGGTGACGTGTCTCTGGAACCGGGTATTTCCATGGTGCTTGTGACCTTAAGAGGGACAGAGCATCAGTATTCAAAGTCACATATGCCCCCTCAAAATCCCACAGCCCTACCTCCTATCCAAGGATCAGGGCGTGGGGAAGCTGCCGCCAAAGCCCGCAAGACGTTCCCAGCATCTGCAGGCTTTAGCACTTTTTTAAATAGGGCGCCCTCAGCGCCAGTGCGCACGTGCAGCCACTGCCGCTTGCTGGAACGGGCATGCGTGAACCAAGCCTCACTCGCAGGTAGCCGCGCGCCTGTGCAGAACGGCCCCAAGCCGTACCCGGAAGTGAGCGGCGGCTGGAATGCACGGGGAACCAGCCGCCCAGCCTGTAGACGGATGGGACAGCACTGGGAACAGACACACAGCAACACACACAGGTAACCACAGTACACAGAAACTGGTGCCATGGATAAAAGAAAAAGATAAAAACGATCTCACCACTCCAGCGCCCCGAACTCCAGGCAGCCAAGGATAGTGCCCATACCGGTCTTATTCCTGGGGTGAGAGGGCCACCCGCTAATAGCTGGGCTATTCGGCCAATCTTGCATTCCTTTACCAATGGTAAATCCGCATACTTCTTCATACCACCCCCTCTAACCCCTGCTAATAGCTAGGTTTTATAGGAGACTAGCGACCCTTCTCCTCGGTCGCCTCTTGCCCGCTTGTTCGGGGCAGGAGCTTTGTTCAGGTAGCAGGAACCACAGAAGGTCCCGAGAGGAGGACTAAAAAGGAACACGACACGCTGCTCAGAGCAAAAAGATTTATGGGAGAGGAGTCCTATAGGGTAGTAGAGGCGGGGCCTAAACCCATACGTATGCTGCCATGGAGTCTGTCAGGAAACATTTTTTCACTCATGGTTAGTGTTTGGCTGAAGCCATTTATTATCAATCAACTGTGTTTACTCTTTTTAAATCATAATGACAACAGAAACTACCCAAATGACCCTGATCAAAAGTTTACATACCCTGGTGATTTTGGCCTGATGATATGCACACAAGTTGACACAACAGGGTTTGAATGGCTATTAAAGGTAACTACCCTCACCTGTGATCTGTTTGCTTGTGATTAGTGTGTGTGTATAAAATGTCAATGAGTTTCTGGACTTCTGACAGACCCTTGCATCTTTCATCCAGTGCTCCACTGACATTTCCGCATTCTGAATCATGGGGAAAGGAAAAGAATTGTCAAAAGATCTGCGGGAAAAGGTAGTTGAACTGTAGAAAAACAGGAAAGGGATATAAAAATATATCCAAGGAATTGAGAATGCCAATCAGCAGTGTTCAAAGTCTAATCAATAGGTGGAAAATGAGGGGTACAGTTGAAACCAAACCACTGTCAGGTAGACCAAATAAAATTTCAGCCACAACTGCCAGGAAAATTGTTTGGGATGCAAAGAGAAACCGACACATAACTTCAGGTAAAATACAGGACTCTCTGAAAACATGTGTGGCTGTTTCAAGATGCACAATAAGGAGGCACTTGAAGAAAGATGGGCTTCATGGTTGAGTCGCCAGAAGAAAGGCATTACTACGCAAATGCCACAAAGTATCCTGCGTACAATGCACCAAACAGCACAGAGACAAGCCTAAAACCTTCTGGCACAAAGTTATTTGGAGTGATGAGACCAAAATTGAACTTAATACCATGTATTGCCCCCTTTAACATCAATGGCAGCTTGAAGTCTTTTGTGGTATTTGTGGATGAGGCTCCTTATTGTCTCAGATGGTAACGCTGCCCATTCCTCTCGACAAAAAGCCCAGTTGCAGCTGAAATTTTAAGTTGAAAATGGGGTATGTATTTGGAGATGGCGCTGTCTCTTTAATTACTGAGCTTTTATATTCCTAAGTGTATTATTAAGTTAATATAAAGATTGTGCAAAAGTGTGCAAGAATTCGAAAAACAGCTCTCCTTACCCGTCGCAATGGTAGACTCTGTTATTCCTCGGAGTAGGTGTTTATGGTGTTTTCTGAAGTTCGACGGTAACTACAATTTCCCCCGTTATGTACCATAATTCAAGTTAAAACCAGAGTAGTGAGGTTTATTGAAACACGGTCTTCCAAAATCCGAACAGAGACACGACAAACCACGTAACATGCGTCCTATGAAACACCGTAAACGCATCATTACGGAAAGAAGACCGCTGAGTTGGTACTTCGGGTAGAAAGAAGTTCACGGAGGAATAACGACA
>BLSH010127096.1:87629-102386 GCA_018402905.1 Glandirana rugosa | reverse complement strand
GATCCCTCTCTATATCGTTCTGTGCAGCAGGATGAGGTGTGAAATCTGTCTCTCAAAGCACCAGTACTAGTATCTCTCCCTAGTTCACAATCAGATCGTTCTGTGCAGCAGGATGAGGTATGAAATCTGTCTCTCAAAGCAGCAGTACTAGTATCTCTCCCTAGTCCAGTCAGATCATTCTGTGCAGCAGGATGAGATGTGAAATCTGTCTCTCAAAGCACCAGCACTAGTATCTCTCCCTCCCTCAAAGCAGCAGTACTAGTATCTCTCCCTAGTCCTCAGTAATGCAGGATGAGATGTTCTGAAATCTGTCCCTAACAGAGCAAGCAGCATTCTCTCCCTAAACTATCATGAGAGCATATGACATGCAACACGGTGACTCCAGCCCCACATAGAGGCTGGGTCCCATGGTGCACTGGCCAATCACAGCCATGCCATTAGTAGGCATGGCTGTGATGGCTTCTAGGGGAAACCAGTAAAACACTTGTTGATTGGCTGCCCTTGGCAGCTTCTCAACATGTGGAGTAAAATAGCAGAACCCCGGACCCGAACCCGGACTTTTTTTGAAAAGTCCGGGTTCGGGTCCGGGTCCCGGACACCCAAAAGTTCGGTACGGACCCGAACTTTACAGTCCGGGTTCGCTCAACACTATTTAAGAGTGAATATAGGTGTTGAGCAGCTGGTGGGTGGGGCTGACCACAGGTGCCAAGTTTTTAAAGAAAGAGCTTTGTAGTTTATTTCTGTGAGATCTGCAGGGAGACAGAGAGAGGAAGCATGCAAGTCTGATGGCACCAGTCTGGATCTTACTGACAAATGAGCTGATGTGGAGCCCTATTGATTGAGAGTCTGAGTCCGAGGTCCCCTGCTGGAACTTATAATTCAAAGGCGTTTTTTGACCCTCCGTAATAGGGGGTCATTGACTTCTGGTAAGAGGCTTGGAGTGGTGGTGCCTTTGGTGGTGGGCTATCTGCTGAACATACAGGACCTCTGCTCAAGATTCTATATATGGACTCTTTTGTGTTTTATATATGAATTTTTGCGCTGCAGTTATATATTTTAATTGTACTGAAGGGTTCCACCAAAAACCTATCTGCGAAGTCGCATCACGATATATGTCCTTTCTAGCCCAAAGCGCAGGATTTTTTCTTTATTTAATATAGGTGTCACCCGCTTATTAACCTCTAATATAAGTATGAAATATTAAAGTGCATTGGTGCTCAAATTATGAAATAGTGAAAAACATGTAGAAACATATAAGTACAAATATGATGCATCAATGGTGAACAACGACTTCAATTGTAAAGTGTGTTAGATAGTTAGAGAAACCTATTCAAAGGGTAACTCTACATCCAAAAGAAATCAAAACAATTAAAAAATTAAATTAAATTAATGATTGTTGTGCAAGTCCCCAAGAAGAAAAAAGTGAAAACTAAAAATTTATATTGGAAAAATTGGGACATACAGTCTAGTCCTTGAGGATGTAGCATGTAACCATGACTGGTCAACAAACTCCCATTCAGACAAGGATAGGTTGAAACTATGTAGGGTGATGGGATGAAGGGAGACCCCTGTAGTACAATCCATCACCTTCTGAATAAAACGGTTACCAGAACCGGCATGTAATCAAGCCTGTATATGCCAGTGGACTCCAGACATCAAGAAGGAAAGGACTTGAAACGTCATACTATCCCGGAGCGTCACACTATCCTGGAGGCATCGGGGGACCAGACGGTATCACTTATAAGGTGGTTCTTGGTGTAGAAGGATGTTCACACAAGGATCCAGTACTTCCACGATAGTTGTTCAGTTAAGGGGTCACCTTCATCTCTCCGTGGGCCGGATATCCCAGATAAGGCAAAAATTAAATTTGTATATAGGGAAGGAGAAAAAACTCCATATAGTGTAAAAAACTCCAACCACGAGGTAAAATTTATTGAAAATCAGTTAAAATCAATACAATCCAAATTCCTTAAAACGTAGAAAGCCGGCAAAAAGGGGTTAACCAATGGCAAAGAGTTAGCGCAGCAGTTTCGGGTAAGCACACACCCGACGTGTTTCGTATAAGAAGACGTCATGATCTGGGGGTTACTGACTCCCCAAAAAGCTGCACAATATATAGTGGTAGACACTCAATAATGAATGAACATCACTTCTGCCCGCAATAGAATGGCGTGCGTTTTAATACAGCACTTCCGGTGACGTTTGCGTTCCAATGCTCTATTTCCTGTAGATCCGAACCAAGGGACCAAAAGTATTTATAAAATATTTGAGAGGAATTGAAATAATGTCAAGAGGGATATAGCGAAAAAAATGGCTTCTATACATTATAGATATAGGATGTGCCAGGACCGATTGATCAATATCGATCAAGGAAAGGGCAGAACGGGCGTCATCTCAGCCAGTCCTCACTTCCGCTTACATTTCACTGATGTATTTCTCCTGGATGTGACCTCTCATCACTAATCTCCCCAACACCAGGGAAGATAAAGAAGTGGAGAAATAGGTCCAGAGAATCGAATTCCTAGTGCATGCGTTCCACATAAAACTTAATTGTGAGCGCCAGCGTTCCAATTACCGGAAATGCGCAGGGGGAAGTGATGTAAGCGGTAATTGCACACCTTGTGTATAAGGATTGAGTGTGCAGATCCGTCATGGTTAACATCATAATAATAAAAGAGTGACTATAAATAAACAAAAAATAAAATTAATAATAGTAATGACAATTCTTAACCCTTGAATGTCTCGCATAACTACATGATTATATATCTAATAAAATAAAAATTGTCATTAAATATATGACACATCCATGTTGAAATTCATATACTGGGCTTAACAAATAGCAACTGTGTATCCAATGTGTATTACCTAAAATACAAATTGATAAATAAATAAAGAATGACTGAAAAATGACAAAAAAATTATTAATGCCCCCGATAATTATAATGATAAGGTTGGAAACATAATTAACCAAAAATTAAAAATTATAAGTGGAATTTTAAAATTATTTAAAAGGAATATCAAAATATACCAAAATATTGCTTCAAACTCATGTGAAAATATTAAAGATTGTTGACGAACTATTAATGCTTAGAAAAAATGGAATACAATAAATAGATCAAAATTAAAATAATTATATATGTAAAAATAATTGTATATGTAAAAAAAGGGGGACTACTCGTATGTATCATAAGCTGAAACTTAGACTGCGTCAAAATATGGCCTGGTTTGCAAATCAAAAATATAATCTAGAAAGTGTCAATTTGGGTTGTATAGCAAATGTTAAAGAGAGACAGTTCATGATTTGTTGATAAAATAATTGATGTCCCAATCGATATTAAGACTAATGGAGCAAAACTTCTGAGCTGGTATATCCAATAGACTTCACATTGTGAGACTCCCCTCACAACGTCACCACCCCTCCAGGATGGAACGTATTTATCGATAACACAAAAAGTGATGCCTGCAGGGAAGTTATGGAACTTCAGATAGTGTTTCGGGACACTATGATTGGTTCGACGTTTGATGATGTTAGTAATGTGCTCGCTGACTCTTATAGAAAAGGTACGAATTGTTCTACCCAGATACTGTTTGCCGCATGGACAAGTCAGAAAATAGACTACATATTTGGTCTCACATGTGCAAAAGTGCTTAATGAGGTAGGAGGAGTTAGTCACTGTGGATGAGAATTATGTGATCTTCCTGTTCTTACATTCATTTAACTTACATACCCTGCACTTCCCGCAGGGGTAGAACCCTTTGAAGTCATGAAAAAAACTCGATCGGGAGGGGGGTTCAGGCATATTGGGGGCAATTTTCTGGCGGAAAGTTGGAGCACCCCTAAAGATGACTTTGGCCTGAGCCGGCAGAAGAGGTCCCAATACTTTTTGAAGGATATTCCAATGTCTTTTTATGATGTTAAAAATCTTCCGATGTTGGACCGAAAAGGAAGTAAAAAATGCCCATTTAAACTGGCTATCTCTTTCTAATTTGGGTTTTGGTTGAATTTCTAATAGTGTTGTTCTGTCCACATCAAAAGCTCTCTTAATTTTGTTATTCACATTGTTCTCATCATCGCCTTTTTCCATAAATCTGCTTTTCAGAATCTGTGCTTGCATTTCAAAATCTTGAGTATTTGAGCAGTTTCTCCTCAGCCTGTGGAACTGGCTAGGTGGGCAGACTGTAGCCACAAACTATTATGACAGCTGTCTGTTGATATGTAGCCGTTTTTATCGGTAGGCTTGAAGTAAGCCCGTGTAGATATCATTCCATCTTCAATCAGGATTTCAAGGTCCAAAAAATGAATTTTAGACTCACTATGTTCGTATGAAAGGGAAATACCCCTATTATTGGAGTTCAAAATGTTGAAGAATGCAGACAATTCATCCTCTGAGCCATTCCATAGGAGGAGGACGTTGTCTATATTTCTAGCCCACAAGGTCAATTGTGGCCATCTGTGGGTATAGACAACGTCCTCCTCCCACTTGGCCATAAAAAGGTTTGCCAGGCTGGGGGCAAATTTTGCCCCCATAGCAACCCCCTTTTCTTGTTTGTAGTGCTTATTCCCAAACCAAAAATAATTGTGTGTGGCTGCGAATTCGAGTAGCTCCTTAATGTAATCCTTTTGGTTGTCAGGAAGAGAGGTGTCTAATGATAGATAAAACCTGACAGCCTCAAGTACTTTCTCGTGAGGAATGCAAGTATATAGAGACGCCACACCTGCTGTGGCTATTAATTTGAAATTCTGTCCTTGCGTCCTCCCAATAGATTAATCACATCCTTTGTGTCCTTGAGAAAAGAAGGAGTCTTTTTTACTAGTGGTTGGAGAAAGTGATCCACATATTTCCCTACCCGGGATGTGATAGAGTGTATGCCACTCACTATTGGTCTACCGGGTGGGTTGCATAGACTTTTATGTATCTTCGGAAGGTAATACAGGATCGGGATCCTGGGTGCTTTAGGGATCAAAAAGGTCTTCTCCTTTTTATTTATAGTAAATATACGTCGGCAAGGTGCACTCCCCATCCTAAGTGGACGTCATATGACGTCCACTTGTTTTCGCCGTTTTGCGGGCCCTCAGGGGCCCGCATCGCGGCGATCGGGGACCGGCCATGTCCCTCAGGACCCCGGCTTTCTGTGATCGAGGGGTAAAGAGCCAATAAAATTGGCTCTTTACCGCGTGACCGGCTGTGTCCTATCACAGCCGGTCACTAACAACAATAGACACAGAGCGGCATGCAGGGGCGCGCAGCGCAGCGATCGGGGTGTGGGCTTGTCCCTCGGACAAAGCCCAACCCCGATCACGGTAAAGAGCCAATAATATTGGCTCTTTACCATGTGACCGGCTGTGTCCAATCACAGCCAGTCACAAAATGACGGGAATCCACTGTAACGAGCTGTTACCGGGTTCTCCTCTTCACACACCGATCGTGTGTGAGGAGGAGATAGCGGTAACAGCTCGTTACCGCCTACTGTCAGCACCAAGCACACTGATTGCCCCCCCTTCCAATAAAGAGGACCTGTCACCACCCCATCAAAGTACCTGTCCCAGCCCATAAGAGTACCTGTCACCTGTCCATCAGAGTATCCGAGTACCTGTTACCTGCCAATAAAAGTACCCGAGTACCTGTCACCATCCCATCAGAGTACCCGAGTACCTGTCACCATCCCATCAGAGTACCCGAGTACATGTCACCTGCTCATCAAAGTACCCGAGTACCTGTCACCTGCCAATCAGAGTACCCGAGTACCTGTCACCTGCCCATCAGAGTACCCGAGTACCTGTCACTTGGCCATAAAAGTACCAGAGTACCTGTCACCTGCCCATCAGAGTACCTGAGTACCTGTCACCTGCCCATCAGAGTACCCGAGTACCTGTCACCTGCCCATAAAAGTACCCGACTACCTGTCACCTGCCCATCAGAGTACCTGAGTACCTGTCACCTGCCCATCAGAGTACCCAAGTACCTTTCACCTGCCCATCAGAGTACCTGTCACTTGCCCATCAGAGTACCCGAGTACCTGTCACCTGTCCATCAGAGTACCCGAGTACCTGTCACCTGCCCATGAAAGTACCCAAGTACCTGTCACCTGCCCATCTGAGTACCTGTCACCTGCCCATCAGAGTACCCGAGTACCTGTCAACTGCCCACCAGAATACCTGAGTACCTGTCACCTGCCCATCAGAGTACCCGAGTACCTGTCACCTGCCCATCAGAGTACCCGAGTACCTGTCACCTGCCCATAAAAGTACCCGACTACCTGTCCCCTGCCCATCAGAGTACCTGAGTACCTGTCACCTGCCCATCAGAGTACCCAAGTACCTGTCACCTGCCCATCAGAGTACCTGTCACCTGCCCATCAGAGTACCCGAGTACCTGTCACCTGCCCATAAAAGTACCCGACTACCTGTCCCCTGCACATCAGAGTACCTGTCACCTGCCCATCAGAGTACCCAAGTACCTGTCACCTGCCCATCAGAGTACCCGAGTACCTGTCACCTGCCCATCAGAGTACCTGTCACTTGCCCATCAGAGTACCCGAGTACCTGTCACCTGTTCATCAGAGTACCCGAGTACCTGTCACCTGCCCATCTGAGTACCTGTCACCTGCCCATGAGAGTACCCGAGTACCTGTCAACTGCCCATCAGAGTATCCGAGTACCTGTCACCTGCCCATAAAAGTACCCGAGTACCTGTCACCATTCCATCACAGTACCCGTCATTAACCCATCAGAGTACCCGAGTAGCTGTCACCAGCCCAGCAGAGTATCCGAGCACCTGTCATCAACCCATCTGAGTACCCGAATACCTGTCACCAGTCCATCACAGTACCCATCATCAACCCATCAGAGTACCCGAGTAGCTGTCACCAGCCCATCAGAGTATCCGAGCACCTGTCATCAACCCATCTGAGTACCCGAATACCTGTCACCAGCCCATCTGAGTACCCGAGTACCTGTCACCAGCCCATCAAAGTACCCGAGTACCTGTCACCAGCCCATCACAGTACCCGAGTATCTGTCACCATCCCATGAGAGTACCTGAGTACTTGTCACCAGCCCATCAGAGTACCCGAGTACCTGTCACCAGCCCATCAGAGTATCCGAGCACCTCTCATCAACCCATCTGAGTACTCGAATACCTGTCACCAGCCCATCTGAGTACCCAAGTACCTGTCACCAGCCCATCAAAGTACCCAAATACCTGTCACCAGCCCATCAGAGTACATGTGTACTTGTCACCAGCCCATCAGAGTACCCGAGTACCTGTCATCAAGCCATCAGAGTACCCAAGTACCTGTCACCATCCCATCACTGTACCCGAGTACCTGTCACCAGCCCATCACAGTACCCGAGTACCTGTCATCAACCCATCTGAGTACCCGAGTACCTGTCACCAGCCCATGAGAATACCTGAGTACTTGTCACCAGCCCATCAGAGTACTCAAGCACCTGTCACCAGCCCATTAGAGTACCCAAGTACCTGTCACCAGCCCATCACAGTACAAGAGTACCTGTCACCAGCCCATCACAGTACCCGAGTACCTGTCACCATCCCATGAGAATACCCGAGTACTTTTCACCAACCCATCAGAGTACCCGAGTACCTGTCACCAACCCTTCTGAGTACCCGAGTACCTGTCACCAGCTCATCAGAGTACCCGAGTACCGGTCACCAGTCCATCTGAGTGCCTGTCACTAGCCCGTATGAGTACCCAAGTACCTGTCACTAGCCCATCTGAGTACCCTAGTACCTGTCACAAGCCCATCTGAGTACCCGAGTGCTTGTCACTAGCCCATCTGAGTACCCAAGTACCTCACACCAGACCATCTGAGTACCCAAGTACCTGGCACCAGACCATCTGAGTACCCGAGTACCTGTCACCAGCCCATCAGAGTACCCAAGAACTTTTTACCAGCCCATCAGAGTACCCGAGTACCTTTTACCAGCCCATCAGAGTACCCGAGTACCTTTTACTAATTCATCAGAGTACCCGAGTACCTATCTGCAGCCCATAAGAGTACCCGAGTACCTATCTGCAGCCCATGCCTCATAAAATATACATTGGGGTGTTTGCTTTCCAAAATGGGTAATTTTGTGGGTAATTCCACTGTCCTTGTGCTCCAGGACCTTCAGGACCTTCAAAAGTGTGATAGGTAGGAATGAAATTAGATGTGTAATTTATGCTCCTACAACGCCTGAAGGTACTACTTCAATGTTGGACCTCTCTATGTGGCCGGGCTGTGTAAAAGTCTCACACATGTGGTATCGTCATACTCGGGACGAGTAGTAGAATATATTTTGGGGGGTCATTTTTGCTATGTACATGCTATGTGTTAGAAATATCATATAAATTGACAACTTTGTGTAAAAAAAAATACGTTTTCATTTTCTTTCCACGTTTTCCGAAGAATTGTGGAAAAAAATGAACCGTACAAAAGACTCATAATGCCTCATGGAATATACAATGGGGTGTTTGCTTTTTAAAATGGGGTCATTTTGTGGGTAATTCCACTGTCCTGGTGCTCCAGGACCTTCAAAAGTGTAATAGGTCATTAGGATATTTTATGTGGAATTTATGCTCCTAGAACGCATGATGGTGCTCCCTGCATGTTGGACCTCTCTATGTGGCCAGGCTGTGTAAAAGTCTCACACATGTGGTATAGCCAAACTCGGGACGAACAGCAGAATGTATTTTGGGGTGTAATTTTTGCTATGTACATGCTATGTGTTAGAAATATCTTATAAATTGACCACTTTGTGTAAAAAATAATAGAGTTTTTATCTTCTTTCCGTGTTTTTCAAAGACTTAACCGTACAAAAGACTCATAATGCCTCATATAATATACCTTGGGGTGTTTGCTTTCCAAAATTGGGTCATCGTGTGGGCAATTTCATTGTCCTGGTGCTCCAGGGCCTTCAAAAGTGTAATAGGTGGTTGAGAAATGAGATGTGTAATTTATGCTAATAGAATGCCTAAAGGTGCTGCTTCAATGTTGGGCTCTGTATGTGGCCGGGATGTGTAAAAGTCTCACACATGTGGTATCGTCAAACTCAGGAGGAGTAGCAGAATGTGTTTTGTGGTGTCATTTTTGCTATGTACATGCTATGTGTTGGAAATATCTTATAAATGGACAGCTTTGTGTAAAAAAAAATGCGTTTTCATTTTTTTTCCACATTTTATAAAAACTTCTGGAAAAAAATGATATGTTCAAAAGACTCATCATGCCTCATAGATTATACGTTGGGGTGTTTACTTTCCAAAATGGGGTCATTTTGTGGAAAATTCCATTGTCCTGGTGCTTCAGGGCCTTCAAAAATGTAATAGGTGGTTGAGAAATGAGATGTGTAATTTATGCTTGTAGAACGCCTAAAGGTGCTACTTCAATGTTGGGCTTGTGTATGTGGCCAGGCTGTGTAAAAGTCTCACACATGTGGTATCGCCATACTCAGGAGGAGTAGCAGAATGTATTTTGGGGTGTCATTTTTGCTATGTACATGCTATGTGTTGGAAATATCGTATAAATTGTCAACTTTGTGTTAAAAAAATGCATTTTCATTTTTTTACCACATTTTCCAACAACTTCTGGAAAAAAATTAACCGTTCAAAAGACTCATTATGCCTCATAAATTATAAGTTAGGGTGTTTGCTTTCCAAAATGGGGTCA
The DNA here is from genome assembly GCA_018402905.1 of Glandirana rugosa. NCBI lineage: Eukaryota > Metazoa > Chordata > Amphibia > Anura > Ranidae > Glandirana > Glandirana rugosa. Next base: position 92,719 of record BLSH010127096.1, on the reverse strand, counting down.
TTTTGAGGGTAATTCCATTGTCCTGGTGTTCCAGGGCCTTCAAAAGTGTAATAGGTGGCTGAGAAATGAGATGTGTATTTATGCTCGTAAAACGCCTGAAGGTGCTACTTCAATGTTAGGCCTTTGTATGTGGCCAGGCTGTGTAAAAGCCTCACACATGGGGTATCGACATACTCAGGAGGAGTAGCAGAATGTATTTTGGGGTTTCATTGCAAGTATGCATATGATGTGTGTGAGAAATAACTTGTTGTTTAACAATTTTGTGTAAAAAAAAAAAAAAAATTCTTCATTTTGCAAAGAATTGTGGGAAAAAATTACGACTTCAAAAAACTCACCATGCCCCATACTAAAGACCTTGGAATGTCTACTTTCCAAAAAGGGGTCATTTGGGGGGTATTTGTACTTCCCTGGCTTGTTAGGGTCTCAAGAAATGAGATAGGTGGTCAGTACATCGGGTGTGATCAATTTTCAATGATTTGCACCATAGCTTGTAGACTCTATAACTTTCACAGAGAATAAATAATATCCACTAATTTGGGTTATTTTTACCAAAGATATGTAGCAGTATAAATTATGGCCCAAATTTATGAAGAAAAAATACTTTTTTACAAAATTTTTCAATACAAACTAAAAAAAGTGTTTTTTTTTCAAAATTTTCGCTACTTTTTCGCTTATATTGAAAAAAATAAAAAACCCAGCAGTGATTATATACCACCAAAAGAAAGCTCTATTTGTGAGAAAAAAATGATAAAAATTTTGTTTGGGTACAGTGTAGCATGACTGAGTAATTGTCATTTAAAGTGTGAGAGCGCTAAAAGCTGAAAATTGGTCTGGTAAGGAAGGGGGTGTAAGTGTCCTGTAAGGAAGTGGTTATTAATGGCCTTCAACTCTTTTTTTATACCTTTGTGTCGGATCATTGGTGAGCACACTGTAGGTTTCTTGATCACTTAAGATGCGCTGCATCTTATTAAGATAATCCTGCTTGTCTAGAACAACAATGCCGCCTCCTTTATCCGCAGGCCGGATAACTAGGTCTTTTTTCTCGCAAAGAGATTTGAGGCCTTCATTGAGGCCTCCTCTTTGAGGAATTTTCTTGGGCTGTAAATGGTCTAAATTTCGTAGTAACAGGTCTTTGGAAATCGTTACTGATGGGGCTACCTGCCCAGGGGGGTTGAATAAAGAAGGATTAGCCAGATCAGTGTGCACCCCTTGCGAGGGACTAACCCTAATTGGTTTGACTATAGGATTGGTGATAAGATAGAGTTGAATATTAAGTTTTCTAATAAATTTCTGAACATCGATAAATGTATCGAACTTATTTAGAGTTTGTGGTGGAGCATATTTTAGTCCTTTGTTTAAGACTAGCTTTTCATTGTTAGTTAAAGTCGCTTTACTTAAATTAAAAATTCCGGAGTTGTTCAATTCCTTTTGGGTTTTTTTGGATCTCTTCCACCCCCCTCGGGTGCCTCGTCTGATTCAGGGTTTCTTCTCCAATCGCGTTGATCCCTGAAAAAATCCAGACTCCTTGATTGTTCTGGATAGTTGTAATTATAGTTATAGGGGGGATGATCATGTTCATTACGGTCATCCCTTCTGTATGCATAGTCTCCCCTTGAAGAATCTCTTCTTTCCAATGGAGAAAAGTGATTGGAGGTATGGAGGGGGGGGTCTATATGGTTTAGGGGAATAATAATTCCCCTGATCATATTGAGTATCCTCCCTGGGATACGGCCCAGGTGACTTGTAACTGTCATCCCCTAATCTGGTAGGATATTGATTGTATGTACTCCGGGGGTATCCCCTTCCCCTGGGACATCCTCTACCTTTATGATTGTTATGGACTTTATGTCCTTTGTTAGAGGGAGAACGATAATGCCTCACTTTAGATGTTGTAGGGTTATTAATTCCTATAGTCCTCTCGGATGGTCCAGATTCAGTCCGGGCCTCCTGGGCCTCCATATTAGTCTCTGGGGCATTGCTAGTATCTTGTTCAGAGTCCCTAGAGGGAGCTTTCTTTTGCCACTTAAAAACATTTCCGAATTTGTAATCTTCCACATCTCTGGAGTATTTCTTTTGTTTCTTAGTGCGTTGTTCTCGTTCCTCTTTTTCTAGATGTATTTGTAAATTCGAGGATAGGGAATTATATTCGACCGAGATCTTAAAAGGCATCAATTTATCTTTGATGTCTTTGATCTCCGTATCAATAAATGGTATTCCCTCCTTTTTCCTTGCTATCATAAATTGGAGCAGTTTAATTTCTGCCTCATTAAAAAAGTTATACCATGAGACCAGGTCTTGTTCCCCCTGATGAGGAGAGACTTCTCAATGGAGACTTCTGGGGACCATTTGATCTCCCACATATTGATTGAGGAAAGCAATGTCCCACTCGAAATGTAATTGTGAGACCATGAGATTTTTTAAATGCATAAAGAGGCCACCTACTTCAGTATTAGAAGTGGGAGCTATAAAGACCCCCTCTGTGGTGAACCTTGCTCTATACTCAAAAATATCCATAGTTTCTTTTTTATTTATTCGAGATGGTAGAGTTTATGCTACCCAGTGATCGCTGCTGCGCTACCCCAATGCTCCCTACGGGGAAAAACAAAATACTGATATAGGGGGGGCTTGGCCAGGAGGGGGGAACAGATATTCTCTTCCCCCCTCCCATCTGTCCCTTTACCCCTTTCAGAAAGCATGCTTGGTAAAGGCTGATTGATAGGTCATCTTGCACCCACGAGATAGGGATCCTGCGCAAGCGTGCCTGTGGGTCGGGCAGACTCGATGTCTGCCCGAGACCCGCCGATCTCTTTTAGCAGCCTCAGAACGGGGAACCGCCAATGTAAACACGGCGGTTCCCCGTTCTGTGACAGGGGACATACCAGATCTACTGATCCCTGTCACTGGGATCAGTTAGATCTGTTATGTCCCGGTCAGCCCTGCCCCTCCACAGTTAGAACACACCCAGGGAACATATTTAACCCCTTCACTGCCCCCTGCAGGTTAACCCCTTCACTGCCAATGACATTTACACGGTAATCAGTGTATATTTACATTTTTGATCGCTGTATAAATGTCATTGGTCCCAAAAATGTGTAAAAAACGTCCGTCATTTCTGCGGCAATATCGCAGTCCCGATAAAAATCGCAGATCGCCGCCATTACTAGTAAAAAAAAAAATAATAAAAACGCCATAAATCAATTCCCAGTTTGTAGATGCGATAACTTTTGCGCAAACCAATCAATATACGCCGATTGCGATTTTTTTTTAACCAAAAATATGTAGAAGAATATATATCGGCCTAAACTGATGAATAATTTTTTTTAATGGATTTGTACTTTAGCAAAAAGTAAAAAATATTGTTCCTTTTTGCAAAATTGTCGCTCATTTTTTGTTTATAGCGGCAATCAGAAATGACTCAGAGGTGATCAAATACCACCAAAAGAAAGCTCTATTTGTGTGAAAAAAAGGACGCAAATTTTATTTGGATACAACGTCGCACGACCGCGCAATTGTCATTCAAAATGCGACAGCGCTGAAAGCCAAAAATTGGTCTGGGCAGGAGGGGGGTTTAAGTGCCCAGTAAGGAAGTGGTTAAGCGTGTGGTAAAGTTCCCTTTTTTTTTCTTCTTCTTCGAATGGGCCCGGTGAAGTTTTGTTCATTTAACATAAGAGTTCTTAATTCCCCATCTAAGAGAACACAAATCTTATATTCACTCCATAAACAAAAGGTTGGGGTGATATTTTTCCAAGAGACGCATTATCGCTCAAATAATATTCCAAATATTTACAATAAATACAATCCAACATGGCATCACGACACTTTCCCTTACTCGAAAACTAGAGGGGTGCCCATTGCAAATAATAAATCTCTCCCCCACCAGGTTCTGGAGTCCTGGGATAGCAGGGATGGCAGAGCCCTGCTCCTAAAATTATCCATCTATGGGGAAAAATATACATTTATCAATCTATACATACCAAATCAGGAACAAATTAAAACAGGGATACGACTGATGACAGACTTAGTAGAAAGATCGGAAGGTATTGTACTCATTGGCGGGGACTTCAATTTCGTCTTGGATATAGGCCGGGATACTACTGCAACTTATAGACAGTGTACCTGCGCTTAGGATTAGTGAAAATTAATCTAAAATATTATGAATGTACACAGTGAGACTGCTGCCTTCCTGTATGTTTCCTCCTAAGAGGACCCTTTAAGTATATAAAAATTATGGAAATGGCGCTGTCTCCTTGGCGTGTCTGTGTAAGTGTTCCTCTAAAGATGTGTGTGGGCCTGTGTCTTTGGCACCCTTATTCAAATTACCATGGATGGAATACAGAGTGAAAAAAAAAAAAAATAAATAAATAAAAAAGTTGATGTCCGTAAATGGTCGTAAATGGTCGTAAATGTCCGTAAAACATAAAATATGTAAAACACCTAAAATCACCTAATAAATAAGTACACGAGAAACAGGCAGATATAATAGAGATAAAATTAGGGATGAAAAATGTAAAAATATAAATTGGTGAATAGTTGAAAATATCGTCTGTAAATGTCCGTATGGTCGTAAATGTCCGTATGGTCGTAAATGTCCGAAAAATAAAGTGCTGTGGTGCCAAAAGGTGCAAAATCAATCAATGAACCTTAAATATTGTGCAAATACTTTGTAGACCATTCACGCCCTTGTATGCCCTCTCGTGTGCACCTTCAGTGGAATGATGGAACTTATTCGTGCCTTCAGTGAAAAATAAATATGTGGTTTTCCTAATGAGTGTCTTCCTAGTGACACAAAACAAGTTTATTTCTATACCTTTCTCAACATTAGCGTATCGTCTTTCTATGACTAAGACTTTGTGATTATGGATAACGTCGTGCTTAATCGCGTTAGCCTGTGTTGATGAGAACCTCTGGGGTAAAAAAGAATTGGTAACGTGTTATAAATTCCAAGTAACTAACTAAAACGTGGAAAACCGTGGTGTCGTGAAATAAAAAGCCTGTAAATGCTGGTATGCCTGTAAATGCTGGTATGCCTGTAAATGCCTGCTATAAAAGTTGATAAGTGGTTAAATATAAAAATGTAAAAAGTAGGGATT